>JAFBJQ010000855.1:8534-36034 GCA_016785345.1 Trinectes maculatus
GATGATTCCATTGTGTCGTAGTTGTGAAAGCTACTGCTTTTTATACAGTAAAAGAAAAAGTCCATTTCACACACACACACCTACACACACACACACACACACACACACACACACACTCTGTTTGTCTCTCCATGTCAGTGGTGTCAGTGGAGACAGAGTCAGACTCTACCTGTCCTGGGGTTGGGGGATGGGTGGTGATGGGGGGAGGGGGGGGGGCTCTCACATCCATCCCTCAGACTCAGTCTTTATACAGTGAGCCAGCAGCAGCAGCCTGTGCTCAGCCCTGCTCAGGGGAGTGTGCGTGATGAGAGAGAGCCACAGCCTCAAAGTTTCAGTTCTGCGTCGCCGTGTGTTTGAGGAAACTTCCAAAGCTGCACGTGTGCGAAATGCGTCTGCAACGTTATGAAAACACGAATATTTCACCGACGCCACAAAGCGAATCAGTCCTCTTTGTCTTTACGGGTTCTGGTGGTGCGAGAGAGCCGCACCGTAATCAAGCGTGTGATTGACAGGCCTGTAATTGTAATTATGGGTTATGTGATTTCAATAGAAGTAATTACACCGGTGTGAGGCGATGCCCCCCCCCCCTCCTCCCAATATTCTAATCACCCCGGCGAAGGAGCAATGGAGAAGCAGAACTAGCTTCAGCCGGTGATTAAAGGTGAAATGAGCTGTTGTTCTGTTTGGTGCCTTATGTTTTTCACTTCAGTCTCACAGAGAAGGTCTGAGCAGGGGAGGGGAACCTTTTCCCCAATCAGGTTTTATAACATCCTTCGGGGGGCGCACTAACTTATTGAGCGCACACATCACACTAAGCAGTCGTTTGTCCGAAATCTAGCAGCTGTAATAAAACATAAAAGCAAAGGGCCGATAAGAGTTTTATTCATGAGCCGGTTAAGGAGGCAACAACTGGAAGCAAAATGACAATCGACGTGAAGCAGCCGGTCGGCAGCGCGGGGACAGGAAACTCCAGAGAGGACTCAGAATAATGAGGAGAAGTCGCGAACGAGGGAAAAGGCGGCTTCATTCCTGTCGTTCGTCCTGCCCCAGGGAGGCCAAACAAAAAAGATGCAACCGGAACTGGAGCTGCGATCACAACCGGAAAAGACCAGGCCACTCGGCCAGATACAAAACCTGAATAAATATAAAACAGTGCAAACCTTTCACCTTTACTTACTGTTACTGTTTCTAATCCAGGAAGATCGAGATATAAGGATATATATATATATATATACATATATATACACACACGCACGCACACACATATAACTAAACGTAACACTGTAATATACTCTAATGTCCTGGAAGAGCGTGTGCTGATAATGATGCTCGACAGGTGTTTCAGTCTGAACTAATTACACATATTCACACGTTTCCTGTGACCTTTAACCTCCCAGCACTTCTATAGCAACCCTCACAATAAGCTACACGACAAAATACCTGCTCTTTAGAACCAGCTCCCTCTTCTTCAATCACAGCTGCACACAGATCTGTATATGTGTGTGTGTGTGTGTGTGTGTGTGTGTGTGTGTGTTTTGTATCAAGTGTGTTCTTTGAAAATAATCTCATTTCTGAGTAGAATTAAGATTTAAGACGCAGCGATCAGCAGGAATTAAATCCTCAATTTTCCTCGCAAAACATCTACAGGAGCAAACTGAGTGAATGTGTGTGTGTGTGTGTGTGTGGGGGGGGGGCTCTGTTTACTGGGATCGATCCGTCTTCCAGTTGAAAACATAAGAAAATGAAGAATACTTGACGCAGATCTCCGCACCACCTCCACTGATTGTTCCATGACGAAATGCTGTGCGCTGAACTTGAAGTGTTTTCAATTTGCAAAGTGTGTGCGTGGGTGTGTGTGTTGGTGTGTGTGTTGGTGTGTGTGTTGGTGGTGTTTACATATCGCAGCCCAGTGGACGTGTTTGCCTATCACAACAAATCAACACGTTCCAGACAACCTGGGCTCAGTCTTAATTTAAGGAAAATGAGGAGTGTGTGTGTGTGTGTGTGTGTGCGATGACGTCACTTTGGGTCGATGCTCCTGTTTGTCGAGCGAACAGACTCTAATAAAGATGAAAGTCGCAGGAAAGTGCACTGTCACTATCCGTCCCGCTGTCACTCAGCCGGTGGCCAGTGATTGATTCCGGTCTTGGCAGCACAGTGCGACAGCAGGAGGCGACAATCTGAGGACACAGTGCTGCATTAACGGTTGCATGGGGGCGCAGTCACGGAGGGATGGAGGAGGACAGTTGGTGTTTGGTCCACAGCTCGAGAGAGAATCACATTCATGCTGCGTCTGATCTGAATCACTCCCCATTGATTACAAAACAAAAATACCGATAGCTGCACAGCGGTAACACAACAATGCAAATTCACCATGACTCCAAGCGTCTGGTGCTAATTATTACATTAACGATCAAAAGTTTATTCCAGCTGAAGGAAAATCAATCTAATTGGTCCAGGCAGGGTCTGATTGTCAATACGTCTAATATGGATCTAATGCATCAAGTGCAGGGTGTGAAATGGAATATTTCTATAACACGTGTTTTCTGTCATCACCGTAGTCACAGCTTTCACCAGCGGTGCCTTGTGCTCCTTCCGGTGTGAGCGTCCATGTTGGATTGTGTACAATGAATTAACACATGTCGGATTTGAGTATTGATTTTCCACATGGGTACAAAAAGTGTCAAATGTAAAGGAAAGTGTGCCAAAGCTCTTTTTAACGGAAGTCTGTTCCATTAGCTAAACGACCCAGCGCTGGCTAAAACTACAGCACCTGGTCAAAACCTAAAGTAGATTTTGTTAATTATGATGGAATCCTGTCGGCAGTCTGGTAACGCTTCCTCGCTCTGCTCCCACAGCTGCGTCTGCTCCACCGTCCCCGAGCGAGGGGAACGTTCAAAACACAAATGCTAAGCAGGCTTTTTTCCACATGTCCTCACTGCACTATTCCCTATGTGAAGAAATAACACAAATAACACACAACAGCCAGGTAAACCCTCCACTCCACAGCTGTGTCACCCTCAGCAAGCAGAGGCCAGCAGGGCGGCGACCCCCCGACCCGCTTGTTCCTGTCAACGCCTCTTTATTTTTAGCAATTTTTTTTTCTAATGTAGGTTTTGTTTCACTGCGTTAAAACCTGCAGTTCAGTGTGAAGGTTGTGATGTCAACATGTCCGAGGGTTATGAACGCGTTTAAAGCGTTAAAAGATGAGAATGAGAACGCGATGGCGTTGGCGTTGGTCCACTGACGTTTCACTCCAGATTCTAGGTTCTTCGGTCAACAGCTATTGGTCGGTCATGAAACCTGGTTCCTGATCGACCCCCTGACCTTTCACATTCCACAGTGAACTGCAGAAATGACAGCCTGAGCCGTCCACATGTTCATCTTGGTTATTTCTTCTTCTACAGATTTGCTCTGACAGTAAACTGAAAGATGTGGGTCAAACCCGATGTATCGGAATGAGTGTGGCAGTGAATCAGTGGTGTTAGAGAACTGCCTGTGGCACTGCCTCGTCTTTAATTATTGAAGGAGGAGGTTAATTTAATATAATTGCTTTGCATTATTGATTTAAATTTCCTCCGTTCATAACTCTTTCCGGCTCGTCGTCACAAACTGCACAGGTCTTATCTGGAAAATGACCCAGCTGGACACGAGTGCAGGCTTCACGTCTACTCATCCTGTAACTTCACCGTTCCATGAAATATTTCCACAGGCTGATAACCGATCTACTGGTAAGCGGTCCTGATATTCCCGGTGACGATGAGGCTCAGCTGTGCAGCGATGGGAGAATAATGAGATGCACGGCTGTGCCTGCTTCAGCTGATGGATTCAGATCCATCCCTGCTGAACTCCGCAGAGTAAACCTGGTAGAGCAGCTCTTATTGGAACATTGTCACGCTGTGTGCGTGGAAACAAGAACAGCTGTGATGTTTTGTTTCGTTCTTTTCCATTCTTCCTCACTGCGACTAATTTTTAAATTGATCTGATGAATATTGATTGCTCCACAGCGCTCTGGACCACAGCAGCTAAACCCCCCCACCCCCCTGTGCATGACTTACTGGTGCTTTATGCTTTTGCGAGCTAAACATTTCATGCTGTCGTGAGATTCATTCAGAATCTGTTCATCACAGTATATTTTCGGTCAAGCTCCCATGGGAAATATTAATCCAATTTCCTGGGCACGGCAAAGCGAGGAGTTCCTCCATGGCTCCTTAGAAACGAGAGGGGAAAGTTTCCGGACTTTACGTCTGTTTAAAACCAACCAGGGGTCCATGTTTTTCAGCCGGGGATGGGTTTTTTCATTCAGCACGACTCGTTCGAGACTTCACTCATTTGTTTAATGCAATGTAAATATAATAATCTCTTTCAGAGATATGAAACAGCAGCATAAGAAAATATGATTCCTGCTAATTCCGTGATGCTATGTCACATGGACTATCTGCACGCCGTGCAGACCCGGGCCATCGTCTGATTCAGGTTTTTGATTATTTGACAGGGAGCGTTTGTTATCGATCTGTATTCTAACAGCTGCGTGGAATCTGAAACCATCTCGCAGCCCAGTCGATCCAGAGAAATCGTTATTCTGGCGCGGTACGCCAGCATGAGCTTTTCTGATTATCTGTCCCAGTTAATCACATTCAGTGCAGACATCATCCGCATCAACACATGAAATCCATCTAACTGTCCTTTCTCTATCACCACCACCACCACCCCCCCACTGCAGGAGGATATCAAACTCCTGGCTGAGCACCGGCTGGTTCACTATGACGATCGCCCTGGAGCTGTGCGACAGGATCAATGTCTACGGCATGGTCGCCCCCGACTTCTGCAGGTGAGACAGTGGAGCTGAGTGTAAACGTAAAAGCATCATCAATAAGTGCAGCGTTTACACAGTCGTACAGGCGCCGCCTGATAAAACTGTCAATATATGAACAGAGTGGTGCACAAATAGGAGCACAAATAAAACGAGGGACAATAACAATCACGTGGGCTCAGGTCAGGCTACTTTTCATTCCCGATCCGTTTGGAATCGGGATTCCGGGTGCGCACTGACGCTGATTGGGATTCGATGTTGAGAGGCCAAATCCCCGCGACGCCCTGCCGGCTCTGATTGCGCCCTCTTTCAGGTCACCTGATACACACTTTATTCCTCCTCTCTTCACCAGCAATTTAGGGATTCGGCAGCCGCTCGGAAACGCGTTCCCATTCACCTGATTTACACTCATCAAGAAGGCCAACACCTGACATCAGAGGCCACTAACAGCCACACGGCCATTTCCAACAGGGAGTCCCACTCAACGTGTTTTGCATTAGCGTTAGCACATTAGCACATGCGTTCTCAAAGCTGTATTTCACGGATTTAATCATTTCCGTGTAATTTTCTTTAAATCATTTGGCACTGTTAAGCTATAAAAGCTCCGCGTACACACACTGTGTGCACATTGTTGTAGTTCCCATGTTTCCAACCACAGCCAGGCACTGTGCGCACACGTAACATATATTATGTATAACATAAACACAAAAGCAGAAATGCAAAGCACCATGGGATACATAATCTGTTCTGCCTTCATCTTTATGCTCCCAGCAACCGAGGCTCGCGCCTCGTTAGCGGAGTTTAATGGGTTGAATTACAGCTCGCGTCTCGTCCCTCTCAGCAGACCTGTTAATTGGGGGATTTTATTGGACAAGGGACAAATCCTTTTAGATTTCACAATAAAAGGAACCGACTGGAAACTGTCCAATCTTTGCCTTATCTTCATACCTGGCTCTAATTGATTCAAATATATATTTATATATTTTTTTATTTTTGGGTTCAGATTCAGAGCTTGATGAAACGATGCACTCGCTGATGCATTTCCAGGGATATGGGCATAAAATATCAGTTCTGATTGAGTCCTCCTCCTCCTCTCTCCTTTCTCTTTTACCCACTTCCTTTTCCGTCCTCTGCTTCAAAGGGAAATGTTTTCCACATGCTGTTAAGCTGCTGCTCTATGACGCAGCTGCCTGCAACTCCTATCCTTCCAAACACATTCCAAAACTACGCCTGAATGAAACTGGGTTCTTAATTACAGTCTCCCGGGTCATTTTTTAATTCCTCAACCATACGTGACTGCAGTTATGGAAAACGGTGGAACACAGAGGTCAGGTAAATATGCTGGTGCCAGAGTGAGAATTAAATAAATCAGGACAAACATCTGTCGTTAAGAGAAAGACATGCCTCGTTAATATTACAATGACTTTTGACCCATCAGTGAATCAGAAAGAAGGAGGGAAGGAAGGAAGGAACAAAGAATATAGGAGCTTTTATTTTAACAATATAACATGAATTCAAATAAAATATCAATTAGTTATTTATGTCAGGGTAATTAATGCTGTCAGAATCATTATGTGACTTTATTGGCCTGGCCTTTTCCAATTAAAACTCTTATTATGCAGCAGCATAAAGTGACGTCTGTGGGACAACACTGGAACATCAGCATCACTACGCATTAAACTGTCTGCATTATTCCAGCCAGTCTATGACTGCAGCTATCTTCTATAATAACAATAATAAAAAAATATGAGTGTCACAGCTTTGAATCACTGTTGTCACAGAGGCACAGCAGTGATTCTGAACAACCAGGACGACTGTGATGTCTTTAATGTTGTAGGGACGAGTGGATTTGACTTTGTGCGTGTACATCTCTTCTGTTCTGATTAAATCTGTCAGCTTTTTGTTTTAAATGTGTGTGTGGGGGGGGGTTGGGTTTTTTGTGAATGCGTAGGCAGCTGTCTATAACCAAACTAAAAAAGAAGGCGAAAGAGAAAGAGAAAGAGAAGGAGAGGAGATGGAGGGAGTTCAGCAGCTTCTTCTGCAACTTTCTTTTGATTCCTTTGCTTTATTTTAAAAAGGAGTGATTCAGCTTTTGGTTTCTGAGACGTCACATCAAACTCGAGTGATTCAAAGCGTCTTTTTAACGCCGTCCACTGTCTTTTGTCTCCCTGTCCACCACTGCAGGGAGCCTCAGCACCACTCTGTCCCCTACCACTACTACGAGCCTCGGGGGCCAGACGAGTGCGCCATGTACATTTCCCACGAGCGCGGGCGGCGGGGCAGCCACCACCGCTTCATCACAGAGAAGCGGGTCTTTGCCGACTGGGCACGGACGTTTGACATCCACTTCTACCAGCCGGACTGGAGCCCGCCGCCGCTACCGGCCAACCGGACACTGAAGGCCTCGGTCACAGCAGCACCTCCGGTTCCCCGGAAGACGTGACCGCCGTTACGGCGACGACAGCGCTCAAGAAAAGATCCTGTCAGGACAGAGGATGAGGGACTGGACCTCAGCAGAAAGGATCAGACGTGAAGTAGCAGGGAAAGAGCGTGAACGTAGAGTCTTGTTGACCCCGCTGGACGTTTGTGATGTTTCTGAACATATCTCCAGCTCCACAGCTCCAACTGCAGCAGCCGCTTCTGTTTACCGAGGAGAACAGCTCCTCGTCGTTGTACATCCCATCTCGAAAACCTTGTAAAGCGAGGTCATACAAGACGGCAACATCATCACCCGCTCCACTCTCAATGCATGCGGCGTCGCACTGTCTGTCTTTGTGCATATATGTGTGTGTGTGTGTGTGTGTGTTTTACCACAGGGGATACGAGCTGAGTTTGGGCTTTAAGCAAAGCCTCCAGTTCATCTAGGCTCTGTGCAGGACTCACTGCTTACAGCTCACTCATATAAAAAAAACAACAACAACACAATGGCCTGGATCTAACAGTGTGTTCCTGGAGTTCTCTGGAAGAACCAGAGATCAGAGGGGTTCAGCAGACGAGATTCTCTGACTCCTGTGTCACGTTAACGAGGCTCAGCCTCATTTGAAGGAGTCATATGAATTTAAGATGGAGAGCAGGGATGCAGCAGCAGCAGCAGCAGCATCCATCCTTCTATCCTCAAAGGATATTGTTTTTGTTTTAACAGTTTTTTTTTTGTCACCATCTTTTTTCACCGTGCATTTTTTTTTCTTTTCCTCCCTCTAAGGTCTCAGATCTTTCCTGCTCTCTTTCAGACGTCAGTCAGAAAGAGACACTCGTTATGATTAATGAGCGGACAGGCGCCGTGTGTCAGATACACACCAAAGGTGCTCACACCATGGAAGCGCGTTCCACATCCTGTTGCCATGAGTTGCTTTTCCCTTTATCAACAGCTGCAGGAGCGGCTGCGACTGTACAGCGCCCGGCTCTGCTGTCGTGCTGCTGACTTTGTACTGTCGCACACAACATCTATTCATTTCCCAGATGTGTCGACTCATCTGCCAGTGGCTGTGTGTAACTGTGCATTTGGGCAAAGCGTCAGCGTTGAAGTTAAGTTCCCAGTCCAAGCTAATGTGTTCAGATGGCTTTTTACAAACCCCCGAAAATATTCAATTTACAGTGACAAGAGATAAGCGGCAGCAGCAAATCCTCACACTCCACCAGGCGAAGCCACAGAAATGTTTGCTTGATAAATAAATGAAATAATTTATTGCCAAGTATTAGATGAAGCCACATCAGCCACTTTCACGTCTGCACAGAGCTTAGTAGATTAGATGCTGTAAAAAAAAATATATATATTGAGATAAACTGACTGGGTTTTACAGTGCAAACGCTGAACTGGTCTTAATCTGAAAGTCTCATTTCCAGGTTTTTTTTTTTTTTAAAAAAAAGCACATTTCCAAAAATATCACTCACTTTTAACAGAATCAAATTCATCATATTTAGCGTCCAATCAATTTTCTGTACTCAGTCAATGTCATATTAATAGCACTTATGTTTTTGCACATAAATGTAAATGTCATTCCACTTATTAAAGTACTTTTTATCCTGCGTTGAGCAGCTTCTATATTTAACGGCAGGGTTTTTATTTGCTTCCCCGCCACAAATGAAACAGAGGGGCTTCGGGGAAACAGTGACTCACCATCCGCTAATGGCCGCTTTCATTTATCCTTTTCAATCTCCCTCTTTCCTGTCTGATTGTGACATCGGCCTGTGTCATACTGAATTAATAATGAAACGACCGGCGATACAAGGCCTTCCCATTACTCCCCAGAGCTACAAAACAGAGCTGTGACCACATCGGCAACTCTGCACAAGGGCATCTATTTGTACTTGAAAATGGTGCTGCCGCAGGAGCTGGCGTTAAGGAATATAGATCAAGGTAATGTTAATAAATGATGATGGGTATTCAGCAGAGGGTCGTGCTCGCTTCCATTATTAGACAGCAAAGCCTTAACCAGATCAATAAATTGTGCATTTAAAAGGAGTGATGGCTCCTAAAGGATAATATCAAAAACTATCAACACAGCTGAAAAACAGCTAAAAGGATTTTTTTTTTCTTCATCCTCCTCTAACAGACACAGAAAGTCATTTTGTTGCCAGGGCTGCAGCGCACACATTTTGTTTTTTTTAATTCTTTTTTCGTTTATGTATAAATTGGTCAGAGTTCACTCGTCATTTTTTAACTCCACCATAATGCACGTCGACTTCAATCACAATTTTCACATCCATCACATTGTGCAAATGTTCCCACACGACATTTGCTGCAAACTGCAAAGTCCCAACATCTTGCTGGGCCTGAAACCTGAGCTCTGGTACAACAACACTATGACAGTATCTACTGCAGGATCAAAGAGGAGCCAAGCGTCCTCCTTAGTTTACACTTGGTGTAAAATCAACTGGTTCTCGTTTTTATTTTTCTGCCACAAGGTTCTAAAAAAAATCAGCCGTATTGTAAATGTAAAAACACAGCAAACACAGCATCGGCGAGCACCACTTATGCCACAGCGACTCTCATTCCCGGGAGTGATTGACAGTTCACAGGCTCACTGACAGGCAGGCAGTGGAAAAGTTCCCATGGAAATTGGACAACCTGTCAGGTGCACACATGGTCTCCTAACAGCACGTGTGTTCTGGTGTTTGTTTGTGCGTGAATCATTAAATTTAGCAAGCCGCCTCATGGGGCTTATGGCGATGTTCAAGCAAGCCGTGTGTGTCTGTGTGTGCGTGCACTCACCGGAGAACCGGCACGTTCACTGCATCCTGCCCGACATCTCTCTTCCTCCTTGAGGGCGGCAGCACTTACACTGACCTGTCACCGACCTTTATTAGCATAAAGAAACCATAGTGACAGAGGAGAGGGGAGAGTATATCACCACACTGAAAGGCCGGGTGTATTTAAATCCATCTGCAAGTGCACAGCAACGAGAGGTTCAGGAGATGAAGAGGGGTCTGAAGTGGGGTTAAGATCGAGCACATCCGCACACTGTGTCTGTTGCCAACAACCTGGTTCTATACACACACACACACACACACACACACAATATGACAGTCTGTAATATTTCCAGTAAAAACAAAACATAAAAACAACCACAATAAAAAACATGATTATCAGCTCTACAAGGCACAGCCTTGAGGATGTATGTGACTGTACAGACAGATCGGATGTGAGACAGCTTTACAGAGTAAGTCTAAAGAGTCTGTCTTTACAAAAAGGAAGAAACAAGACTCAAGGCAAACACAGTCATTAGGTTCCATGTTTCATCTTTAATCAGAACGGCTGTGGAAATAAAATGTGTCTGCAGCAGGTGGGATGAGATTACAGGAGAGAAGAAACGAGCAGGGAAAAGGGAATCTATTCCTAGAACGTATAGGAAAGAGAACATGGTGGCTGACGCAGGAGCTGGCTGCGATACATACATACTGTACGGTTTCATTTCCAGCTCCATCTATTTGACACTTTAGCTGCGAGGGGGAACGGCAGCAGGCAGCGATGGGCGGCCCCTCGCGCCAAGGAGAAAAGAAACCACCTCTGGTCCAATCCGTATCCCCTGAGCATCAGTCAGTCGGCTCCACAATGAGCCTGATGCCGTGGTTACACATGACGAGAGCGGCAGAGACAAAAGGAGGAAAACATGTCCAGGCATAGAGGAGATTCATTTGGGACGGCCGGCGGCTTACTAGGTTATCACTCACTTATCGCTGCTGTAGTGCCAGGCGCAGAATGGCCGGGGAAATGGCTGTCCATTACCCGGAATACAATCAGCGGAGTGGAAGGCTGGGGAGCTAATGGATGTTTCCACAGGGAGGGCAATTTAGTGAATGGGAAAGTGGAAAGGTCCATCACGCGAGATGGGATTATGTGCGATTGTTATCCTTCACAGACGTGATATGACGGTCAAGGGGTGTAATGTATATGGACAGGGGAGACATTAAATGGTAATCTCTCCACAGCCCACTCGCAGCCAATCAGCCCGGCCTCGCCCCACATCTTCCTTTTCTGACAGGCCAGACGTTCTGAGTAGCACTTAAACAGAAAGGCTGCTGTTTCTGCTGCTGAGGTATGCAGAGCAGTGCACTCTGGAAAATAAATTAAAGTCTTATCTGCAGACTCGATTCAGCACATATATAACCACATCAATGCAATTATGGAATAGCTTCACCCCCCCCTTTCCCAAAAAAATAAAAATAAATAAATAAGTTGAAGAATAAAACAGCAGTGCCACTGGTGGTAGTGTGTGAACATGTTCATATCTGATGCACCGCTTTAACTCCTCTCACATCAGAAATAATAACAGATGTTTACATTTAAATATTTACATCGGTGGAGCCGAATCATCCCGAACCAATCAAACACACAAATAAACAAAACAAAAAGCATCAATAGCATCACAGGGTGTCCGGACAAGCAGTCATGGTGCCCTACATCGTCTCAGGACTGCAAGCCTGTCACGGACTGCAAACATTCCCGGTCTGTGGCTTCATGTCTCCACATATCCAGCAGCGTCAATGCCTCAGAAGATGTGTTTGAGGTGTTTCATGCCGTACGACTTGAAGAACACCAGGAGGATTAGAGTCCACAGGCCCAGGATGAAGCCATCAGGAGGATGCCAATCTTTCTGCTTTGGTTTCTGGGGGGGTGGAAGGTGGGTGGGGGTGGGAGTGGGAGTGAAGTGTGTTGGGGAGGGGAGGGGGGTTGCAGGTTAGAAATAGTGTGTATATTTCTCCTGTTGAGGCCACCACTGATTGTTCTGTCATTCACACAGGCAGGCAGGCTCAGAATCACACATTCGCACACTCTATCACCACAAACACTTTATGTACAATATTTGTTGTCTCACACACACAAACACAAAAGGTTCTCACAAAAACATGTGTGTGTGTGGGGAGGTAAAGCTCATCAGTACAACTCCCGTGTCTGTGTGTGTGTGTTTGTCCCATTCACTGCCACATAATCACTTTGTGTATGATTATACTTTTAAATCTCGTCCGTATTAAACATGCATCTCGCAAGGAGCACATTTATATGCTAATGAGGCAGCAATATTCTGCAGAGAGATGAGATTTAACCTCTAAAAAAATCTTCCTGACTCCTCAGCCGGTGACAAAGCCATAGATAGGTTGTGAGGACGCACTTAAGAGATTTCTGTTATCCCCCGCTATACAAGCTGTCATTATCCAGTAGGGAAATCACCAGACAGAAAAGGCATCCCCTAAAGCCAAAACCCAGAAGACCTGGCAAAGAGGATGAACACAGCACACGCTCCGAGTCACAAAGTGTACATACACAATGGTAGGAAGACATGCAACACAATGAAGCTCCTGCACGAGTACTCAAGTGATCTGTTGCGTTCAGGCTTCCCTCAGCACTACTACAGTACCAAGAGTACATTTATATTCTATGAACGAGGAAAAAAAAAACACTTAAATTGAGAAAATACACTTTTTTTTTAAATTTAACTGTGAACTTAAATGCAGACCCTAGCATTTTCTGCATTGTTTTGTTATGTAAAATATAAAAATGTAGGGTTTTACATCAGGCAGACATGAACATCAATAGCCACATGTCTGTAAGAGGTCCCTGCTGGATGACTGTTATAGGTCAATTATCCTGGAAAACACAACTTCATGCTTAACAACTAGCGTCAACTGAGGACAGTGGACAGTATCTCAGCCTGTGGAGAGTGGACGATGATGAACTCGACCCACTGCAGCGAGTCTTATATTACAATGCACCTATTCATGAAATAGGATTTATAGCAGGCACAGCCGCATGACTCTCAGAATAATGAATATTAATATTGTTCATTGCTTTTTAAATTTGTGGAACAGCTGTAGGTAAATGAGGCACACAGCTGATTTCAGGACGTGTGTGTGTGTGTGTATATAACTGTGCGTCCCTGCCTCTGTGTGGCAGTTGCTGTATTTTCAATCCAAACTCCAGATTACTCGACGACGCTGCCAATTCCGTTAGCGGAAAGACTGAGGACAGCAAGTAAAATTGGCTTATGCCTTACTCCAAATTCATTTAACAGCACAGACGATTCCAATCAATAGCGCTCCACTGCCATCCAGAATATTAAAGTGGACACCCCTTTGCAACAAACTCAGCCTAGAGCCATGGGAGTCAAGGCTGGAGGTGCTGGGCAAATAGCTTCTGAGCTGGAGAGGCTGTATTCACACTGCGGGTTGTAGTTAAGAATTTATGCTTGGATTCATTTTTATAGTCCAAAAATATCTGAAATCGCCACTGCTGCAGCAATAAGATGGTTGAACTGATATTCAGTGTGGCACATTCACTAAGATGCAACAATGAACTGTGTTATAAAGCTGATTGTCACTGTGGTGCAGGGGTAAAGAGTGAACCATGCTTTGTCCTCCATCCTCACTTTACTGGCAAAACTATTCAAGGTCAAAAACACTGTCAAGTTCACAGAGCTCGTTTTTGCCGTAGTGGATGGAGGTTTGCTTTCAGGCTCTTTTTCGCTGACTGTGCAAAAGCGATTCCCCTCATGGCTTCAAACACTTAAATCCATTTTGACCACATCATTGTTTTTTTTGTGTGTGTTGAGACACACCCCAAATCCCAAATTAAATTCTGCGAAAAACGTTTTTCCAGTCAAACGGACACAGCTATGACAACAGTGATCTGTCCCATGGAGACGCTGAGGTGAGCCCATGAATACCGATCTGACAGTTTAGACATCCATCAACATGGCCACTGGTAAATTTAAAAGGTCACACAAATGTCGTCCGATTCATAAATTAAGTATGTTTGTTTTCTTGCTACCATTACTCTACATACCTCATATCTACATCACATAACAGTACCTGGGTACAGGCATCAGGATCAGGTGACCTCTGTGACAATGGTCTGCAGAGGTGTTTGTGACTTTGTGTGTGTGTGTATGTGTGTAAATGCAAACCTCTTGGGTAAAAAAGAGCAACGGGAGATGGACTGAATGTGACAGGAAGCTGCGTCAGCAGATCTGGCAGAAAGAGGAGCATATGTCAAGAGGGAAGGGAGGGAGAGAAAGAGCCACCAAGAGGTTACCAGCCAATCACAGAGCGAGCTGGAAATCTTACTGTTAAAAAAATTAATGAATGCATGAGATAAAGGCATTAGACAGATAATAATTTGAAATAGCAGAAAGCAGATTCATTTGAAAAAGCTGGAACATGCAACTGTCTCAAAAGTTTGCTTGATAAATGGCTTCGGTAATTAATTTACCAGAATCGCTGAAATTTAATTTATCAACTAAACGATTAAATGATGATGTGATATGGGCCGCATTTTAATAACCACTTTAGTTACTACTTCAAATATGAATTTTAATTCACAAAATAAAAAAATCAAGGCAACAACCTAACTAAGCAGGATATTTCTGCTCTGATGTGCTGTCAACATATAAGGGGGTTTTTCTTTTTTCGATTTTGCGAAGGAAAAAGGCTCAAAGAAAAACCGACATTGAAGGAGGCACAGAAAAGAGTGAGAAGGGAGAAAGAGCGGAGCTATTTCTGACCTTCACTGATGGAGCCATTCACATGCCACCGCCAAGGACGGGAACTTACACTCCTGCCTCCATGACACACGCTTTGTGTTGCGTATTCAATTCACCGGTACAATCGATTAACAGCGATCCATCTAATTGATTAGAGCTAATTAAGCTGGGGACGCAGGATGCTAATGGTCACTGAGAGGGGTCTGAAGCACCCAGCCAAACACGAATACCTCAAGGTCAAAACTGCAGCTAATTTATGTTGCGCGCTGGCAGATGACTGAAAAGCAGCTTCTGTAAGCTGCCAGGTCGTCTGACTTGAAAGTGCTGGGTCAACTAAAAGCAGCATGTGCATTATGATCTCATTAGGCAGTTTTGCTTTTCTGGAGGATATTATTTGTGATTATTCAGCAGCAAGAGTCAAATCTGATTGATACTCAATTAAACAGAGGAAGGTTGCTCAGGGTGGGTTTGACCTGTGATCCAGACAGACATCTCAACTTTTTAATAAAAGTTTGTGTAGAGAGAGAGGATTTGGAAACAAAGGGGGTGGGAGCATTTGTTTTCAGCCATATGGTGCAGTATCAAAGAACAAATAACAACTGGACGCCAGAGACGAGGACACACAGCAGCAAAGGAGGGGAAAAAAAGTAATACGCAAGACAGTCAAAAAGCACAGGAGCTAGTGTGAACAAGAGAGAGAAAGAAAGAGAGAGAGAGAGAGAGAACTCCTCCAAGTTATTTCCAGGACTGAACATATTGTGGTGAGGCAACGTGATGAGATGTGTGAGGCTGGGAAGAGAGGGTCTCACCCTGTCACCACCAGCAAGACAACTGCCAACAGTGACAGGACATTAATCAACTCTTCACAGGCACACATCCAAACGCACAATGAGGGGAACTTTGTATACACACACACACTATAGCATAGCCTAATATACCCACTGTCAGTCACCCTGATGACATTTCTATTTACAAGGCGTAGCCCCGCTCTACTTGCAAATTGAGAAATGGTTTTCTTACAGACAGTGAAAAGGTTTGTTTTTGTCAGTGGCCACTTGGGGAAGAGCATTTTAGACACTGAATCAAATGAGATTCAAATCACAATGAGCTCGTAATACGAGTGTCTCTGATCAGCGACAACAAAAGGAAGACTACAGAGACATTAAAAACAAAGATATCTCAGAGAGCGCTGCATCCAATATGACAGCTAATCAAAAGGCAGGAGAGCTGTCAATGGACTCGATGGGCATTGGCCATTCCGCTGCAGTGCAGACGGGCTGTGGTGAGGGGGAGCAAGATGACTCAGTCTATCAGGACTCCCATCTCCATCCCAGCAGGAGCGCAAGCCGATAATCGAAATCTCTGGCAGGGGTTGCCGGGTTGACGAGAGTGTTTGTACGTTGTACGTGGGTGTGTTTAAAGAGAGAGAAATACAAAAACGATAGGGGAAAAAAGGACGCATGAAGATGAACAGATGGTCAGAGGGAAAAAAAAGAAGAAACAAAAAGGCTGAAGCCAAGATATGGAGCCAAGTAACAGACTGCAGAGGCGTAATGGTGCTTGTGTGTGCGAGTGTTGGAGCTTTCAATAGAGCGATGTCTTGTACATATTGAAGATTATGGACACGGTTTATGGGGCGCTCTTATGTGAGTAATGGGCAACAGATCTGAAACTGTCCTGTGTTTTGCCAGGCTTTTGAAGATGGTTTCTCCAGTGTGGCTGGCTGTGGGGACACCCTCCCGTTTCCCATCACGATTACTCAATAAACATCTGACAGGGCTCAGGCCGGTGGTCAGCTTCGTTTCTCTGGGCCAAATAACTCTGACTCATTTCTCCACAGTGAAGTCAATACGAGCCAGTGATGTGATCAGAGATAGACAGGGCTGATTTAGTCTATTGTTCTGGAAATCCTACAAAGTATCTATTTGGATCTTTGCTTTGACTGTAAAACCTAAAAGCTGGATTTGGTACGTTGATAATGAAATTACTTAAAAACATAAAACACATGACATCTTGGAGGTACTGCAACATGACATACAATGAGGCTTAGACCAGACATCTATGGTTAAGGCTAATTTACCATCCAGGAATATATTGCTTGAGTTATAACACCTGTCATTTGAGTACGTAGCATCAGCAAAAACAAGAAAATAATAAAAGCAGCAAATGCGTCAACTACGTCTGATGTACTGCCACCCTACAAAAGTCATTTGGTGAACTCGTTTAGCAGTCCCCCACCATGCTCCAGCAAACAAATGTTACCATAAACTTCACAAAATTAGCATTACTGCAGAAATATTAGTTAATACTGTTTAGATGTTCATATTAATGCACCGGCTGGTGTATGTTAAGCATGGGAGACTGTTGAAGCCAAATGTAAATAAGAAAAATGTCTGCTCTTGGCTGTGGCAAAGATAAATGTGACTTTCTGAGGCACGCAGGGAAATTGGAGTATGAAAAATAACATTTTTAAATGGGCTCATATTACTGAAAATATAGAAGAACAATACAGGAGCCCAGACCAGCTATTTAAAATGCAGAGCACATGTCGTATAGGTGGAATGAGGAGGAATAGGCGTTCATTTGTGAAGGTCGGCTGACAGAAAGCCACAATCCATTTGAGACTGAGGTGAATGCACAATTCCTCGCCACAATACTGCCTATCCATTCTGCTGGATTTCACAGCTGCCCCTTTGCACTCAGACCGGGGGGGGACATGCAATTCACACGTTTAGTCGTCACCATGGAAACGGCACAAAGACATCTGTTGGTGGATGTTGTAACATAACTTTCTGTTCTGCGTCAAAATGAAAGCGATCGTGGACACGTGTAAAATTACAATGGTGACTTTTTTAAAAATGAGGTAATGACACGGTGTCCTAATGTCATCACGACTTAATAGTTTTTTTCAAATTATCCATACAATTTAATTTCTCATTCAATATAAACTAATATTGCCATAAGACTCTCTTGAGCCCTTTTAACCTCAGGTATCTTCTGACCTTTTGACCCATTAACCTCTAAGTAAACAATTACTCAATCTGTCGACATATCACTGAGTCTTTTGTGCACACACACACACACACACACACACATATATGTGATGGTTTGCAGTTATCCAGGTCATGGTACTTGAGAATAGTACTGGACGTACGCAGGCAACCCGAACAAGTCCAGTTGCCTGCGTACGTCAAGTACTATTTTCAAGACAGACATAGGCAGTCTACATGACATAAAAGATAGCAAAGAACAAAACTCTATGTTCCATCATGAAAAAATATATATATTCAAATTTCCTGCAGTATAATAACATGAGCCTTTGTGTGTGGTTTCGTGTCCTTGCCTGATCCTTTTGTTTAGTGGTTCTCTTACCTGATGGATGATCTCAGACACTGGCAGCTGCTCTGAGTATGAGTATGTCTCCGTTTGCAGCTCCCCATTCACAGCACTGAAAGACACACACAAAACAGCAGGCACTTAGCATTAATCTGGAGGAAGTGAATCACACTTTGGAAACATTAAGCCTTTGTTATGAGCCACACATTACTCTGTGATGAAGAAAAGCTGTCAGGAAGAAGAACAGATTCGAGAGTTTCTGTTGGCAGAGGTGTGCGTGATTGACAGATCATTTCAGAGCTAAGTCAATGATATGCAGTGTAAATTGATGCAAATGAACCATTTTTTCTTCGTAATGGGCAACAATGGGCAATGAAAGAAAAAAAATCCTCCAGCGGAACCATAGGAACATCAAAATCACCTCGATAATGGAGGGACCCTGTGTATCATGTCAGAGCTTTTAGGAACAAGACACCATCACCCAACTCCACAAAGACTAGAACATTTAGCTTAAGTGGTACGTTTTAGCAAAAAGAAAAAAGGTGGGTAATTTATCAGAATTTAATTCAATGTAGGACTAGAGAGAATTTAATTTAGTAAAGTGATAAATGTTATTCTTCTGAACTGCAGAGGCGTCTTCTCAGGGAAAGTATATATCTGTGATCCATGTTTAAGGCCCTTAGCAGGAATGAATGGGCAAAAGAGTCCACGTTTCATGGTTTACTGACAACAACAACAAAAATATATAATACTGCTCCTATCATTCTTTAAATCTATTTTTGGCATGTTTCTGGCTCCTAATGGCTGATTCACTTTACAGTTCTTTCTGTGTTTGCCACCAGGTGATGAACTACAACAATTAAACGACAAGAGAAAATACCAGCATCAACTAAATGACCCATTTCTTCATTTCATGAACAAAAAAACACAACTCCAATTTTGAAATGCTTGTAGGCTTCCATGCATATCTGTCTTTGTGATGCTGGGAACAGTTTTACAGTCTGATACCAAGTCAGAGTGAAAAGATTCACAGCTAAAGGTCACAGTCGAGTGGAGGCTGTTTTTGGATAATCAAAGTTCAGGTTAGACGGCTGCTGACAATGTGGGCCACATCCCCACTGAGCCACAGTGGTACTCCTCCAACCGCCTGTTAAAGTCTATTTCATTATTGTTGTATCTCTGGAAATCCTCTTCTGAATAAATGAAAAGCTCTGACGACAGGGGGGGAAAAAAAGGAAATCTGTCATCTGTGGGGCTGTGAAAAGCTTGTCCGATCATTTCATTCGTCGCAGATGAAACGATTGGACAGCCTACCTCTCCACACTCTGCCTATGCGTTTGTTGCACAGAGTCTTACACCACTATGTGACAAGCAACAACACCAAAGTTTGTTGTTTACACTGATTATGATAATGTTGTGCGCCTCCTTTCCAGTAAATGAGCCGTGAGTAAACAAACAGCGATACTGTGCTCCTCTTAACAACACAGACATCATCATGGCAACACATGTCATGTGGTTTGGAGTTGTGGCTTTGATGGCGTGTATGTTTCTCCATCACCAACGTCTAAATACTGGTGCACCAGCCAATTCCCATTTTTATGACTTACATTTGCTTATCGCTTTTGTCTTTTGGTTTTTGCTCTCTCGTTTATCTTTATCTCCTTGTACTATCTCTGATTCTCTCACATCTCTCTTTTGAACATGTCTGCGTGTCATGGGTAAAGACTTGCTCTGACAGACAGGCTGAAGAAAAAAGGCCCGGCTGCCAGGCTGGGAGATGATCTCCTGCTGAGCCCTTCATGTGCTCAGAGCTATGAGGGCACCTAGGACTCACCACTAACCCCCTCCCCACCCCCACACGCACCCCCCACCATCACCACCACCGCCCTCGCACTTTCACTTAGCACAAGAGATGAGCTCTAATTCAATTCCAACGACTTTCCACTTTATTTTCCATAAAGCGATTTTGGGAGAGGATTTTTCAGTCCACTAAACTGATTCTAATGGATGTGATGTGACAGCGCCTCCCCTCCTCTGGCCCGGGTATCACCGCTGTCTCCAGCTGCCATCTTTAGGTCAAACAAATTTCCTGTTGACATCTGCTCTGCTATCCTAAGTGATTCTTGTAGACTCATTCCAGCGCAGCAGGTCACAAAGTAGATTACGTTGCTTTATGACTCAATGGGATAAGAGCTCAGCTTCAATTTGGTACTCTTAATTATTCTTTTAAGAACAACCACTCGAAACTAGAGTATTATTGGTAGTATGTCACTGCACAAAGTCACTACACTGGTAAGCCTATGCATAATGAAGACAACTGATGGAGTCCATTAAAATGTCCTCTTCATCAAGTACAAACCTTTTAATGGAAGAACCGTTCCTGTTAAAAAGGGCCATTTAGAAATGGGAGACAGGAGGAAAGAGAAATAGAACAGTGGAAGGAACTGTGCCAAAAGTCAGGTCTGCACACTTGTACCTATCTTTCTCTGAATACTGTATCCTCCACCATTTGCTGAGGTGGACAATAAGATGGAATTAAAACAATAGTTTATTTAACAGCAGCTTGTTTCAGAGAACACCTGTGATACTTTCTCTGTTGGAACACAGTGCTCGCTGCAACCTATTTCCAGGTCTCAGAAGAAGCTATTATTAAACTTCCTGAACTGCATCTAGACAGAGGTCTCATAAAGAGCCAGCTAATCAAATTACCAATTCATAATTAATTACCACCAATTACCAAAATATACATCTAAAAGACCGGTGATGTTAAACGTCACGGTTTTCCTGCAGAATATTCTTGCATACCACACACTGCAATTTACCCATGGCGAGAGAATGGATCTTACTTATGAACAGCACAGTAAATACTTCATTATCTCCCTCTCGCTGTATTATTACTTCCCTCTGAATGGGCTTGAAGAAGCACTAATGTGCCATACAGTTTGATGGAAGGTGTCATTAGCCTCCATAATATGTTGGAATTTTCGAAATAGTGTCTTTTAATCATTCTTAAAAGTACAAAGATGTTACTACTGCTTTGCTCATCACTAAACTTAGCTCCATTAAACAACAAATGAATCAGGGGATTGCTGGTCTCTTACATCAGAATTAGAGATAAAACGTCTTTCTCTCTAGGACTGAAATGGGGAAACAGCCAAGACGATAAGACTAATGCTGTGCTTTTGTGTTGCATAGGGGAGCAGCAATACTAATGTGTCGGCCCTAATCAATAATAAAGTAATAGGGGAAGTTGTGCGCAATGACTAAGTAGCCTGAGGCCAAAACATCCAGTGACTAAAATCGGTATGGCAATAACCACTAATTACTAATTAGAAGCCAAGCACATTAGATTCGTTGACTATAATACCTCCCCAAGGTTCAATTACGGGTCATCTTAATGAAATGAACAGGAGTGAAATAAAGTTTCAATTTCTAACACATCTGTTTGTCGAGTGACTCAATCTCCTCCCTACCAACAGCGTAAAGGTTATATATACATACATTGATATTTTTTCCACTTGATATTTTATCAGAGCAAAACAAATATTTCTTTGGCCACAACTCTGGCCATCTCCAATGAGAGTGGCCCATAAAGAACCAACAAGGAGAAGAAGCTGAATGAAGTTATCTTGTGTACATGGCAGCAAACGAAAAAAAGGCAAAAAAACAGCTTGGGTCTGTTGGATCACAGTCATGGGATGGTGCTTCTGTCCCTGCCTCCATGCTGTGAGATTCTGCACTCAGTTAATGTGTGGTTTTAAAACCAATTTCAGGACGCGTTCACTGTGGCAGCAGACTGTCAGCAGGTCTGCATGACAGCTAACAACTAGCAGGCATGAAGGTGCTATGTGTTGCTGGTTTATTCTTAAAGACTCACACTGAGTCTCTCTCTCACACACTCACACATATTTTATAATAGTAAACGCATAATATATATATTCAATGTATATGTCACCAATCCCAGAAGATATGCATATGATGTTTAAGAGTTTGACTGTACCGCCATCTAGTGGTCAAGCCTATTTATTACACAATAACTGCCGGGAAATCGATTTAGTTGCATGTGGTCCTGTTCTCCACCAGGTGGCACTAGAGATATTCAATCACAAACATGACTGCTCCCTCTTCACTTACAAAGACAGTGCTGCCTCACAATACTGTTAAATAAAGCCTTGTGCACTGTTACAGATTATAAATCTGAATGAGATGCATTATTACAATAAACAATGCCACCAGCTTGGCTGTCAAAAAAGGGCCGAAGTTTCCTTCGCGTTTAAAATGGCCACTCAAAAAAAATCATTAGGAGCACAAATCAATATCACAGATAATGTGAGCTGTTCTAAACAGAAATCGAACATGGTAAGAGGGAACTAACCATGGTGCAAATGCACCCTCCACAGTAAGTAACCCAGCCTTTAGACCTAAATACTCCACATGTCTATTTGCATACATTTGTTATGTTTTTGTGCAGTAGGTTTTTTACTTCCTCTCATTCCTCGCATTCCAATAAAATAATAAAATACAGTGGAAAGTTCTCATTCTGTTTATGAAAACAAGTTAAACAATTCCATTCGTTTAACTTACTTCTCTTCCGGTGTGGTGATGGGAGCAGTCAAGTTGATGGTTTCCATGGTGATCTCCACTTTGCGGACACTACCAAAGAAATCTGTGATGAGGACACTTCCTGGGTCCCTCAGGAACAGGTCAGTACGGTGGCCTGGAGTGGACACACACTGACTCTTGGGACACACTTTGAACTGTAAAAACAGAAAAATCACATTCATACCATACTAGTATACTACAAAAGTTTGGAGATATGGTTCGTTAGCTCAGATTATAGTTTCACTAACATTACCATACTGAATTGGTCGGACAGAGAACAATAACCCTGGCATACGTTATAAATAGATGACTGTAAGAGCAATGACAGAGAACCAGGTTTTCATGCTCGGGGTCAGATGGAGTCAGACTCCACTTCCAAGTTAATGTTTGCTCATGTTGGACACAGTTGGCACTGTGAAGTGGGGAAGAGGCACTGGGACAAGGCACTTAGTTGTGAGCATAAAGGTCACATCCTTCATATTATCCCAGAAATTAGGCCAAACGCCGTTACAGGCAGAGAAAGTTAGTTCTTAAGGTCATGTTACAATCCGTTTAATTGCACATTATAGATCACATTTGGAAGATTTTAATACTGGGACAGGAGCTCATTATTTTTGTCTCCTTTTCATGCCAGTGAGCTGTAACCTGTGACCTGATGCATCAAACCGTAGCTGGAGGTGCAGTGAGAGGTGCCAAAATATGTGACAACGAGAGATCAGAAGCATAGAGTCTGACATTTCTGCATGTCATTATAAAATTAGATTTTGGTTCCTGCCGTTTTATGATTTGTGCATTAATCGACTTAGATGTGTGATTGATCGATGTGTTGTCTGACTGTGTTGTTGATTTAAAAAAAGAGAAAATAAAAATCATTAAACTGGAGGTGAGCGTTATCTCTGTCAGCCAAACACATGGCTGCTGACAGATTTTGTCGGGTAAATCCATTTCTGCTTGATCAGAGTGAAAGCCTCTGCAGTCTGGATCAAAAATAAAGAAAACCTGAAGGGCTCCTCACAGAAAAGCCACAGTATCGATCCTCAATTCTACAAAATGGCACAAGAACAAAGAGTGAATCTTCAGAAACAAGATAATTAGAAGGAATAATAGGCTTTCGTCCATGCACATTGATTGAGTCTGGACTGAGTCCCTGAGTAAGGATTTGAGGGATTTTGATTTTAACAGCGGGTGAGGTAAGGCAGGGTATGTGATGGGGTTGGTGAGTGGTCCGTGGGGCTGGAGGATCTCTGCAGGAGTGTAAAAGATGAAAAGAGAGGTGCTGTGGAGTTCAAGCCTTGGCCGGGAGCAGTACGAGCTTACCATCTCCGCTATCATATGTCAAAGGCCATCAAGCATAACACAGTATTAACCATTCTGTTTTAAGTCCCGAGAGTCCTGTGAGTCTTTCATATGGCCCCTTCAGTAGCAGAAACCTCATAATAAGAGAAAGGAGTGAAATACTCCCTTCGAATGTACCCTTATATATAACAGCTCTAAACACAGTCATAATTAGTTAATTCACAATTATACAAAACAGAAAGCAGCACATTTTTAACTGTGTAATAATCTAAATGAAAAATAAAAACTGTCTTTGAGTGTGAATGCAAAATATTTGTTTTACATTGTTCACATAACTCGTGTTTGCTTTGGGCGTCTTGGTTAAGAGACAAAATTAAATCATCTTTCTACTGACATCTACTTTCTCCTACTGACATTTATAATGAAAATAAACATCAAAAACTACTGTGTAGTGCACACGCCCTCACCAGGTCGTTCATGTTGGTTTTGCTAGCGGGGTGGATGTCTTCAAGGAACTCCAGCAAGTAGAAGGTGTAACGGTCCATTAAATGGACTCCTATAGCCAGATCTGGCTGGTGCTAGAAAGAGACAGGGGTAAAAAAAAAAATAAAAAAAGTAAGTATTTGAATATTAAATGTGTATCAGCATATTGTCAGCACAAATGTTCCTGTAGCTTGTAGATCTGAAAGTGATGCACTGCACTGGGTAAATAGCAATTAATGGGAAGTAAATCCAATGGTGAGTGTGATTTCAGACACAATTGCGCTTTTCATTGTTGTATCTGAATGGAAACTGAAATTCTTTAAATAGATGTTGGTTCGACAATACGATGTAACTCACCGACAGAGAGTCCTCTCCAACTTGACTGCTGGCCAAAGCCATTAGATTTGGAGAGTAGAATCTCTCATACATGGAGGCACCCTGACAAGTGTCAATGATGAACAGCAGCTCATTGTACCTGTACACGCACACACATACACACGCACACACAATTATGTACATTCTCAAACAGACCTGATGAGAGCGGACACAGCTGGCATAACATTCGTCCATTTGTTCTAATAAACTCTGGAATCACACAAACCTTCGCACCATCTTTCATATTACGGTTGCCATGGAGACAAAGAAAAACCAACAGCTCCATTCAGCCCCTCTAACACATCCACAAACACATCCACACACACACACACACACACAGCTTCCCCCAGTCACTCCCTCCCTTTAATCCTCTACTGAAAAAAGAGTTTTCATTATTTATACAACTTATTTCACCTTCTCAACAAAAACAACATTTATATCCAGCTGACTGAAACAGGGACGGTAGAGAACGATGGCGGTCTCAATCATGGCTGTAATTTGGCAGTTTCTTGTAAGTCTGCAATTATCTCATCAGCATCAAAGCTGGCATCACTAAGCTTTTATCTACCAGCCTGGGGCCTGACTGTAACCCAGACACTCTACATGCATAGTCAAATTTCAAACAATACAACCACAGACAGCATTCGTTAAAAGATTTATACAAATCTGTTTTAATCGCTATTTTTATATTACCATTGAATCAAATGAAAGTAGATTAACGAGTATAACCACTGCACTCAGTAGCCCCCCCTGTGTACATTTAAAGCACTTTTAGATAATCGTTTATGTTGCACAGCCTGCAGCTTAACTGTTCCAGTTTACTCCCACCTCTCTCATCAGCTGCGTTTCCAGCCGTGTTGTTCATTTCCCACACCTCTTGGTATTTACAGCAAAAAAATGCACTGTCAAGGCTACAGAGTGCCAGTGAGTCACTTTCTCAGTGGCATCACTTTTGGGTGAGTGCACACTTTAGTTCACATCCAACCATACTCCCCAAATGTTTAGGATGTTTAGAGACGACACAAGACAACAGTGAAACACCACTTTTCAATCTGGTGTTGAGATGCTCTCAAACAGCCCTGCATTCATTATGTATACAGTATGCTCCAATTCACAAGGAAGACGACTGAAGTGGGTTTGCATAAAGACAAGCAGTATTTTCATCATTTATGTTGCTTACCTCCTTTTCTGCCACATCTGCTCAAAAGCATCGGCCAGTTCCACATTACTAATCTCCTCGGAGTCCTGGAACTTCAGAAAACCATTTCCGCCGTGGCCTGATAAACAAACATATCATCAATGATTCATTCTTCTCGGATTAATAATTAAAAAATATATGATACGGGCTGCAAAATAACAAGCTGCATGAGAAGCGCTGGCAGCAAAATGCACTGTGTGGGAGAAGCAACTGAAAACAACTCATATTTTATTGAGGTGAAATACCTCCCCTGAAACAAAGACCATCTTGGCAAATCATAAAGAGAAAAAAAACCTTAAAAATAAACCTTTCGGGGGGGGGGGGGGGGGGGGGGGGGGCAGAGGTGCTATTTCCCTCAACAACTACCATGTGTTTAACAAGAGGGGCTATAGTTGAGATGAACCTATACAATGACAGATACATCTCGATCTGAGTGATTTGCCAACTGGGTATAATCTTCAACAACACATATGACAGAAAGCCATAGGGGTATGTCTCCTCCCGGTCTCTGTGTGATGTTGAAAGTCAATCTGGGAAATGTTGGGAATTTTTAACTTAAAACAGATGTGTAGTCAGTGTAGTAAAACCTGCATTCTTATTGAATATTTCATTAAGATTTCTCCAAATCATATTATTACATGATTAGCACACTCAAATACGTCTCCATCTGTGGATTTGTCCTTTCTTACCTGTCAGATATATGAGGATGTTGCTTCGGTCATCAGACAGGAGACGCTTGGAGCGTGGAGTGCTGGGTGGAAGTCTTCCAGTCAAAACTCGTAGGAAGTTCTCCACTGTTACCTGTAACATGGGTAGGATACAAATTTCCAATGATTTTCATACCTGGCATTAGATGGAAAGGAATAAATTATGAATTGTTAGTGTTAGGGTCCTCAAATGTAATACACACAGAGTTAATGACAGTGAAATACAAAATAATCAAAATCTGCATTTGCATTTGTAGGTTAATATTTTTGTTCTGCTCTACCTGTCTTTTAATCAAATTCTGAAAATCAATTACTCATGATTATCTTTTTTATTATCTTCTTCTTTATCCAATTTTCTCGCAAATGACTGTCATTTGCTAACAAACACGAAACTGAAAAATGAAGTGTTAATTCATTTCATGCCAAGCTGAGTAAATAATCCAACACGATTAAGTTGGGAAAGGTCAGCACGGCTCTGCCTTGGTCCATAACAAACCAAAACACACGTGGTGTTTCTAAACCCTCCATTTATTATGATATAGTCATAATGGTCATGATAGTAATGATAGGCATTTCCTGGTCAAGAAACAGCGCACACAGTACTGACCATACCCCATCCAATTACTGCATCTCACATAATAACTTTATATCCACTGTTTGTACATTATGCGTTTATGTTTATAAAATTTGTACAAAAAAACTACCTCCTGTGG
>JAFBJQ010000855.1:41034-56034 GCA_016785345.1 Trinectes maculatus
ACGCTACGACCGCCTCCCTCCCATCAGCCAGTTCTCCATCGAGAGCGACTCGGACCTGTCGGAGACGGCGGAGCTGATTGAGGAGTACGAGGTGTTTGATCCGTCAAGACCACGACCCAAAGTCATCCTCGTCATCGGTAAAGCAACAGCACAACACGCAAAACACACGTCCACACACGCACACACACAACGACAGCCACATCTGGATTCCTGACATGTTTCCCCTCTGATGAGACCCAGCAGAAATGATTGTGTGTGCAAACAAAACAAAACAAGCAGCCAGTGTCTATAACTGTGTATATACATGTGTGTGTGTGTGTGTTGTGTGTTTCCTGGTGGCTCTCTGTGTATCGTATCAGCAGGGAAGATCTTGTTGCATGTCACTCACCATGTTACTCACTCACGCTGCCCTAATCTGATTCCCTTGATGGCTTCTTATCATATCATATCATATCATATCATATCATATCATCTCCATCTCATCTCATCTCATCTCATCTCATCTCATCTCATCTCATCTCATATCATATCATATGATGTGATGTGATGTGATATAAGATGAGATGAGATGAGATGATTTTTTTTTCTATCTGTTGCAGCAGTTTGCATCACGTCTCTCACAAAGCTCTCTCTCTCACACACACACACACACACACACACACACATGTTGGTTGCTGCGCAGTGATAAACACACCAGCCCATGAAGGTGAATTATTAATCGGAGCAGGGAGAGCAAACGGCTCATCCATCCATCACGTCTGCGTAGCGGCTCTAACTGGTACGCCGGGCGCCGCACATGCAAAGCCTGCTTCTCATTTGCAAAGCAAAAGTTCCGGGCTCGCTTTGTTTTCCTCATGTTTGTTGTTGATTAAAATTCAAATTTTCTTTATTCACGCTTGACAAAAGTTGCAAAACAGCCGAGCATGACAACAGAATAGAATAGAATGATTATGTGTGTGTGTGTGTTACACTGCTTTTAGAAATCCACATTCGCCCTGATTGTTTTTTCAAACTTTGCCATCTGAACTGTGACACCGATGCCTCTGTACCTGTGTGTTTGTGTGTCTGCGTCACCAGTGTTGCCCGACAGTCCCAATTTTCCCTACAGACGCTACGACCGCCTCCCTCCCATCAGCCAGTTCTCCATCGAGAGCGACTCGGACCTGTCGGAGACGGCGGAGCTGATCGAGGAGTACGAGGTGTTTGATCCGTCAAGACCACGACCCAAAGTCATCCTCGTCATCGGTAAAGCACACAGCACAACACGCAAAACACACGTCCACGCACGCACACACACAACCTCACACAACGACAGCCACATCTGGATTCCTGACATGTTTCCCCTCTGATGAGACCCAGCAGAAATGATTGTGTGTGCAAACAAAACAAAACACGCAGCCAGTGTCTATAACTGTGTATATACATGTGTGTGTGTGTGTGTTGTGTGTTTCCTGGTGGCTCTCTGTGTATCGTATCAGCAGGGAAGATCTTGTTGCATGTCACTCACCATGTTACTCACTCACGCTGCCCTAATCTGATTCCCTTGATGGCTTCTGCATTAACCTGTCAAATCCATTCGTTAATCCTGCAAATTAGGCACGGCAGCTGCGTAATAGGAGGAACGACTCTGGTTGAGCTGGACACAGAGAGAGAGAGAGAGCGAGAGAGAGAGAGAGAGAGAGAGAGAGCTATTTATAAACCCTCTCAGAGAAACAGTTCATTTAAGGCTCTAAATGAGCACTGTCTGTGTCAGGTGGATGATAGTTTCCTTCCCCTCAACATTGTGGAGGGAGGAAAAGGGGAAGTTTTCAGATCGTCCATCCATCCATCCATCCATCCATCCATCCATCCATCCATCCATCCATCCATCCATCCACAATATATCAGTATTGCCTTGAGGGAATTGTGTATGACGTTTCCCGTGGGATGAAGTGATTGGGTTCTGGCGAGCAAAGGTTACAGTGATATGCCAAACACTGCGTATCAGCAGGATGCTGTTTTTTTTTTAAGCATCACTTATATCCAGTCACACGGCTGAAACTCCAGTGTCTCATTTAAATAGAACCACATAATGTATTAATAAGAACCAGTCTCTCCCCCTCATGACTGGAAACAATTCTGACAGTTCCAGCCATGATCAAATAAATTAACCTGCAGCACGGCAATCAGAGTGATTGACGTCTCTATGGTAACGGCAGCATCTCTAAAAACCTGCCGAGGAATGCAGTTGTCAGTCAGCGAAGCAGCGCGCAGGTCGTCACACACACACACTGTCAGCCTCAGCGTGTTGTTTTCGTATCTTTTAAACTCGTTCATTTCAGTTGCGATGCACTAAAATATTGAAATATTAAAACATGGCATAGGATGCTCGTCATATTAATATTTATGTTTTAGATTAACGAAGCATTAGGTGTTGTATCTTGTCATCACTCACATTTGTTTGCAAATGTAGGAGGTTCACACATACCTGCCTCTCTCATCCACCTGTCCCCCCCCCCCCCCCCCCCACATGCTCTTCTCCCCCACACAGCCGTGCACACTCACACACACACACACACACACACAGGTCTCACATAATCTGGGTTTCTCTCACGCGCGCGCCCACGCCAACACGCCCACGCGCATAATGTTTCACACTCACAGAGACACGTTGGCGCACACACGAGCCAAAATCAGCATTAGGTGTTGTATCTTGTCATCACTCACATTTGTTTGCAAATGTAGGAGGTTCACACATACCTGCCTCTCTCATCCACCCCCCCCCCCCCCCCCCCCCTCTCCCCCCCCCCCCCGCCCCCCCCCCCCCCCCCCCCCCCCCCACATGCTCTTCTCCCCCACACAGCCATGCACACTCACACACACGCACACACAGGTCTCACATAATCTGGGTTTCTCTCACGCGCGCGCCCACGCCAACACGCCCACGCGCATAATGTTTCACACTCACAGAGACACGTTGGCGCACACACGAGCCAAAATCTCTCCCAAAACATCAACAGCTCTCCCTCTGCGCCTAGGTGGCCCTGGCAGCGGCAAGGGAACACAGAGCCTGAAGATCGCAGAGCGCTACGGCTTCCAGTACGTGTCCGTGGGCGAGCTGCTGAGGAAGAAGATGATACACAACGCCACCAGCAACAGAAAGTGGAGCCTGATTGCTAAAATCATCACCAACGGGGAGCTGGCACCGCAGGTAGCAGAGGAACGGAGAAGGAGGAGTGTGTGTGTGTGCGTGTGTGTGTGGGGGGGTGTGAGAGGCGAGTGTGTCCAGTCACTGGCAGGTCATTATCACAGCATGCGTGTAACAAGGAGATAATTAGCAGCATCCACATCACAGGGATGCTGCAGAGAGGGATGCGGTCCTGTCTCCCATCAGCATCCGTCTGTGTAAGATAATGGAAACACAGAGAGGCCGCCGATTCCCTCATGTGCAACATGTGTTTATCCATACATATCCACGCACAAACACACAACAGGAAACTGATATCAAAACACACACTCAGACTCATTATGTGTAAAGTTTGTGTCCAGTGGGTGAGAGAGTGATGCTGTTGCTGTTATTCCCAGGATGGGAGCTCCTTCCTGGTCTCCACACATCTACCGTGCTTTATGATAACAAGCCTTTTACTGTGTAAACATTACATCTGGACACGACTGCTCCTGCAGTGATGAATTATATCAGAGATGAGTCAGAACAGTCCCAAGGCTCATTTTACTGCTCGGTATAAAGTAAACTATTAAGTGTGGCTTGTGCAGGGAACAGTGAGCGAGGGAGATGATGGTTTTGTGTAGCTGTGTGTGTGTGTGTGTGTCTGCTGTATGACCGCGGGCACGCTGCCGTAGACAGATGGTCTCCATCGGAGTCAGAGATGACTGTCCGGTTCCTGGCGTTCGCGTGATCCGGGGGCCTGGCTTAGATTATCGCTCCTCGCTCCTCGTTTCGTTTTATACCTGCAGGCGATAATCTGTTTATTTGGAAGCGAGATGAAGTTTTAATGGTTCTAATCCCCGCGTCTGTCCTCGGCTCACATTCTGCCGTTAGAGGGGAATGAAAACGTCTGCGTTGTTCAGTCCTGGCCACGACCGCGGCGGTTATTTTTAGATCAGAGCATCGCTGGCATATCTCTGCCACGCCGTGTGATGCACTCTGTCTGCAGAAACACGTCCGTGCATCTTGACGTCCTCCAGCCATGAGGAAGTAAACAATGCTGAAAGACGCTGGCGCTCTCTGCCCTCACGTGCACGCGAGCCTGTCACTGTACTGCACCTGACACGTGAATTATATTATTAAGTATAATTAAGTGTAGTGCTGTAATAGATTTAGCTTATTTATGAATAAAATCTGCTATTTTTGAGACAATTTGATATCATCGACAACCTTTTATAAATCTACGTTAACGTAGTGACAACGTAAACACAATTAATTACATCTGTCTTATTTATTGAGGTAGAAACACTCGCTAATCATAAATCACTCTGCTGATTTCGGTTGTTCCCCAGGAGACAACGATAACAGAGATTAAGCAGAAGATTATGAAGATCCCAGACGCTAATGGCATCGTCATAGACGGATTCCCCCGGGACGTGGGACAGGCCCTGTCCTTCGAGGACCAGGTGAGTTTCAGTCCCGCGACCTCAGCGGGCTTTTGCATGATATTTCCATTGATTTCCAAGGCGAGAACACCTGATGGAAACAGATGACAGATTCCAGAGTCACTGTTTGTTTTGTGTCGTGTGCGTTTCACATGTGTGTGTCCAACACACACACAAAGCACTTTCCTTTGTGGCACCTGCCACAAGCCTGATATGTAAATGACGTTGTTGCACACACCACATCCTGGAGCGACTCTACCTGTGGCTTTAACTGTAATCGAATAAGATCTAACGAGATATACATTTTAATTAGATGTAAATGTGTGTGTGTGTGTGATGGATGGATGGATGGATGGATGGATGGATGGATGGATGGATGGATGGATGGATAGATAGATAGATAGATAGATAGATAGATAGATAGATAGATAGATAGATAGATAGATAGATAGATAGATAGATAGCTGCTGACCAGCTGTTGTTCATGTCGACAGTGTGTGTAGTGGAGATGTGCAGGCACTGGTTCTGTCGTTGTGTTGTGAAGCTCCACTGAGGGATCACAGCTGTTACACCGGACCCTTCGGACTCGTTTCCGAACCACAGCCGCGGTACATCAAGGCCCCTAATGGAAATATGGCCTTTCCAAACAAACGGCCACGTTCAGGACACAACAGTCGATTGCTTTTAATGGAATCGATTCTCTTTATCTCGTTTAAACTCACTCACATTCATCAGGTTTTTAATGAGCACTTCCAGAGTTGGACTCTATTGGGGTCAGTGCCAATCAGGACTGACCTAATGAACCGCTCGTTTCAGACTGCACTGCCGGGGCTTATTCAATTATGAAGATTAAATAATAATAAATGGCTTTAACCATCGATGATTCATACAGTTATAAATAATACACTTTTTTAAAAAAATAAAGAGTGGAATTTCTCTGCGGTCATAAATTATCGTTCACTTCTTCCGTGTCTGTTTTGTCCTTCAGTCTGGCAGCCGTGTTCAACCTGTCGCACAGCAAACAGCTCCAGAGCCTGTGTGATGGATTCTGTGTGTGTGTACAGTACAGAGCCGTCGGGAAGCTGCTTCAGGAAACAAAACAAACACGGTGATATTTGTGGCCGACGCACGCACAGAGCGAGGGATGTCCAACAGACAGCCCCCCTCCCTTCCCCCCCCCCCACCAATCAGACATGGAAGATAGATAGATAGATAGATAGATAGATAGATAGATAGATAGATAGATAGATAGGAGTGATATTTTATGGCCACACTGACTCTGCGTTTGCAGGAGTAGGAGTTGGCACCAGCTGTTGTTCATGTCGACAGTGTGTGTAGTGGAGATGTGCAGGCACTGGTTCTGTCGTTGTGTTGTGAAGCTCCACTGAAGGATCACAGCTGTTACACCGGACCCTTCGGACTCGTTTCCTAACCACAGCCGCGGTACATCAAGGCCCCTAATGGAAATATGGCCTTTCCAAACAAACGGCCACGTTCAGGACACAACAGTCGATTGCTTTTAATGGAATCGATTCTCTTTATCTCGTTTAAACTCACTCACATTCATCAGGTTTTTAATGAGCACTTCCAGAGTTGGACTCTATTGGGGTCAGTGCCAATCAGGACTGACCTAATGAACCGCTCGTTTCAGACTGCACTGCCGGGGCTTATTCAATTATGAAGATTAAATAATAATAAATGGCTCTAACCATCGATGATTCATACAGTTATAAATAATACACTTTTTTTAAAAAATAAAGAGTGGAATTTCTCTGCGGTCATAAATTATCGTTCACTTCTTCCGTGTTTGTTTTGTCCTTCAGTCTGGCAGCCGTGTTCAACCTGTCGCACAGCAAACAGCTCCAGAGCCTGTGTGATGGATTCTGTGTGTGTGTACAGTACAGAGCCGTCGGGAAGCTGCTTCAGGAAACAAAACAAACACGGTGATATCTGTGGCCGCTGCACGCACAGAGCGAGGGATGTCCAACAGACAGCCCCCTCACCCCCACCCCCCATCCCCCACCAATCAGACATGGAGCAGATCAGCTGTGACATATAATCATTACTTATTGCACATCAGCGGAGCGCGTCGACACCTCAGACAGTGATCAACACACATTTGTTGCTGAAAATTTCCATTTTCACGTCCTCGTAATTAAATCGCCGTTCTCTCTCTGATCTTATCATCTGGTTAATTACTTTCCATAACAATCACAGAAATGAGTTTGTTTTGTTTGTTTTGTTGTTGTTTTTTACTGTCGCAGTGTGGTTTTGAATTGTTGGCGTGTGGGGATAGTGGGTTAGTGACAGTGTGTAAAGGTTTGATGAGGGTATGAGGAAGTTGACTGGAGATGAAACCACACACTTAACGCCTGTGTTTGTAATCGTGTCCCGGCAACCGCTCAGAAACAGCTCACACAATCACTGCACTGGCCGAGAGCTGATGACCACTCAGGCCGTGTAATGCACAGCTGCTGCAGCCGGGGGGATTACAACCTGAATGAAGTGCCACCAGGTTATTAAAGGAGGTTTGGTTCGGCTCAGGAGCAGGTAGACAGAATAACTGTGGTATTGTTGAACAAGCAGACGACACGAGGCCAAATACTGACATTGGTTGGTTGGTTGGTTGTTGATTGGTTGGTTGGTTGGTTGGTTGGTTGGTTGGTTGGTTGGTTGTTGATTGATTGGTTGGTTGGTTGGTTGGTTGGTGATTGGTTGGTTGGTTGGTTGGTTGTTGATTGGTTGGTGATTGATTGGTTGGTTGGTTGGTTGGTTGGTGATTGATTGGTTGGTTGGTTGGTTGGTTGGTTGTTGGTTGGTTGGTTGGTTGGTTGGTTGGTGGTTGGTTGGTTGGTTGGTTGGTTGGTTGGTTGGTTGGTTGTTGATTGGTTGGTTGGTTGGTTGGTTGGTTGGTGGTTGGTGGGTGGGTTGGTTGGTTGGTTGGTTGGTGGTTGGTGGGTGGGTTGGTTGGTTGGTTGGTTGGTTGGTTGGTTGGTTGGTTGGTTGGTTGTTTGGTTGATTGATTGATTGATTGATTGACAGTCTGAGCTACTGTACAGTTATTATTCCCAGAAGTTGAGCGAGCACTTCGTTTGAGAGCCGTTATTCCCCTGTGCTGTGTGAGCTCAGCGGCGACCACTCCATCCTCTGAGGACCCTCGCCATCCCTTTCCATTAGTCTCCCTTCTCCTCCACGCTCTTACTTTGCCCTTTAAAGCATCACAGCAGCCATTTACAAGCCGCCCCTCTGGGCCGCTACCACCGCCCCCCTCCCCGCTGTAGACGCCCAGGACACCGCCAATCTTTACATCCTCCCCTCCAGCCTTTTTTGCACTTCTATATACTGATGCTGTCAATCACTCTATTATTTATTAATATAATCTGCAGATGTGATATATCCCATACACACACATATACATCTATTCACTTCAGCTGCAACAGCCTCTAAAACTTTAAGTCTCTGAGATGGATTTTGAACCAGTTTTTAGTATTTCGTCAGAAACCAGCGAGTCAATGATGAACGGCTCATTCAGAAAAAAAAAACCCAGCCACAACAGCACATTGATTTATAGTTAATATACTTGCAGGCAATAGCAGTTGGCCATCGATCAGGCGGCTGCAGGAAGCTGTCGTCTCTTCCTGTAAATGATCATCCATCACGAGCGTTAGGAAAACGGCGGCGGCGGCGGCGCCCTGTACACGAGATTGTTTCTTCCCCTGCTCTCTGACATCAGACGGAATTTAACGTCTCGCGTTGAGAAATATTTCCTGTATATTTCACACAGGGCCGCATCTTAAAGGAAAGTTACAAAGACGCTGTTATGTTATATAGTTCTTCTTCCTTTTGTCCATTTGTTGTCGCTGCGCTCACTTCCTGTGAGGTGACATATTCACTAAAATAAAAGTGCGAAGGTGAGGTTTGGACAGAATCTGTATGAATGAAGAATGAAACTGATAACGTTCACTGCAGTTGACGGACGTAAACAAACGGAACATTTCTCAGAATTTCACTCCCATTACAACTTCTCAGCAGAAATAACACAATCGTCTGGCCGCTGCGCCGCAGCAGCGACACAAGGACGGTCGCTATGGAAACGGAAACTTTGATTTGCAAAGACTCATAACTGGGTCCCGTTGTGGAAGTGGCGTTCGCCTCAGCGCGCGACGCCTCTTTGTGCTATTTTCAGCATCAGGCGCAGACTGCGGCGCCATCGTCAAGTGGATTTCAAACAAACAGCAGAGGAGGAACAGTCATAAGGTGGCACGCCTTTTTTTTTTTTTAAGTTCCCACTAGGGGTGAAGGGGTTGAGTGGATGTCAGGTTCAAAACGAGGGAAGTAATGAATGCTGCGACTTTGGCGAAACCATGGAAACGGAGGTATTTCAGCGCGACGCTTGTCTCAGATGCTTTAGACAACAGCATCCTTCAGCGAGCTTTAAATAACCAGCGCACACAGACTGTTGTGTTTGCATGCTGATCGTCCCTGTGAAGAAACAGAGGCAGTGAAGCTCATCAAATCAAATCTCTGTCACTTTCTTCTTAGTCAGTGTTTGTGCTGATGCCCCGACAGGTTTCTTCCAGTCAGTTCAAACAGTTATTGGCACGGTGTAATGTCATGGCAACAGGAACTGTGACCTCATCGTCTCCTGATTGTGGTAACGAGCAGAACCATGTCACCTCGTTTGATTCTGATGCGTTCAAATGATCCACCTACTGTTTTAGCTGAGAAGGTACAAAACCAGTATTTTCTTTTGAATCAAACGGAACAGGAAATTAGATGAAAAGTAGTCACGTGGGTGAAGTTTTGTGGTCGTGACAGGCGTGGCGACGGAGGCCTAACGAGCAACCGCAGCGTTGCTCATGCATATGGATGATAGGGAATGTTCCGACGTTCCCGAGCTGCTGAGTTCACATTCACACCCGCCTCCGCTTCGCGTCTGATCTCGACACAAAATGTCGTCGCAGTTAAGGAAAAGGCTGCACTGTTAGACAGGGACGTCTCCGTGTGGCTGAGTCAATCCAGAGAAATTCAGGTGGCTGAGCTGCTGCTAATGTCTGATTCTCCTCTGGTTCTTCCACTTCTTTACTCTAAATGGAAGTTTTGACCTTTTGACCTGAGTGTGTGGAGTTTTTCAAATGAGCCCGGCCGTGTGGACACCAGGGAACCGGTGTGGGAAATCACATGTGAATGAGTTCTGTCAGCGTGAGTTCTGATGTTCTGCACGTTCCTCCCTCTCTCCCTCTCCCTCTCTCTCCGTTCAGATATGCACCCCTGACCTGGTGGTGTTCCTGGCGTGCACCAGCCACCGTCTGAAGGAGCGTCTGCAGAAGCGGGCCGAGCAGCAGGGGCGACCCGACGACAACCCCAAGGCCATCGACCGCCGCCTGACCAACTTCAAGCAGAACACCATTCCTCTGGTGCAGTACTTCCAGGAGAAGGGCCTGATCGTTACGGTAACGGTGAATCGTTTCGCTCCGACTGACCTGCGTGGACGTGTAAATGGTTCAGTGTGTAAAATAAAACACTAGTGATGAGTTTATGTGGTCGACAGTTAAACGGGTTCAAGTCATTAACACTGTCTGTCTATAGAAAGAAATGTTTTTTTATTAAACCTTTAGTATGTTCCTAACATACGCACACATACACATACAGACACACACACAGAGACACACCACAGGAGTGTTAATGAGTTAATGAGACAACTGGGATCTTTTGCTAACATTGTACGGTTCGGTGCAAAGAGGCGAACTCGCGCTAATAGAGCTATTGACTCCTGCCGCCAACAGGAGGCGTCTGCCCACTCTGCTGCTGGGAGTTGCATTGATCCGTCTGAGTCTCGGAGCTGCAGAGGGAATACTGAATGACAGCTTGAACGGGTTCGGGACTGCATGTTTTTGTTTTTGTTTTTTTTCGCCGCATCTTCAATTCAGTCACAAGGGGGCACTGGAGACTCACGTTGTCTCACGTTAACGTAAAAAAGAAGTCAAAGTTTGTGATTTGAGTTTCCAATCGCAGCCGCGGGTCGTTTTCTAGCTCGTTCATTTATCTTTACGGCCTCTGTGTTCCATCACATTGCAGTTATCGTTATTTCCTGCTATTTCCCAGCAGCCCTCTGTTTCATATTCCGCCGCAGTATGAAACTATGTCTGCGGAGTCAGAGCAGCAGACCGTCACGTCCATCCATCACTGTTTGGCTGCTCAGTCGAGGTTGTGTACCAGTGGGAGCCAACACATTTATATGTTTTATAAACTGCCCACGAAAAAAAATCCAACATTGCATTTTTCACTTTTTGCATTGAATTTTTTTTGTGACAGTGAGAGATACGACAGGTGGGTTTAATATAAACAGTTCATTAGAGGCTTCTCTTTAATGAATCCAAATTGTTTTTTTTAAACGTCACAACAACAACAACAACAACAACAGCAACAGTGTTTGTTAAACTTGTGAACACATTTGAAAGATCAGATTAAATTCTGATTGGACGAGTCTGCTGTGCCTCACTAATTATCCCCAGAGAAGGACTCCACACTTTCTCTGACTAATGAACGCAATAAACGGCGAGGCCTTAATTGCTGCGGCGCGGCGAAGAGGCTTTTGTGAGGAAGTGCTCCTTTCATTTCAGATGTCAGATTCAGTATGGGAAGACACAACTCCACGAAACAACAATCGAAATGAGTCATGACACCGCGTTTGTCGACGCTGACTCGGAGTGACTGGACTGTCAATACACGCGTCTGCAGCTCCATCCACTCCCGATGTTTCGTCTAATTAACTCGTCCTGCTTACGTCACGGTGAGGACGTTCTGGCACATGGGAATTACTCAGCGCTTTGCGTCTAAGTTGTTGTCGGGTTTTGTTGTTTTTTTTTTTTCTGTGATTTGTGTCAAATACTGACATTTACATTTTTTTGCGAAAACGTACAAACAAACGTTAGTTTTTTGTGTTTTGTTTTTTTTCTCTCTTCCTGTCAGCTGACTCAGCTTATTAAAAACACGCCCGCACGCCTCCACGTTAAAAAAAAAAACACCAGAAACTGCAGTGAGGGGAGATCTCTGTTTGTTTGTTTTGTTTGTTTGTGGCCTGGACTGAAGTGGTGTTGTCGTTTCTTGGGAGCAGCAGCAGTCTAATTAAGATTTCCTGAGAGAGTTGCTACTCGATGCCACGCGGCGACAAACAAATAACACAGACTCCTCTGCAGGCCAACAACGACTTACAAGACGGTTACAAGTCATTTAATCGTTTATCCTGAAATATAAACGAGATACTAGTTTGTGATTAATGAGAACAAACATTCAGAAACAGACCTGATCTGAATATCAAGATCATCTCCCAACGCAGACTGCACAGGTTTCATTTTCTATTCACACATCTGATATATTTCTATCTTTTCAATGATGATTACAGGAGGTCCTCGAGTTACGACGGTCGCGAGTTACGTTGTTTTCGTAGTTACGACACATCTCCCGTGAACTTCCTTGTTTTGGCTTAAGCGGTTTGCCCCGTAAATACGTACAGACTTCACACGGGAACTAGTTGGTGAGCGCTCTCTCTGTCTATCAGCGCGCCTGCCGGCTCTCCAGCACCTCCACAGCACAGCTGCCGCCGGTAAGGAGATGCACACGGACACAGATGCGTTCGGGATCGTGGCGATACCGTAGGTTTATTCACAACACAGGGTCTACACGGTTGATAACAGAAATCTAAAGGAAATGCTCATTACACTCGTGATCTCAACCCCTACGGTGTGTCAAGAGGGACAAAAGGCAATTCACCATAATAAACTCTTATTTTAGCGTGGTGTTATAGCGACATCTAGTGGCACAATGTATGCACAATGGCACACTGAATGTATGGTCCGACTTACGTCGAAATTCAGTTACGACACATTCTCAGGAACGGATCTCCGTCGTAACTCGAGGACCCCCTGTATTATAATAATGGACGAGGCCTTTGACCTCTCCTCCACCCCTCCACCCCTCCACCCCTCCACCCCTCCACCGCTCTACACAAAGATCTGAGGATAACACTCGGATAAGGTTTCAGCCAAAGTGTCCACTCATGTCCTCAGGTTGCGACAATTGTGATATTGATTAAAGTGGACAATTGTCTCTCTCCTCCACTGTGAGCGCTCAGCTGTTTAACTGAGGTTAACGTGTGAAGAGAGTCATTGTTTCGATGACTCTTTATGGATTTGGGAGGAATTTAAACGAGCTCGTCAGGTCTGAAGTCGCTGACGTGGGACCAGAGCCTTAATGACAGTGATCAGAGAAGTTCTAGCTGTTCTAATTCTAGATCCTATCATCACTCATCGTTAACCTTATTAAAGGACATAAAGAGTCACGTTAACAGGTGTCAGAGGAGCTGTTGTGGTGGGATTGTGTTACTTTTACTTGGACTCGTGTGTTGGTTGTGTGAGTAAAGAACACACACACACACACAGACACACACAGACACACACAGACACACACAGACACACACAGACACACACAGACACACACAGACACGCAGCCGGCTGAAGGTGCCTTTGGTGGCTGTGGTGGGACAGAGGGACCGCGTCAATCAGCTCCTGCTTTATTCACAGAGCAGATTCTTTACGCTGGCTTCAGGAAGCGGCGGCGGCGGCGGCGTACGTGCAGAGGGAGGCGGCCGCCACCACACACCACTGGACGGCTAATTCATCTGCTGTTATTAAAGCTGCTGCGGTGCCATGAATACAAAGTATAACCAGGATCTCATAATGAGTCTCAGTGTGGACGTCACAGCAGCTTAACTCCTGATGCTGCGGGTCACCACTTTGATTTGTGTCATATACGCTCATTACATCAGGTTTGACGCACAATTACCCCAAACGTAACACAAACAAGCGCGACCTCGTCTTCACAGCGAGGGGAATTTAGAGGAGGATTACAAACGGGTCGCGGGTTTGTAAATGTGGTTGTGGTTTATTACTGATCTGGGATCAGTTCAGCGTTCGACGTGTGCTGAGGCAAAAATCACAGCTGTTTTTTTTTTTTTCATTTCTCTCTCAGCTGGATGCAGACCGAGATGAAGAGGAGGTTTTCTGTGACATCAGCATGACTCTGGACAACAAGCTGTTTCCCTCCAAAGAGCCTGCAGCCGGTGAGATGAACTCCCCCTGACAAATCACTGGAATGTTTTTCTCCCCATTGCAAATAAGAAGTCGTTGGTTTTTCCACACAGGCCAAAAGGTGATTTAATAAAATAATAAAATCCCCCCAGCACCAAAACCCCCTTCTCCTCTATGTGCTCCGTCTCCTAAATCAATCCACAGAGACAAGAAGTAAAAACAAACCCAAAAGCATCACCACCACCATCGGCTCCGTGGTTACCATGAGAGTTGTCATGGCAACCGCAGAAGCAGGTTTAACAATATTTTGTGAGCAACATTTAAAAGGTTGGAATCAGACTTTGATCAGATGGTGATGGAGACTTTTGGTTTCTATCATAATTATAAATAAGCATTAGAATAAAGACTCTCTGTATCAGATTGCTGGAATAAATTCACTCTGAGCGTCGGTGATGTCTGACGACCGCCAATCGAACCACCTGCTGGGTTTGTGCGTCTGTGTGCGCTGAGATCACAACAAGAGAACATATATGGCACCTCGGAAAATATGTTCTTGTTTTGTTTCCAGCGTCAGTTCAGTGATCGTACAATAATACAATACAATAATAATCTAATAAGTATAAGTATATAATAAATATAATATAATAATAATAATACAATAAGCGAGGAGACAAATATAACTCTCAGTGAGACTTTCAGCTTTCAGGTTAGTGTGTGTGCGTGTGTGTTCATTACACAATATTCACACAGGTTTGTTGTGAGACTGAAAATCGACATTAAAGTTAAGTTGGCCCTGGAACGGTTTGATAAATGAGTTAACAACAAAAGCCCACGTCCACAGAGGCTAAACGAGCCAGAGTCCAGGTCTCGTTATGTGAGACGTGATCGCTCACAACACAAACCTCACTGTGTTCTTCTTCATATAACTCACAGTGAGACGTTCAGCTTTCAGGTTAGTGTGTGTGCGTGTGTGTTTATTACACAATATTCACGCGGGTTTGTTGTGAGACTGAAAATCGACATTAAAGTTAAGTTGGCCCTGGAACGGTTTGATAAATGAGTTAACAACAAAAGCCCACGTCCACAGAGGCTAAACGAGCCAGAGTCCAGGTCTCGTTATGTGAGACGTGATCGCTCACAACACAAACCTCACTGTGTTCTTCTTCACTATAACACATTGCTCAGGCAGGGATGAGAAACCTGATGGAGTATTGATTTTCCTCCCTGATTCAGGATGTAATTGAGAGAACTGGCCCTTAAAAAAAAAACAAAAAAAAAATCAAATCAGGATGTACATCAGTGCTGGAGATGCATTTTACAG
>JAFBJQ010000855.1:58534-244673 GCA_016785345.1 Trinectes maculatus
TGCAGACACTCAGACAGCAGCTCCACTGACAAAGCTGCGTTCAGCTGCGTTCAGCTGCGTTCAGCTGCGTTCAGCTGCGTTCAGCTGCGTTCAGCTGCGTTCAGCTGCGTTCAGCTGGACAGAGGCCGGCAGATGTTTGTTCCTGTGGGGTCTGATTCCTGTGGAGAAGTAAACAACGTAATTAAAAAAAAGTTTCTCCGAGCCGTTAGAGTTTCAACACAGCTCATCGGCACAAAACAACAGCCATTTTTATTGAACAAAAACCATCGGAACAACAACAACGTCGACCTGACTGCTCTTCTTTACCGATGGTAGAAATGATTTAGGTATCAGATAGTTTTGCTGTTCACAAGCAGATAACTGAATATAATGAAACATACATTTTATTATTTCATCTGTGTGTTATTTAAACAGTGTATTTTGAAATGTGTGACTGAGATGAAACAATGCAGAGACAGTTATATAACATAGATGTAACTTTTTTTTTACATCAGTAACAGTTTGAGTGTTAATGAAGAGTTTGCTTCAGTCTCACAGACGTCACAGTTTTACTGTTAATGAGACCTGTGAGTCTTCATTTCTTTGGGTTTTAGGCTCAGTGAGTCAGTGAAGCCCGAGCGTGACGAGCGTGACCTTTAACCCCACCGTCGACATTCTGACACATCAGTTGTAAATAACGAAGCTAATTACTGGCACGGGAAGTGAACGCAGCACGAGCAGCACCTTTGCGTTTCCTGCACTGACCTGTCACTGTCAGTGCTGTGATTAACGACACACTAATTACAACTCACACTCATGGTGCTGCTATATGCACAGTGACAGGATATCTGACTCACTATGCATTTAGACTCTGATCCTCGAGTCAAAATAATAATTATAAGAAGAATTATTCTACAAGTCAAACTTTTCAGTGTGTGCAGCGACGACACATTCCAGACACTGGGGGTGCTGTTGTGCAGCAGAGAGTCAGAGAGACGCGGAGAGGAAGCCTGAGGGAAACGCTAACGTCACGTGTCAGTTTTCAGTTGGTGCTGTGGTAAATAATAATTATTATTATCATCATAGTGCACAGATGATTAGTTAATTAATAAAATAAGAATAATATCAACCGTTAAATCCATTGATATAGTTTATGAAATAGAAACGCTCCTGCGATCTGGTTAATTACTGACTTTACTTCTGACTTGTACTTGTACTTGTACTTGTACTAGTACTTGTACTTGTACTTGTCCTGTGTATCATTCCAGTAGAGTACTGATCCACCTCTAAAGCCCAGACGTCACAGGGTCTGAGATCCATTGTGATGACTGACATGTTTGTGTTACAGGAAGCTCTGCACTCTGAGTTTGTAATTCAAACCTTTTCTTTTGTACATAAAAGCATTACCTGATGAAACTTCAAAAAAAAAAAAATTCAATTATGTACTAAGGCAACATGCGCAAATTCAATTCCCCTCTATACACTGCCCTGCCTTCTCTGCCCCCCGTTTCCCCTTCCTCATCTCCAGCTCAGTCTGCTGCACCAGCTCTTTCCAACAACATGTATGTGTGTGTGTGTGCGTGTTATTCAGACCGTGTGCAAAAGGAACATTAATGCTGAGCAACAATTAAACGACTTTCAGGACAATAATGGAAAAGGTTAGAAATTCAAAAATAATCATTTAAAAAGTGTTGAAAATGAAAAGTTAATTAGAAATATTGTTTTAATAAATAAACCCCAGAGGAGAATCAGCTGAGGAGTCTGGCTGAGGTTCACTGATCCTCTCCATCCAGCCGCTCTCAGTTTGAGCCCTCTAACTGGACCAGACTCTAACAAGCTTCTCAGGGTTTTAGCTTCAGCCCTGGTGGTTCGTTATTTCACCTCCTGGCTGAAGAAGCAGCAGAGGAGCTTTGAGGAGGGGGGTGGGGGTGGGGGGTGTGGGGTTCCCTGAGGAGTGTGTTGGAATAATTTACATCAGTGAAAATGAGCTGAATGTAGAATGAACACACACACGCACACACACACACACACACGCACACAGAGCGTGAAGTCAGGAGAAGGCCTCTCCTGACTTCACGCTCGTCTCCGGGACGAACCCGGGCCTCGCTCATATCTGCGGCGCTCTCCGAGGAGGCGGTGATGAGGACATTTGTTTTGGGATGGGGGCGGAGGGCAGCGCCGCTCCGACTGCAGCTGAATACTGATGAAGGTGAAGCACAGCCTGAGCTTTATTACACAGCTCCAGGCCGGCGGGTCGCGATAAATCACCGCCTCCCGCCGCCACGCGGCCTCAGGGCCACGTGACGCGTGAACCGTCGAGAACGATGGGACGTACATTCAGCAAACTTCTGTAAACTCATTTCACATTTCCAATTATGGAAATGGCTCACAGTGCTAGATGTGAATATTTGCAGTATATTTTATAGATTTCATTAGAATTTAATTTGTACGCACACACACACACACGCGCACACACACACACACACACACACACACACACACACACACACACACACACACACACACACACACACACACACACACAGTCTTTACTTTCTAACCATTATAGAACCAGAAGCAATAATCAATAAAAACACAAACTGGTGATTGATCAGATTCAGTAAATAGCCAATATGTGTGCGTCCTCTCAGGTGGACCCGGCTCGGGGAAGAGCGTCCAGTGCCAGCGGATGGAGGACAGGTTGGGCCTGCGTCACGTGACCCTGGGTGACCTGCTGTGCACCGAGCTGCAGTCTAACAGCGACAGAGGGCGCCACCTGCGGGACGTCCTGGAGAGAGGAGAGCACCTGCCCAAGGTCAGTGTGGAAGTGACGTGAAGTGAAGAGTGTCAGAAACGTAGACCTGTGTCTACAAAACAACCAATCACAGCGCAGCATCCAGTGATGCAGAAAACATCGGCCACTTCGAATAAAACGATGCACAGATGAGGGCAAAAGCAGTGTAAACATATGGACCAATCACGTGTCCCGACTCATATAGGGGTTTTTTTTCTTTTTTCTTTTTATTATGTTGTGACTCACCATGTCATGACAATGCACAATGTGACACAACTCAAACTGACTCGCTGCAGTGTGGCGCCGACTGCGACGCACAACCTGCACAATCTGACCTACAGGGAACACATACTGTAACAGGACTGTTGTTATCACACAGCCCAACGAAAAACCTCAAAATAGATTTGTCAGCTGACCTTTAAAAATCCAGAGCGTCTTATAGAATCAGAGTCTGTGGAATAAAAAAGACAAATCAAATGTACAATACACAGAATCCATGCATTTCGTTGATATTTGCAAATATGCAGGGTTTTTTAAAAAAAAGAAAACAGTGTTTGTATATTTGGAGAATAAAAAGTGGTTTGTTTGAACTGATGTCAGAGCTGTGCATTAAATACGAGTGGGGGACGCTGAGGCGCTGCGGCGCCTGAAGAGATATTCGAGCATATGACAGCACATCACAGCGTCATTGCCCACACGCTGTGATTGACAGGTGATCTGAGCAGTAACTCTGCCAATGATGCATTCATAATTCATGTCGACAGACGGCTGAAGATGCTGCAACGCCATTTTTCCATTAATTATAAAATATTTGACTTCCTGACAATGACCCCGATGACCCGATGACCCGATGACCCGGGCCAGTGATTCGTGTGAACATCAGTCAGGAGGTGATGTTCCTCTGACTCCAGCTCAGACACAATGCGTTAAACCAGTCAGACTCACGTCTCTAAACACATCTACTTCAAGGCGCCCACGCCGAGACGCACTTCCTGTTGTTTCAGTGCAGAAAGCCGGTGGCTTTCACACACAGGGCTCAGCTGGCTAAGCTTCTTACAGCACATTAGGGCCGAGTCCCGCGCGATTACTGCCCAGTGCTCATTTTACTGTGTGCGAGTGAGACAGCTATGAGGAGAGAGAGAGACAGTGAGTGAGTGACTGCACAACAGAACAGGTTCTATAAAGAAACACACAAAAACACGCTGCTGCAATAAATAAATAAATGAAACGGCCACATCAGAGAGAAGCGGGTTTTTATCTCAGAGTGAGATCAAATGCCATTAAAGCGTGTGTGTGTGTGTGTGTGTGTGTGTGTGTGAACGGTCAGTGGGAAACAGTCACATCGGCAGGATGAAAGTTGGTAAGATGTTATAGTCCTGTTGCCTGGCAACACAGAATCTGCGATTTAATATTCGCCGTCAACTGAAATCCCTCTGCAGCCTGTGATTTGCTGTGTGTGTGTGTGTGTGTGTGTGTGTGTGTATGCGTAGATGAACGGACTGTGCAGAGACAGACGTTTACTCTCAGCCGTTTCTGGGTCGAGGCCAAAGAAGAAGAAGAATCATTAATATTTAATGCGACTCAGACAGAGTCTTATCTGCTCCAGTGTAAAACCAGTGTGTGACATATTTACCTGTTTGTGCCAGGACGCAGTGCTGGAGCTGCTGTGTGATGCGGTGGCGTCGTCCGCGCAGCAGCGGCAGGGGAAAGGCGTCGTCATCAGCAACTTCCCCAGAGACGTGCGACAGGCGGAGGAGTACGACGCCAAGGTCAGAGGCCGTCACTGACGGGACAGAAAACAAACCCAGCTGACACGTGTTGGTGTGTGGAGATAACGGGAGGAAAGAGGAAGTGCACTTTGGCTTAACTTGACCTTTTTCCTGTTTGTCTCGTGTCAGATGGGTGAACCCAGTGCGGTTCTGCTGCTCAGCTGCTCTGCGGACACCATGGCGGCTCGCCTGCAGAGCGGCGGCGGGACCGGCTCCGGCTTCCGTCCCGCCACAGACACAGACACAGACAGAGAGAGGGAGAGGGAGAGCGGCGTGCACTGGAGGGCCGAGGGCCTCTGCAGTCACAGCCAGGCGGTGGCCGCTCACTACGAACACAAGAGGCTCCTGCACACGGTAACTCCTGCTCATGTTCACCCAGAAAACATCTGCAGGAACATCTGCAGAGGAAATATGATGCAGATGATCAAATGATGCTGGAGATAATAACTCCACAACAACCAGCAAACAGATGCTTAGGCCTTAATATCTCCCCTTGAACACACACACACACACACACACACACACACACACACACACAGGGCTGAGGCTAGAAGCAGAAACCTGAGGTAATCGCAGTTTCTGGTGGTGGTGGTGGGGGGGCACTGTCCCTTTGAAATAAGCTGTTTGAACGTTTAAATGCCACATCAGGTGTTGAAGGGAGTGTGTGTGTGTGTGTGTGTGTGTGTGTGTGTGTGTGTGTGTGTGTGTGGTGTTAAATGCCACAACATGTATTGAGGTCATCAGTCTTCTGAAAGGCCTCGTCTCAGCTCCTCTGTCTCCGTCTGCAGGTCGATGCCGAGCGGCCGCCAGATGACGTGTTCGCTCAGATCTGCCAGGCGACGGCGTCCTGCTCCAACTTCTGATCTCCACCGTTTCCACAAACACCCCCCTGCCACATCGCTCCAAGGAGACTCACCCTCATGACCTCGCACCTCCACCTGACATAACACTCAGTGACCTCCAGTGGTCTGCATGCTCCACCTGATGTTCTGAAACACCACCAGTGATCAGTGAAACCTGTCTATCTCTCTGCTTTCCACTCTGACGAAGCACCGGGTCGTCACCTTCTTACATCGTCGCCATCACACACACACACACACACACACACACACACACACACACTCGTCAACCTAAATATTTGCTGCCAACTGCCAGATTGAGGAAGATACATGTACGGAAATATTAGCATTCCCTGCTGTGACTGAGAGTCTGTTTCCAAATCCCTCCGCTGTTCCCGTTCCCGGGAAGGAGCTCGGAGGAGGCTCCCACCACACGGCTATGTGAAAATGTCAGCGTGCGTTCATCGCAACACCGCAACCTCCATCAGAGAATTCCAATCAAGCTTAGCTGCCTTCTGTGCATCGACTAAACAGCAGAGTGTTGAAGAATATTGCATTTGTATGTTTCCAAGCTCATCGTACAAGTGCTTGTTTGGGTCTGGTATTTAACATTCAATAAAAACAGTGCATTTGCTAAACAGAGGACATCTGAGTGTGTGCTTTGGTGCAGTGTGTGTGTGTGAGTAGTGATCACAGCTGATGTGATAGCACCACCTGCTGGTGGAAATCTCACCACAAAGGCACTGACGTTTCACGACAGATAACTGAGGCAGAATTGAAATGTAAAAAAATAAACAAGAATCACTTGTGTTTCCATCCTGGAGCCGACGTCTCCTTCAGCTGCAGGACTCACTGTCAGGAGGGAAATGTTAGAAGCATTAAAGACAGAAAACAATTCTTTATTTTGACGACATCTGGAGGTTTCTGACGTCCTTTCCTTTTTTTAATTCCATACCTGACAGCACAGAGGTGCACAAACGCTGCCTTGCACTTGTTTTAATGGGTAGAGGCGGTGATGCTGTCGTTCACAGTGCTGTCCTGTTGATGAAAGTTAAACAGACTGACGTTGTGCTGGGAAATAACACATGGCTGAACAATAATAACAGCAATTAGGACATGAAGCAGCAGGTAACCACATCAAGACAGCATTCATGTTTAACGCCTGTGTTTACCTGCTATTCAGAGATAAGGTCAATTTGACTACACTCAAAATTATATTTTGTATTAGATCATCAGTGATCAATTAGAAAAGTAGCAAATCATCTAAAGCAATTTCTTCTACTTTTCATCACTGAGTCATCTGTTGATTGAAGTTGACTCACAACAACAACGACACTTCAGGAACCACATATGTAGAAACACTATTTTCACATACTTTTATTTCCACGGTTCTCCTCTAGCATTTTTTACATTATTTTTTACATAAGAACAGACTGTTATACACAGATACTGAAGCTGGGCAAAGGGGGGGAGGAAAGGGAGACGAAAACCATACAAAACGGTGTCTACTCAAGCACAACAAAATCTATGTGTATAAAATTGTGTGGGTTGTTCCACTTTGGAGGCACCGACCACCTACCTCCATTTTTTTTAAATAGATTAATAAAAATACAATCTTTTAAATGGACCTCTTAAAGTGAACTGCGAAATTAAAGATCTAGAGGCATGATGACTGAATCAATAATGTAATCATGATGTGGGTCCATGTCGCCACGCAACAAGAAGGAAGTTGTATCCCCCCTCTCAATTTTAAAAAAAAAATGGCACACAGCAACTAGCACTGGCTACTTTTCACCATATACTTGTACACTCAACATAATCAACAACAGCATACATTAGGGGAGCAGAAAAGAAAAAAAACAAAACAAAAACACAGTTGTGTATCTTTCCATACAAACCCACTCGCCTGCCTTCATAAATGTTTGCTCTCCATACTGTAGTGCTTCTTTGTTAGACATGTTAGAGTGGAGAGAGCTAAGGGAACAGAAACAGAGATGAACGTGTGTGTGTGTGTGTGTGTCTGAAAGGTGAGGGGGTAAGAGAGCAACGTTGTGTGACAGTGGTAGTGACGGCTCCATGCTGAAACATGGAGCACGGTCCAACAGCACATACAGGTGTGTCTGCAATATGCCATGTGGATCAGCAGACATAAACACGTCAGTGTCTGGCCAACTCACCTCAGAGCAGCTTCTACTCCCGAGGAAGCTGCAGCTCATAAATACTCAATCTACAGATGCCTACCAGAAACATTATTCACTCTTGCATAACACAGAGACCAAGTACACACAAATAAACCATCTGTGTGTACCTCGGTTGACTTCACAGTCCACAATGACACACTGATCGACCACACGTCTCCATTCACCAGACTGATCTTCAGTTCTCCAGTTTCAAAGCAGCACAGGGAGTCAACTGGAGGGTGATGATGGGAAGGAAGAAAGGGACAGCCCTCCTGGAGTCACAGAGCTCGGGAATGTTGGTGTGTCTTCTGCTTTGTTTGTTTGTTGCGTGTTTGTTTTTAAAAATAGTGTATCGTTTCAAATCACAGATCCATTGATTAACCTGGCTGAGGTGGAGCAGGGCCCCCGTATTCTAAGGAACCAACATGGCTGCCCTTTGCTTGAGTCAAGGAGGCCAGTTTACCAACAGCCCCCCCCACCAGCAGCGCTGTGGTCTGCTCTGAGGCCCCCGGCTGTCTGTCTGCCTGCCTGCTGGCCTTCCTGCCTGGTGGCGGGTTAAGCGGTTATCTTGGACTTGGAGGATGGAGCCATGCACAGAGTGGCCTGTGGGATATGTGGAGAGAGCCTGGAGCTAGGGGCATCTGGGACCCTGTCATCTGTTGGCTGGGAAGTAGTTGGGGTCCAAGTAGTTGTAGCCTGTGCTCTGTGGCAGGCAGTAGTCCCTGTCCAGAAAGGATTGTGGCTGGTATACAGGCTCCAAGTGGTGGTTAGGCTTGTGGGTCTCTGTCTTGAACAAGCTAGAAGATGAAAAGAGAAGGAAAAAACTGAGTCCACATAAAACCAACGTCTTGGCCATGACATGTTCTTTGGGTTACACTGTTCAAAATCATCAGCTACAGGCCATAATTTGTTTATCTGTACCCCATTAAAAAGTTATCATACCTGTGAATTATTATTTTACTAATAAAAGGAGAAATCTATTTTCTTGACAACAGCTCAAAACGATAGACTTCAAATGTCATTATTTCCAGTTTCTTATTTTTCTACAATGTTTGTTGAATTGTTCATGAGGCTCGTGACAGAGGTGGAAGATCTCACCAGTCGGAGCAGTTGGAGCAGAAATCGACCGAGTTGTCCTGTGGACAGTCCTGACAGTGCCACCTCACTCCCTGGATCGGATCCATGCCACAGACGTCACACTGCACAAAATGCACAACAACTTCAGAACCAGCGTGAAGCCATTTAAACACTGGTAACAACTGCATTTCATGCTCTGATTAACTCCAAAAAGATAGAATGGTGTTTCAGGTTGTCACTTCACCACCCTTCATACAATGAGGACGTGTGCTATTCATGTATATTTGTAGCTTTAACAATGTACAGACATGTGCATCGTCTTCACCTTATAGCCTACATGCCGGACCATGGACTTGTCCTCCTGGAACTCCTGGAGCTTCTGTTTTTTCAATCGCTTCAGGTCCAAAAGCTCTTTGTACTCTGGCAAATCTCTGAACTCCACAGGTACACTGTCCTCATCCTGAGAGTATAAAAGAGACAGGACATAGCTGATAAGCTGCAGGACACAAACATCTGCACATGACCCCAGCTACATGATCTGATAATGATGCTCTGTATCAGTATGCGTTTTATTCTTTGCTGACAATATTGATCAGTCTAATTTTAGCTAAACAGAAACAACATATCCATGAACATCAGTATCATAATCTTCTGTTTGAGCAGCACGGCTGTGTACTGTTTGTATCTGTCGTGAGCAGAGATCGTCTTTCTGATGTATGTTAGAGTGAAAACTTAGGTGTCCTTCACAAAGACAGTGTGTCTACTGCTCGTCTACACAACCCTCCACCTCTTCATGCAGAGAAAAGCACTTCAGAGAAAGAAAAAAAGAGACAAAGTGGAACATTTCATTTTCACAAAAACCATCACCATCGCTCTTCATAAGAAATGGCTTTGTGAGAGTCCTGAGACTCACTTGCCCTCGGCAGACTTTCTGTGCAACCTGCAAACACGGCCAAGGTAAAGGACAACCTGGCAAAGTGAGAAATGACTGTGACCATGCCGGCAACATCTTTGTGGCTTTACTTCATACCGGCAGTGTCAAAGGTTTTTGTTTAATGTGCTGTTGGAGCTGGCGGCCTGTGTTCTCAGCAGGGCATAGTAACCTGGTTCTCCTTAAAGGTTACTGTCATCAAAAGGGAAAAAGAAAGCGTCAGCGTTTGGATAATGGCGAGCATCAGGAGTTGTGTGGTTCAAATGGAAAAAGGCAAGGCTGGCTGGGCCCCCTGCTCTGATTTAGCTTTTTTTTGAGATTGCACAATGATAAGAGTGAAAAACAGGGCCAAGTGCTTCATTTCATCTATAGGCTTTAAAGTGTGGTTGGGGGGCACATGAAGGCAGAAGCAAGTGGCAAGGCAGGGAGCTTTTCTCCTTGTCAGAACAAACCAGTCAGATCCCAAAGGAAAATAGTACTTTTCTATTAACAGTTGTTATTCTACATATTATCAGCACGAGGACTGACCGAGTCATCAGCGGAGGGGTCCTGCACACTGCCGTGATACGCAGCACGCTCATCATCTTCATCCATATAGACCGGAGGCTCATAAGAGGTCAGGAAGGTGGACGGCCGGTACAAGTGCTTGTTAAGGTGGTGCTGTCGTTTACTAGATGCCTGCATAAAAAACAGGTACAATAACAAAAATTCAGCATACATTGGTATACAGTATGATGCTCAAGTGCAAGCAAATGCATTGAATGAGAAAATGTTTCACTTGAACAAAAGAAATTATACACATTTTTTAAATAACTGACAATTAAAATGGCTGTAAAAATTCCCCAAGTATCATAATTTGATCAAATAATAACAGAACATACTAAATTCAAGGCGTGACAGTTACATAGTTTTTCCACCAGAGAGCAGTGACAAGCTTATATTACATTTTTGACATAATTGCTTGTATGTTGATATTTAACATAAAATGGGTTGTTACCTTTTTAGTGTACATGCACAGGTTCGGTGTTCTTCCAGGCACAGGGATACCAGCTTTTGTCAGTTTAATGAAGTACTTCTGAACCCTACTAGCAACCTAGAATGTAACAACAGGAAAATTGCTGCATTAATGATTTTCAGTCAAGGAACAGATGCTTAAAGTAATTGAGGTCTAACAGGTTCCACTCAGGTGCTTGCAGGGGGTGCAGTTATCATAGAAGTCAGCCTTTGTCTTTCGGCACTGGTACACTCTGCACATCATGAAACAATCTGGGTTCACGGTGACGATTTTTCACAGTCATGACAGGATAATAAAGACAAGTAAACAGTGGTGCAGCTGGATCGGAGATTGCTGGCAGCATACAAGTCTGTTATTTCAGGTGTGTGTCGCTTTGGTTGTTTGCACTGAATTCTTTCATAAATCTGACCAGGGGTTTTTGTGTTTGTCATTTATAGATCAGCAACTGAATTAAATTTTACAAATAAAGCAGGCTGTAAGCACATATTTTCTCCTAGTCAAGCCGAACTCTCTTGTCACCTGTTTGGCTGTTCGATTGCCCAACTCATCTGCGATCTTCTGCCATCTTCTGGACTCAACTTCCTCAGGAGGAAACTTGACCAGAAGCTGCTCCAGTTTTTTCTAGAAAATTCATAAAACACCAGGCGAAAAACATTAGAGAACCAGCTTCCTTACTGTTCAAATGATAATCCTCAACAGTGGTAAATTTGTGTTGAATGAGGTTTATTAAATCAAGCGCCTGAAAATATTAATATAGCAGTGTCATCAAGCTACCACAACACAGTCACTTGTTTTATTGTGGGTGTTTCTGCATGGATTGAATCAGGATTGAGTCACTCCCCTGACAAATGATGTCAGTCTGATAAAATACCATGCAACAAATTGCACGCTCTATTCCTACCTGTTCCTCCACAGTCCACAGCTGGTTAAATGTGTCAGGCTTGTTTGGGTGACAAATCCTCCCCCTGATCATCTGTCATGAAAACACAAGTGACAGATGTGTTCAAAGACGGAGCAGACACAAGAATATTGCAAAACAGCGTTTGAAGAGATCGGTGCATGTGAACCGCCTGGCACAACGAATCTGTCACTTTGACAGATAGTCCGCCTGTCAGACGTGACTCAAGATGTGTCATTAGGAAGATGCAGGGGGGAAAAAAAGCAACACTTTTGACTGACAAACAAAACCTAGTTAGAATACAGACAGTGTAATCTGAGGGAATGGAAATGTGCTAGCACAAAATAAAATGACAAAGAAACAATCAAGTTTTTCGGCTTTGCACTAACGCTTAGCACGGTCTTATCCAGACAACTGATGATTAGTAAACGTAGTAAAGTCACACTAACTAACACACACACACACACACACATAAGTCAATAATAAAGACATGTGGTAGAGGCAGTCTCCTTTTTTCTATACATACCATCATTTGTGCTAAACCTAAAATTATACAGGGATATAATCATCACAGTAATAACAGCAGTAGTGCGGATGTGGTGTACAGATTATTTTTGAAAGAGCTTTACCTGCGTTTGCCTTCCATTCTCTGGCGCATCGCTTGTGGGCAGGGAGGAGTACATGGTGGAGGATTCGCCCTCTTTCTTGGGCTCTACTGGACTTTTTGGTCGAACAGGCAAACCTGAGGGACGAGACGGATTAGTATCGCAAAAGGCCGTGTGAAGACAAGAGTCTTTGTTGATTACTGGATCATATACACTACGAAAGAAAGATGGAAAAACCTCATCCATATTTAATCAATTTAAGTCTTGTACAAATTTATATGTGCCTTGGTCAAAGATCAGCTTTAGCCGCCTGGTTTTGCGTTTCTTGTCGCAGAATTCTCTTTCAAAGTCACCGAGGCCCGAAGTGTACTGTTCCCACGCTATGTCAGGCAGCTGGACAACTCGCTGAGGACATGGCAAGCCCAAATTCACCTGTCAATCATAGGAATCAGCATCATGATCCTTAAAAAAAATAACCTCACAACTTCCACAACTTCTCACTGCAACAGGGTTTAGATATGTGAAAACGCCAACAAAGCTAAAAGACATACACAAATTTTCATAATTTACAACATTTATGTATCTTGTAAGTAGTTTGTATCTGTAAGCTGCATTTTCACTCCACAGCCATTGCCAGTCACCACATTTACATGATTAAAACTAGGTCATTTGCTGATTTATCCTGATTTCCTATTGATTAAGCAGCAATGTGTGCACATTCCAGTCCAGCTGACCTGAATGTGCAGAACAAAATCAGTCATGCAGTAAAATAGGGAAAAAAAACATAGGTCTGCACCATGATGTTAACAAGCAGCCTGATATACTGGATATTCTGACAATGTTTAACAGGAAAGGTTTTTTCCGAATGGAAAATCTAGTAAGATTTAAAGTGGCATGTAGATTAATGCCAAGCACTGGTGTGATGTGTGAGTGAGACGTGTTTAAGAACACTGTCGGTCAATTCTTAAAATGAGCCAAAAGTCCTTCTATGCTTCGCAGTGTAACAAGGACACACGCTTTTTTTTTTTTACCCGTTTCTGCAACTGCTCCACAAAGCTGATTGGATCAGTGAGTGCCTCTCTCTGGTGACGTGCCAATGCCTCCAGGTCCAGGATGGCCTGTGTGCGCTGGGCCTCAAGAACGCCGATGGTCTGCAGCAGCCTCTGATAACTGACATGAAGGTAGATGACTTTAAACAAGAGTGAAAAGAACAGACTGCTCACGAAATTTAACACGACAGCTGAAATGTTGCAGTGTAACAAACATGTAGACACCAGAATTTGCATAATTCCGTGGTGGTGCTAAATAAACTAAAACATATTTGCTTATTCGTTCTCCCTTTTTGCAAATGATGCGTTTAGTTTAAAGAGTACTCTTTCGTTTGGCTGTTTTGTCAAATGCTCAAATGACTCTACACTGAAATAACAGGTTTACCCGAAAGGAGAAAACGACATTACTGGTCAGTAACTATGCACAGCAAATATCAAAACCTTTGCAGGACTAACACGTGCTGGGTTTGCTGTTGCTCCCGGAGATGTCACTGCTGAAGAAGTCTGACCTTTATGCTAACCCCTTCTTGGGCAACAGGAGAGCTGCAAACTGAGCTGTCAATGATTAAGCACAGTACTGTCCGGTTTGAGCAGAAGTGGAGGGATCGACAGCAATGCGACTGCATCCTACATGGCCATAACCCTAATGCAGATGCTCAGTGGAGCACAACAGATCAATCTTTCCTAAGTGGACATGAATGAAAATCAATGGACGGGACACAATTTATCCAGTAGCAGCTGGAAATTTGAAAAACCCACAAGCAAAAACACCCTGATGAGTCAGCTGTGTTAAACCTCATATCCCCCTTTTAGTTACAATCACCTTGTTTTTGCATTAGGTGAGGATCATTTGACCGTGTACAGCAGCTGGACTGTAAGCTGCAAATCTGGCTCTGCACATCTCCTGTACGTTCACTGTGATACTGGATAAAGTGCAGGATCTCTGCAGCAGGCATGCACACTTCCTTTGTCTTCGCAAAATTCAGAAAACTGTAGGGTTTCAATACAAGCTGTTCTCCACACAGACCAATCTCGTCTGGGACAATTCTCCATATTCAGCAACCCTAAAATGCAAAGTCATGTTTCCCCTAAAACTTACACCCCCTCCCCGCATTGAACCGAGCCTTCAGAAGTTCCCCTTACTCAGCAAAACAAAACCGCGGACCTGTCACAGAAACATGATCGAATTACCCTGCAATGTGAGCACAGTGAAATCTTATTCTAAAGCCACTATCCAAATCTGAACACTGGTGTCAAAGACAACAGAACCCCAGCTGGCAATGTCTCTGTCCGTCCGCACGTCCATGAAGAAGCCTCAAGAATCAGATGACCTGCCACGGTGCAATAACCAACCTGCCCACAGACATAAACAGGGAACAAAGCAGCACACGGAGAAATCTCTTCTCTAAAACAAATCCTCCTACTGGAGGAGCATTCAGAACAGCTATTTTGACATCCAATCTCCTCACACTTTGGAAATCTGGCAATTGGCAGCAATTCACACAATCGCAGTAAGACAGCGAAGGTGGAAATTGAAACATGTAAAACCTCAACAATAAGACAGAAGCTATAGTTAGAGCCCTGCAAATATCCCCATAACAACTGAGAAAAAAGAACAGGGATAATTAAACATTCTGTGTTGGTGGTGCAAAAACCCAAGCTACACTTCAGATCACAATTGAACGTTTGTTTTCAGAGGTTTAAGATACAAAAAGAGGATAATATCTAACTGTAGTTCTTTCTTTCTTAATCCTACAAACTCATATAAAATGAACACGATTTAGAATGAAGTTACTTTTTCTTCAAGCAGACAAGACTCGACAATCACAGGGATGCAGGAACAGAGAATTGAACATTAATGTAAGGAGACACCTCATTCATTCAAAACCACAGACCAGAAATAACATAACAATCACAAAATACATTGATCAATGTGTGCCAGAGATGCATCCACAAAAGAACAGGAAAAATCAAAATCCCTGGGGAGCCCCCACGTACTCTTTATTGTGTTTAAGGGCCAGGTGGTCCGACTCAAAATAATACACGTCTGGCTCCTCCTCCTCCTCCTCTTCCTCCTCCGCAGCCTGGCTCTGTGTAACCTCCTTACTGCTCTCCGCCTCTTTGTCATCTACAGAACCACCAGCCTCACCACCTGCCCTGTTACCAGGATTAAGGGACACTGGCGCCTTACTAGAGGGGCCACCAGAATCTGAGGGAACAGGTTCCTCTACCACAGGGTGGTCCTCCTCCAGCCCAACCTCCACCTCCCCCTCCTCCCTCAAGGGACCATTGTCTCTAGGAGGAGAGCTGGGCTTGGAGGATGTGGCTTTGCCACCAGTGGCAGCCCTCCTAGGTGAAGTCCGTAGGGTATATCTGTGTTCATAGAGCTCTGTAAAACAGGGAGGCATGCTGGAGGAGGGGTTGCCTCCTTGCTCTGTGGGGGAGGGGGTTGGTGCTAGTGGGGGTGTTGTTTCTCCTGAGTTGCCATTGTTTATTGGACTACTGTTCATGTTGGGTGTGTTGGAGAAGGTGGAGGCAGCGGCTTCCTGCACCGGCGTTAATGGCCGCCCGTTGGTATCGCTCTCTGTGACCTGCTCCTCATGGGCCAGGCACAAGGGCTCTCCCACCACGTCGACCTCCACCTCCTCCACTTCCTGTTCCTTGGCCACTATCAACTCAGGGATAGGATCCTCAGAAACAGCCTCAAGCGCAGGTGCAGAAGAGGATGGCAATTCCCCTGAGCCAGAGACCTCCAGCTGCCCGGGGTCAGAGTTTGTACAAGGCACAGCGGGGTCAGGGGATGAGGGAGCCCCAGCCTCACTACCGTTGAGCAGCGATGGGCAGTTGGTGGCAGAGGTGGGATTTGCACTCTGCTTCTCTGTGAGTGCGCCAGATCCCTCTGCTTTGTTCTCTGTGAGTCCATTAGAAGCTTTGTGAGCATTCGGGGCCTGAGGTACCCCATCACACTCCAAATGTCCATCCTCTGCCTTGGCACCTGTGACCTTACCTTCCTCTATACAGAGGACAGGTGAGGCAGGAGCTGCATAAGCTGAGTTTTGGCTGGGAAATTCTTCACAAATATTCTCCTTGCTCGGCTCAGGGACAGATTCTGGGCTTTCAGGTTTCAGAGGCTCAGACTGCTCCTCGTGTCCCTGAGAGTCTCCAGAGCGGGAGCACCGCTTGGCCCTTTTGATTTGAGGAGAGGCATCCCGCACCCCTTTTCCTCTATCACAGTTCTCGGGCTTCTCAGGAGTAATGTCTTTTTCTAAACAGGACACACTCCGCTTTCTGGAGCTGGTCCATGGCTCTACCTCAGCTGAGGAGGCCTTCAAGTCAGTTTCCTTTCCCTGTAACGAAGCCTGTTGCTGGCCATCGTGCTGAGTGTCCGGCTTAGCATCCTGCTTTGAATCATGTTTAGTGTCCTGCTTTGACTCCTCCTTAACGTCTTGTTTTGACTCATGTTTGTTCTCCTGCTTCGAATCGTGCTTGCCGTCCTGCTTCGACTCCTGTTTTGGTTCCTGCTTGCCATCCTGTTTCGACTCGTGCTTCGGTTCCTGCTTGGCGTCCTGCTTCTTTTTGGGTGAGCGGGCCCTTGGTAGCGGAGACACGGAGGTCTCCTCTGGCTGGGCAATGCTGCGGTTTCTGAGGGTTCGACCACAAAAGTTCTCATCCAATCCATTGAGCCCCACTGATGACCTTGTGACACGCGAAGAACGGGACGCGGCCATACTACGGCGGGTGCCTACAGTCTCCTCATCCTGTTGCTCTCTCCTCTGCAGCAGAATGTGGGCACCTGTAAAACACACAGAGATACATGCACTTCATTAGGGAATTATAACTGAACACAGCAAATTACATTACATTACAGTCATTTAGCAGACACTTTTTTCCAAAGCGACTTACAATAAGTGCATTCAACATTGAGATATACTCAAAAAGTGCCAGATGTAAACAAGTATATAAATATTTTTTAAATCTCTACATTTTTGCATTTAAATATTAAAAGTTACATTAATGTTGCGGTGGTTATAGATTTGATTGGTCTCACTGGCGAGTCCAGCTTTACAAGTTAATGGGTGCACGATACCCTCAGGCGTTTCACAGAAGTGTGACCTAAATCGCCTCTGTTAAATACTGCTCGGGTCATTTCTCAGCTCGCACCAGAAGGGTATTGATTTTTCCTGTCATTGTAGCTAAGCAACACCTTATGTCTACTGGAGAAGTTAGGTGTTTTATCCCAAGTCTGTGCAAAGAAAAAGCCATTTAAAAAGGTATGGGACTAACACAGGGAAGTATTATGTCAAATCCAGCCAAGATGACGGCTGATTTAATCTGTATCGGTGCCTCACAAATCTCACAGCTGTGAAGCCTATCAGATGAGTAAACATATTAATCAGATTAATACTAAAAAAAAAACAAATTACCATACAGGCTGCATGTGTATTTATGTGAGGGTACGTTTATTTATCTCCACAAAGACTGCCGCCTTTTCTGCCACACAAAGAATAAATACGTTTTTCTGGTTGATTGATTTTGACACTGAAGGAACACAGTAAATCTTACATCCAGTTGAGCAGAGATAACACTGCGGCTGTACATTTTTCATCACCAACTGTAGTCTGTTTATCTCGTTCTAACAGGTGCGGCGGACGACCAGTGGGGTGCAATCCTCCACAGTTGGCTAGAACATATAAAAATTGAAGCTCAGAAAGAACAACCCTACACACGGATTACAGGCTTTAAGTCTGGACGTACACAGAGGCTTAGGACATGACAATCAACTTCCTGGCACAAATACAACAAAGCCTCCCTAAACACTAAGCGAGTCACTGAGGTTCCCTGAGGAGACACAATGTACACTACAAAAATCCTAATTTCAGCTTCAGTTGAAAAGTTACCACCACAGAAACGTGGCCATACACAAGAAAACCTTGGCTCTTATCTTTACTAAATTATCAATGTCCCTGTTCATAAATATCACGCATTACATCTGTTTGATTGTCCTCCGGCTATTCCACATGACACATTTGGCTCTGTTATGACAGATTAATCACACCTGCAGTAAACGTTCCCTCCATAAATGTAGGCATACAGTTAGTGATCAGGGTGTCTGTGTGCATGTAAACAAACAGCAAGTGGAAATGATGATATTACATGCATTTATTCTCTCATACCAGAGAACATTTCTAGTCAACACATAGTATTCTTGTCAGTGGACTATACTCTAGTTCATGGCTGCTGCTAATGGCTCAAACAAGAGAGGACGATACTGTATATGTGAGAAGAAGTCAAGGAGAGCCGAAAGTGACATTGAGGTGCAGATGATCTCACTGGGTGATGACAAGATGTAGTCACACTCTTCCAATGTCAAGTGAAAACTGCATAAATTAGCTTTGTGGACATTGTGTACATTTACGTTAATGACTGGTACAACTATCTGAGGTCTGTCAGAACCAATTTAAAGGCTCATTACTGTTTTCCCTGGGACAACCCCCCCCTCTCTCACACAGTGATAACACAACAGCATCAAAGTTTCCTTGGACACAAATACATTTTGCACAATATTTCTTCATGGATAAAACATTAATTGTCACCTGGAACAAAACAGTACTAACACACGGATATATTGCTCACACTGCACTAAAGACTCAAGCTGAGAGAGCTAATGTGATTTGTCCATGCATACAAGAGAGTGAAAAAAAAACAATGAGAAGCAGGGGGAGAGGTTTTTCAGACTGAGCACCCACCCTTCCACTCTACATGACAAAAATAATTAAACTAGATCACGTGACCTGCTCTAAAAACTAGAAAACTAATCACTACTCCAACATGACCACAGTTATAGCTGTGCAATATGAGCTCAATGAAAAAATTGCTCAGCCTTTTCCCCTCTAATAATTAACATGCTATTGGCACATGATGGCAAAGCCTCAACAAATAACTAAAATACATTATTAACAAATTTTAACAAAGGAACATAACTGATTGTGAAGAGACTGAATAATTCTTGGTCCCAGAGAGAGAGGATATTTCGCTCTTGACAAAGATGGAGCTTTTTTTCATGACATACAAATGATTCTCCGCCAGCATATGAACAGGTTTGTGATGTGTGAAGTTGCAAATTAGTGTTATATCACGTACTAAGGTTCTGGCTTTTATTTCCAACTGTTATGTTGCCAACACTTGTAGATGGAACTATTGTTACAGGGTTCTTGGAGCTTCAGAATCTTAAATAATCAATTGAGGAAACAGAAATAAGAGGGGAAAAAACTTATTTCTACAGGACAAAAAAAATCACCTGTTTCGCTGTTATTTCAATCTGGGCATTAGAACACATTTTACGTCGTCTTTAATAAAGGTCACAAAAAAGGCAATAGCACAAACATAACACTATTACTCTAAAGAATTTGGAAAATCTTGCTATGTGTTGTTGGACAACATATTTCATTTTCACCAAAATAAATAACAGTAAAAGACAGATACCTTCTGAAATATTGACTGTAGCAGCAAAAGCAACAATCACTTGTTTATAGACACACCTAAGGTGTAACTGGGTTGAAATCATCAATCAAAAGAAAACTCTGAGGCAGAAAGACACTGGCTATGGCGTACAATGTATCTCGTGCTTACACAGCTATAAGCAAAATATACTTGAATGAAACCCGGAGCCACAGTCATGAGGAACTACCATCAGCAACAAGAAAAACAATAAGTCCTGCAACAGATGGGCTCTTCACCCACAGAGCCCTGATTTTTTTTTTTTTTTTACATCATTGAAACAGTCTGGAATTACATGAACAGACAGAGTATACTGACGAGATCTGGAAAAACAAATGTGGGAACTTATCTCAGATGCCTGAAACAACATACTGGCCAAATGTCTTGAGAAACTGTGCACAAGTTTACCGACAAAGAAGTGGTGCAGTTTTAAAGGCAAAGGGTGATCACACAGATACTGAGTAACGTCTTTGTGTTTACCGCACATTACATTAACCCTAACTGAGAAATTAAAACCAGAAATGTCACTATGTTTCGGACGCAGATCAGATTACTTTTAGGGTCTAAAACTTTTGCACAGTGCACAACAGCAAAACATTGTTCCCTCTAAATATATACACTGGGAATCTTAAAATATACTATGGGATAAATAAACATATTATTGTTTAAAAAAAGGATGTAGGTAAACACTGGGGTCATAGTGCCCGATGAGTGGTCGGAGTTAGACAGGCTTTGTTTTATGGGGTCAAAAGCCAAAGAGGTTGGGAACCACATCTTTAACCCAGTTATGACCATTTGATTTGTTCCCTTTACCTACTGTTGTTGGAAAAGTGACTGTGGACACTCCTGAGGTACTGAACAGAAGATAGATCACATGTAATGACATTTAATTGATAGATAATTAAAATAGTGGCAAGAATAAACCATTGCTTCATTTGGAAAGGAACAGAACGGGTGCAGATGAACCGTACAAATTCCAATTTTCAATTATGCAGTGACAGAGTCTGAACAAATGTATTAATATGAAACAGAGGATGTTGCCATGTATGGCCACTGATTATTAAAGGAATGTAAATTAACATTTTCCATTCACTGGCTGCATTTTAATTTAGCGTTCTAAAGGCGTCAAAGGCAGAATGTGTTATTAGTTAGTACCTACACAGGACACATGTGTCTTACTCTCAATCAAACCACTTCCTGTTCTCTTTCTAATGCGCAGCTGGCTGTTAAGTTATGTTAAACACGTGCTGGTTGCATGGCTGTAATCGCGACAGACCAGGGCTCAAGGTTGACTAATTTACCTTCACTCACCAAACACTAGTTTCATTGAGATATTTAAGATGCAATCTCCAGCTATACATAAACAAACACATTACACTCAAGTTAAGTATCAATGCTAATGTTGGTACAGCAGCGAAGCTAACAGTGCTTTAGTGGGTGAAATGTGCTTGGAGATAAACAAACAAGTTGTGTGATGTTTTACCGTCGTGTGGGTCTGTTCGTCTCCGTAGCTGACCTGTAGTTCAACACTTCCACGGGGCCTACTGGCAATAAAATATCCACGAAGTGGTGCTGATGTACACACCGACGAGAATCGCTCAAACCCCAACATCCCAGCTATACAGCTGCGTCGAACCCAGCACCGACAAAGTTGTGGGGCATTGGGATACCGTTCAACTACCGACACGGACAACTGTGCTGCCGGTTAAGGTTGACATTAGTTTTGCGGCAGCTGAACTCTAAAGTTCACAGTTAAAGTCCGGGCACACATTTAACCAAAACAACACAGGTGGTTCATGGAACTGGCCAGCATGCTAGGCGTTAGCATATAGCATAGACCAACTTCCAAGCAAACGTTACTTGACCTAGCTTGCTGTTTAGCGAGCTAACCTCAGCAAACTATTCTACCTTCAGCTCTCCGGGCTAAATACAAAACACTGACGCTCCTGCCACCAAAGTGCAGGACTGTTTCACTCATAACATTCACACTTATCCATGGACTCTTCACAGCACCCGAAAGTACGATAGAATCTGAGCTAAGTCTGTTTCTTTTTGCTGTGAACGACTAGTTAGCCGAGTTGGCTAACGTTACCTTGGCTAATTTTCCCGTTAACCGCACCGTGCAGACAAGAATCGGGGCGATTTAACAGTGGCCCCTCTACCAACGATACCCACGTCGGGTACCCGCTAGTTAGCTCGACTACTGACACGGACATTGAGTCCACCAGCAACATATTATGCAAAAGTGGGATAACTGCAACAAACACCTTGTTTCGCCGAGGTTTACATTTCAACCGCTACGCACCAGCACAAGTAGCATGGTTAGCCCCCGAGTAGTATAACGGTTGGTAACCACTAGCAGCCGCGGCTAGCCGCAGCAGGTTTAATATTAGCTAGCCAAGCTAGCTGATTGTTCCGCGCATAACTTTGCCAGTGTATTTGTGTATTGCCAAAAATGCCGGTCGGGGACATTTTCGGTGGGTTAACAAATTCGGGTTTTGGCATTTGCTGTGCTACGAGTACCGAGTTGGAGATACACTTCTAAATATGTTTTGTAGCCCAAGAATTACACATACCTCACTTCCGTAAATTTGCTGCACGTTCGGCCGCAGCCATGTTTTCAGCCCAGTCAACTAGTCGGGGTGTGTGAGCTGAGCCGATTGAGCCGCGCTCCTCCAATGCAACACTATACTGTACATTTCTGTCAGGAGTGCACCCGAGCCAATCTCAAGTAATTAATGAGTGTATATTTACATTTTTGTTACTGTTAATAGCAATTATAATGGACTCATCTGCTCTAATTGGCCATTTGTTTACCACCCGACAAGCTATGTAGCTTTTTAGTAATCAGCCAAGCGAGACACAATTAATGTGACAACAATGTGTTTTCATCAAGTTTTAATAGTGTCAGCCAGCAAAAAAATCAGGGTAGCTTTTACTCACGTGACGTCCATATGCAGACTTTACAGTACAGCATTCTGATTACAGCCTATCAGCCAACACATGAAGCAACGACATGCCCATACACAAAAATAATGCCTTAACTCATGAGACCGATGATGATGCTGACGCTAAGTACTGCAGTATGCTTTGCCTAGCTGTACACTTCAGTGAGGAGAGATCCAAATGATGAACTGCGGGCACATTTTATCAGCGGCATTGCATTTACATGCAAATACCAGTGATGTTAAACTGGGACTGAATGTTACTCTTAAAGCATGCATTCTTAAAACAGACTTGCCACTTATTTTCTACAAATACAAATCTATGAACATCATTTTTAAATCACTCCCTTCTGTGATAAATAACCAAGTGCTGGATCTTGACCAACATACTGTCACTATCAGTACTGGTACATTCAAATACAAACCAGACATTTGCGGTGAGCAGCATGCCAACTTGTATGTATACAGAACAGTGCAAAACACAAAATTTATACCTGAGACTAGTCAGTTATTAGTCCCTTCATAACATTATGCTTTTCAACACCTTAAGTGTCACATTTTGCTTTCGTTTCCATTCATCGGACAATGTTCTCTTACAACAGGGAAAACGTGTGCTATATCTTACAGCAAAATGTATTGTGATGTGTCACATCAGTAAGCAAAACAAGACACTTGGACAAACAATATGTGCTCGTTTGGTCAAGACGAAAAAAAGGAAATATGGCATTCAAATGTATTTTTAGCTGCTCATACTGGTTCTGACAACAAACTGACACATGAATACTACATTGCTAATAAAAATCAAAGAGGTCTTTATACATATTGGTACAAAATGACAAACAAACCTTTTTAGACATGTAATTTCCTTCTATCAAGCTTTCATGTAGCTGTAATGATGAGGTCCTTTGCTTCCATTCTTTTAGAATAAAAATCAAGTGCAAAATAAAAAAAAGGCTTCTAATTTCTTAAATGCATTCAATTGTTTGCTCTTTAAGTGCTTGTTTAGACTGAGCGCGTCTCCATCTCGATCTTCTCCTCCGACTGTGAGGACTCAGCTTCCTGGTGGGTGACATTTGGTCGTACCGTCACCAGTGGACCGCCACCGTAGATCGAGTGGAGGAAGTTCCACGTCTCTTCAGAGATCTGCCCCGAGTCAGCACCTGCAGGGTCGGTGCAAGGAAATATTCACACATAATAAATCTAAATAATTAAAAGTATTACTACAAGCTAATGCTCGTTTCTTGCTTCATCCTAATTTACTTTATACTCATTTACAGTTTATATTTATGTAATACTTTTCACAATGTTTTTTTTAAAAAAAGATTCAAATTTACACCTCAACAGCATGAAAAACTAAAATAAAAAAGAACAACAGAATAATAACAATAATGATAATAATCATACCTTGTTTGAGAGTTAAATGGCCGTTCTTGTTTGCTGTTATCTTGGAATTATCAATGGGTCCCGGGGGATCTTTAAGATGGATAAAGACAATTGATTATTGTCATAAGCGTAGACAGCCTATACTCTGTTGTGATTATTTCAAACAGCAACAATGTTAAAATGAAATGCGATTTATGCACGACCCTTCCTGCACGAAAACAGTTATCGGAGGAGCAGAAGTCAGAGGAAAAGAGACATTCGCAGATGTGAGGATGGAAGCGGTTATAAATAGTTCGAGGGAAGACTAACGAGTGAAAGTGGAATAAGAATGAAATAAAAGTGGAGGCTTCGTTTTGCTCTGGCAGCGAGGGAATCTTGACTCGGGGGACTGAAGCAACCTCTTTGAAGATAAATCAAGAGGAGAAAAGGGGCTTTGCGGTTTCTTTTGAACACGAGCTGCTTGTGGTAACCAGAGGATGTCCCATATAAAACTGTTTATATGCTATATTCTCCCGTTCATATGAAATGTAAATATGTAACGGGTTTGCGCTATAAATAAACCACGGCAGCCAAGTTAATCAGAAGCAAACACCAGAAATCTTTTAACGAGACATTTAAACCAGACTGAGGCTGCAGAGGAGAGAAAACTGTCCAATCACCATTGTCTTTTCCTTTGACAAAGCCCTCCCACTCACGGAACCACTGCATGCTGATGCAGTATATGACCACTGGAGACTCCTCCTCCTGGAATGCCTTGTTCAGCTGCAGAGGGGGGAGGGAGGGGAGAAAGGGAGAGAGGAAATGGGGGAGGAGTGAGTGGTAGAGACAAGAGGGAGGAGAGCGGACGCAAAGGGATGAGGAGGAGAATTGGGGGGATGGGAGCAAAAAAAAAGAGTAAGTGAGGTTTAAAAGGATTTACAGGAGAGGAGATGGAAAACCTAATCAATTCTCTCTGGTACTTCTTCCAATGAACTACAGTCTTAACACGCCACTGCACCAGTTTCACACAATCCCTGTTTCTCTTTTCTTTTCACATGTGCATCTGTCCTAATGCATTAATGATAAGTCTTTCATCAGACTCGCACCTTTCATCTCCCGCAGGGTGAGGAGCAACAACACATGCAACCTGCCAACTGGTTCGACAGACTGGAGAGGAGGCCCTTCTGGCCTGATTGACACAAAGTTATGGTTTTAACTGCATCTGGCTAAGATCATCCTCGCTGCTCTTGATTCAGAAGATGAAGTTAGTGTGAAAACACTTACCCGGACAAACATGTCCAGCTCTGACTTGCGCCGCTTCTCCAGTTTTTCGATTTCAACCTGGCACGTGTGGCAACCATACAGGTGGTTGACAGCCGGTCCCCCTCCGTACCTGCAGGGAGCAGTCCACATTAAACCACACAGTGTGAATCAACAGTAAAAGGAGTGTGCCAAAAACAAGAAAAGCAATGATGGCACAATAAGGAAAACAAGGAGTAAGGGGGTGAATCCGGTTAGTCCCGCAGCTGCACATACCTGCTGTAAAGGTGATCCCACACGTTCTGCGGCAGCATTATCACCAAGTCATCAATGAACGTGGCTTTGTTGGGTGGCACACCTGAAGAAACACAGTGAGGCATCCAGCTGGCGTTAGAAAACATGACTTTCCTGAACTGATCTATGCTGATCTACGCTAATCTATGCTTATGTACGTTAGCCAGTTATTGTGTGGTCGTAAGAAACCTGTAGGTGTTCCTTGCACAATCAGCATATTTTTTCACAGCAACTTCATCATGATCACTATTTTCAAACTCGGTTTTCAGCTCCATGATTTCCAGTGTGAATAGAGGTCTGAGAAAAAAACAGAGCTCGACTGGCAGAGACCCTTTGAAGAAACCTTCCATTTTCACTACAGAGCAAAAAGAGGGATCCTCTGTACACAGAGGAGTAAAAGCCTCTTTTGAAGGCTGCTATGTTGTGAAGGGAATAGTCTTTGTCAAAGTGGAAAAAGCCCTGCCCCAGATGAAAGCAAACGTTCTGATAACAGAAGGCAGAGCACAGTTTTTTTTCCACCAACTGTTTCGACTCAAGGCAAGGAGAGAGATTCCTACTCAGAGACACTTTGACCTCTGACCGCTTTCCATACGAGAGGCTGCTGCGTCATACATACCCCCATGTGAACACAGGAAGTCGTCATTGGAGATGGGTCCCGGCTCAGCAAAGGTTTTGAACTTGTTAAGCCACTGGCGGGAGATGTAGAACTGCAGAAGGCTGGGCTCCATCATGCTGAATAACCCCGACACCCTCCTACGTTCTTTCACTGCATCTTCGTTGCTCTTTCTGTGACGGGAACAAACCACAGAGTAATCACTTTTCCAAGTGAGTGATCAAAAGTAATGGCGTAAATGACAAATACCAAAGTGATCTTCTGTGAAGATTACAGGGAGGACTGTGTGCTTGTTTACGACCATCTCAACAGTCTAACTGTTCATGCTTACTTATAGAAGAGCACGTAGGCTTCAGCATTCTGGACGTAGGATTCAGACACCTCGGTCACACTTTGGTCGTCAAATTCATACCACAGATTGTTCACATCATTCCTGCAGTAGGCTATGTAGTGGCCACCTGAGTGCAGACAGGGAAAGGCATTAGAAATAGATTCACAAATCTAACAAGTACATGTGATATTTTCCTGCAGGCTAATAAATGCACGACACTCCTGTGCACCAACTAATGGCAGATGCCCCAGTCTGGTGCAGAAAGGGGAGCGACTGAGCCCACTCACTGCTGGCAGTGCCGTGGTGACAGATGACTGACAGCAGGTCATAGTTGGTGGTCTGGGCGGAACTATCTTTGGCCAAAAAAGGCTGCAGATCCAGGCCCTCGAGGGGGAAAGAGACGTGGGTGCTTATCTTGGTGGAGAACATCAGTTCGTGTCTGAAGCGTTTTAAGTGGATACACAGGATCTGGAGGAAAGGAACACACAAAAAGTCTTAGAGCAGGGTAATAAGATGTTTTTTTTCCCCTCACAATAATGAAGTATGGGAGATGTCTGTTTACCTCTGGCAAACTTTGCATTTTACAAAATTTGACTCCGTTTCTTAATCTAAAGGGAAAAAGAGAAAGAAGATTAGAGTCGTATCGGTCCAGTTCAGTATTCCAGCGTAAAAATGGGAGCAGAAATTCTGTACTCACTTCTTGCATTTTTCACAGCTGTACATGTTGTCTCCTAGAAAATAACAAACAGTTACTGAGGCATCTGTCTTCCCGTTTGTGTTAGTGAAACATATTTACACCCACTGTCTTACCCTTTAGTTCATCTCTGGCAAAGAAGGCTGCAAGACAGTCTTGTAGCGTAACAACTGGACCCCAGAACCAACTAAAAATAAAAACGGAACACGGAGTACACGTTGAACTAAAGGGTTGCAAATGTCAAATGTTTTGAAAATGTAAATAAGCCGTGATATCATACACAAACCTCTTTATGTATTCCATGACAAAAGCAATCCAGCCCTGTGGCGCATAAGCTTCCCCACAGGAGCCGGCTTTTACCATCGACGTCTGGTGGGTGGAGGAGTGAAGCTTGGCCAGGTCTTCCTTCCCTGGGATGGGCAATGAGATATCCTGGAAGTTCTCCAGGGTAACAGACACCTGCCACACACAGAGGACACAGACAGCTAATAGTAAGAGAAAAAAAATCATTTCTCAACTAACATCTTTTAAGCATTCTTCAGTTTAAAAAGGAACATTCATGTGAGCAGAAATATATGGGTCGACGAATACATCAACAGGACGGAGGGACATCGGAGCAACAAAACAGAGGACTTTCCATCTTATTCATTTATATAGGACCATGAGATGCTAAACGTGTACAACTGTTCCTTACACTCTCTCAGCAACCCTGTTTCTCTATAGGGAACTGACCCGATCACAGGTGAGGCACTGAACTGAGCTGACAATGGTTCCATCAAACACATCTGAGATGACGCTGCGGTATTTCTTCTGACGCTTGCTCTTTGGTGGAGAAAATGTGGTCACTGCTGTGGGAAGGCAGAGAGAGAGAGAGAGAGAGAAACATTCAAATATTTTTTTGTCTCAATTAGATTCTTCAGTCAGCATGTTCACTTGCTGTACACTGGCATAGTCCAACATTAGTGTCATACCAAATCAAATATGGCTGTTGTGAAGTACCTTTCTTGTGTGCAGGGTTTAGGCTGGGCCAGCCAGATGCAGCTTTGGGTGGGCTGCTGGAAATTTTGGGAATGTGTCCTTCCATTGGCACTGGACTCTGTGGTCTTGTTGTGTTGGACAACTGGATGTCTGGGAAAGAATCTAAAGGAAAGCAGGCAATCAGAGGACTAATAGAGAGTCCTAATACCTTAATTTGAGTATTAAACACGTCTGGTACACACTTGAAAAGAAAATGAAGGTGAGGTGTGCCTTTTTCATCATATTTACCTGAAGTTCTGCCCTGAACCTTGATGGCTCCCTGGCTGCTGATAATGGGTGTGTTGTCAGTGGTGGTGTCAACGTCTTTGTCCATGTCCCCACCAGAGCTTCCCCCAACACCTCCATGAATGCCGGCACGATAAAGATCATTGATCATGTTCTTCTCCTTCTGCCACTCCCTGTTGGCCTGTATCTCATCCTGCTCTGGGATCAGCATCTCGGCCTCGTTGGTGTCATCCCTGTGAACGTTTCCGCCCTGCACCTCATTATCAGCACGCTCGCTGCTGCCGCAGGACTCGCATGACTGGAAGTCGTTGTCTGATTGACTGTGGTTGTCCTCCTCCGGGCTGTCGTCCACTGTGATGCTGCTGGATTGGTCGTAGGGCTCTGGCAGTGACTCCTTCAGCTCCTCGTGAAGTTGATCCATCAAGCAGCGCAGAAACTCCTGGGAGTCCTGGAGATAGTAAAAAAAAAAAAAGAAAAATCTAAATATTAATCAAGGAAGCACATTACTTCCAAACAGTTAAATATTGTGAGTTCTTTGTATTTGTATTGTTCGCAGTATTCTGTGATTTCCTCTTCCTGTGCATGAATATTAAAATACAACACACGAATTCCTCCTAAATGTAATCAAGTTGACAGACATGACAAAGCTTTCCCAATGCAATATGTATACAAGATGCAATATGAATACAATTACCAACTGTTTCACCTCCTTTTTTAATGTCCCCAATCTGCATCAATAAATCTGGAACCAAGGCTAATTAAAGTGTAGTCAAACTTAACAAAGCTCAGACATGCAATCTCTCTCTCCAGCCAAATGAGCTCCCCTCTCCCAGGAGCTGGAATGTTGACTGCATTCATAGTAATGCTAATTCCAACATGGCGTGACAAATGAATATTCCACAGTTAACTCCTCTGAATAAACACTGGCAAGCCAAGAGGAAACAGGCTCTTTTATCGTTTCCCCACTGAGGCATATAAATCCCTTATTTACAGATACTGGACAAAGACCAGACGTGCTTCAGTTAACCATCTATTAAAATACTTCAAATGTACAAGGCATGAATCTTTTCTGACAATCACTTACTGGAATCAGACCAAGAACTGTACTTTTAGGTTTAACATGAGAACATTTAACATTGTGAGTGAATGGAACAAAGGTCTGCAGCTCTGACTAAGCATCATAACATATGATTACTGTTGAATGCATCAAGGAAACCAGTTAACAGCAGTTAATATTGCCATCGTCAAGTGTGTTCATGATTTGTTTATGAAAAAAAAAATCCTGCTTGTGCTGAAGTTGCCATCTGGGAAGACTCACCTGCTGAGAATATCCCCTGAACATGGGGTTTATGGCTTTGATTCCCTGGAACAAGTTGGTCGGAACCACGTAGGAGGGTCTGACAGACATGAGAGAAAACACAGAACTGTCATAAACAATCTCGTGATTAAGTTTAATACGATGCCATGTGGAAAATGTATCCGAGATTTGAACTTCTCAGGGACCCTGGACCACGCTGTAAACATCACATTTGGCAAATCCATGGATTCTGAATGAATAAAATATTGTCTACCTGTTCTTGTGCCACAGGTCGGACACTAGTTTCTGGTAGCTTTTGCAGAGTGCAGGCTTCTTGTCCGTCCTCACCAGGCCACCGCATTCAAGAAAGAACTGTGTCAGCGGTGGGCTGCAGTGGACAGAAGGACCATTTTATAACACTTATGGAATAAACCACATTATACTAAATATATCTATTTACTTCTTGTTACCAGAAAAGCTAACGTACTCGACAGTAAATCCAAAGGAAATTAATTTTTTATAATCTTATGTTTTCAAAAATCTGTTTTCCTGTTTTGACAAATGAAATAGCTGAAAACAAGAACAGCTGAGGATATGTTATGTGATGATTCAGAGTAGGACAGAGACAGACAACAGGATGAGCAGTGCATGGAGTGCTCCCTCGCCTTGGCGAGAGAATAGTCCCTCAATCTTATTAGTGACCCGACAGACACTTAAAGAAGCAGCGCTCGCATACAGTTAGTACCAGTTAGTCAAAAACGAGCCATCCTGCTGTTCCAGAATATGATTTAGATTGCAAATTTTGACCCACATATGTTTTTCCATTTGGCGAGTATCCAGACATCATCAGTTTCTTTTTGAAACTAACCGACATCTTAGCCGATAAAAGTACTAGGTGAAAAAAACGTAATAACACAGCCTTATACTCTGCTGCAGAGTCCTAATCCTCGGTGGCCACAACACAATCCCAACTTAAAGAGCAATTCACAGTGTCGGCAATAAAAAAGGAGGCAGATATAAAAACGAGATAGAGAAAAGGGAAAGAGGAGGAGGAGGGGCAGAGCAGATGGGGATTGAGTTGGTGTTCGTTTGTAACAGAAGACCCAACAGGGATCTATGAAAAGGCCATTTCTGCCATCTCAAATGGTGCACTGCAGCAATTTTCACTGAGCCGTCACTCTCCCAAAATGAGCAGGGACGTGGTCGTTTCTCACGGCAATGAGACATAGGCAGGCGGGGATTAAAAAAGGCATATGGTGACTGAAAGTGCAGGGTCACAGGGAGGGTGCGGCGGGGTGGACATGCAGCCAGGGGGACAGAGGGCCACGGGTAAACGGAGGACGAGGTCTCACCAGTTGGACAGGGCCTGAAGGGCAGCGTTCATGTAGCAAGTGTTGCCGATGTTCTTCAGCCCTGTCAAGCCTGAGGGACACACAACACACCGGGGAAATTAAAACAAGACACTTGTACATTATGACAGCAGACACATAGCGCAGGTACGGAGACACTTAACAGTTCTAAATTCACATTTTAAACCTGTAGAAGAGCAGCTATAGCGGCGTTTTGAGTCAGTTACTATGGCTGGTAGAGTCAAACATGCTTTTCCCATATAAAAAGTGAAGACACCTTATCCATCATTTTATCCAGGGATGTCAGCTCTGAACACTGTGAGTCTATCTCAGACAAAATCAACACTGCTGCTTCACCTGCATCCCAGGAGAATGTTATTATAAATGGATTTTCTCACTCTCTACGATTATATTTATAGGAAGTATGACGTTGCCATGGAGTGGGATGTTAGCTGTGGACTAAAATGCTGCACTGTTAAACATATGCACTGGGGTATAGGCAACCCCCGTTGCCAATTAACCTGCAACTGTACAGACAATTATCAGCGGACAAATCTGATACGAAAGAAAACTTTCAAACAGTGTGGCGGGTTGTGCGGTTATTTGGAGCAACTCTGTCTGCTGATGTTTTTCCTGATTGTGATGAGATGACGACAGAATCCTCTGAAAGTGAATGTGACACTGAATCACACTGTCTGCTCATTCAAATTTGACTCAGCTGTGACCCTGAGAAAAACGCAGCACTTGGACTGAAATACTCCACAGGCTGACAAACTCCTAACCCGGACTGTGTGTGACCAGCCTATTCTGCAGACATTATTCTTACAAAGCCAAAATACTCCAGCTCCTGATCATATGATCTGTGTGACAAAAATATCCATGGCTGTGACTGCTGCCAGAGCGTGAGCTACACCCCATGAACAACATAACCATATGCCGTTTGGTGGAGCCTGTATGTGTCGCAGTGTTTATGAGGGGAAGACAGTATTTGCATTGGCGGTTCCAATGGAACTGAAGCAGACTGTTGTCCAACTTCGGGGCCACATATGGTAATTTACTTTATATTTCTGCTATGCAAGTCCAGCCATCCTTTATCTGCAGCTCTCTGTGACAGCACGATCTCAATAATGTCTGCTTGTTTCGCTGATGTCAGCTCCGGATGTTGACCCATGGTCTCTGTGGTATGTTCAAGCAAAACTTTTATATGTAAAGACATATCATTTTATGTTCAGTTTTTACAATGATTCAAAAATCCTTTCGGAACAAAAACAAGAAAAAATATCAAGTGCAAATGTAGATTTGAAAATGTACCGCTACATCATGAACAAAATTAGACCTTTATATTTCAATAAATTTGCGGCTTTTGTTTTTGGTTGATATAATAAGGACGTTGTGTTAGCTGACCTCTGGCACGCAGGTCATCCTCTTCAGTCTCAGTCTCCATCTCCAGGTCTTCACAGGCTCCATTAGATGGCACTCTCAGAGAGGTTGGGCTCCCAGGGGCTCTGCTGCTATCGTGGAGCTACAACGCAGCACACACAAGCCTCGTCATAAGAAACGTCTTATTCAGTAAATGAACAACCAAACAATTTGACTGAACGGTCAAAGTGTAACTCATGTTATACTGCAGGAATTTTATCAATCGGCCGGCAGGAGAGTGTGTAGTTATGTAACTAGGAGATAATGTAGTGCAATGTAAACAACATAGACTGGCACAGAGAGAACATCCATCACGTGTTTGTTCAACTCCACTTCATCATGTTTTTCTCTTTGCTGTCCATCATCAAATCTGCTCAATGACTCAGCAACTAAATGAGCTGTGGATAAATGCTCCTCCCTGACCCGTACCTGACCAGCGCTCTGTAGAGAGGGGAGGGGTTTGTTGTTGGTGTGGGGCGAGGGTGGACCGAGTTTACGCTCCAGGAAAACCTCCTTGCCGCAGGCGTAGCACCACACTCGAAGCGTGGTCAGGTTCACTGTCAGGTTGTGCCGCGTCTCCTGCACACACACTCTTTGTGAATACACACATCAGTCTATACAATGTGAAACAAAAAGACTCTGAGCTTGTTATCAACAACATAATGTATAGTCGTTTTCCTCCAATCAGCACTTCATTTGTAAATGTACATGTTGCATTGGCTTTTAGATAACAGATATAGGTGTGTCTGCTTGTGGCTTGGTATGCACCAATCTGTGATGTACAAAACAATAGATCCATAGAACAAAAAAAGAATATACGTTATCCTAAAAAGGTTCATGAACATTCAGCCGTTAGCCCAGAGCTGCACATGGCAGGGTCCAGGTAAAGGTAGAGGCAGAGCGGGTTTGGCCGGCCAGGTTCTGCTGACCCACTGCCACCGTGGCAAACAGCAGCAGTCTGTCAGCTGGATGGGAGACTGAACGTGAGCAGCTGCTGGACGGCTGGCTCTGCATTATTCATCAGGGCCTTCACACAGAGGGGCAGGCTGGCAAAACTCACCAGACCATGAAACTGCCCTGTTTAAATCATTTATGATGGGATGTACACCAGGTAGGGCTTTATTAAACAGCTGGATTAATGGGGCTTAGAGGATGTTTTACCAGTCCATCTAATGTTACTTTACACCGAAGTGTTACGAGCTTTTATTGTGATACTTTCTGGCAATTAATTTCAGTTCAGCAAAAAAAAAAGTGTATTTTCGTTTTTTCTGCATAATGACGTTTTAATACTAATTGGTTTTGTACACAAATATGTCTGAAGAGATTGTGAAATTGTAACTCCACGCTAGTCTCTCTTGTTTACACAGTTTTACTGCATCTGATCTAACCACAGCTGTTCTCGCTGCATAAGCAAGAGATAAAAATGTTTCCCTACCCTCAGGGCACTAATTAAGCATGACCTTTCTTCCAAGATTTAAAGATGGCTGCCGTCAGAAATGGATATAAAGGGCTGCTGATAAGCTGCACAGGCAGGAGTCCCAGGTGAGGCAACAGATACCACATCTACTGGTGATATCAAACGTTCCTGCCAGTATTAGTGTTTTTTTTCTACCAGCTGCTGTGTTTCCAATGTCTGCCTTTAATCTGGATTCAGGCTCCACTTGACAGGATCTGCACCTACGCAGACCCTTTTTTCAACAAAGGTTCGAACATTTACGCACATACTAATAAGCAGAGTAAATTCTGGGCTTGCTTTTACATTCCTTCCTTTCTTCTTCTAACCTCACTTGGCTGCAGGAAAAGCCTCAGTCAACACCGAGGATAAAGCGTCAGATCAGCCACGAGGGGCAGATACTGTAACCATAGTACTGACAGAACTAGTGAAGCTCCCCCACTTCCCACAGGAATGGCAATTAATAATGGATGCTGCGCTGCTGAAACTGCACTGAATGTGGAGATGTAGGCAGGCAGAGTTTGCTTGATGCTTTTTAACAATGCATGTACATAAAAGCCAGAAGATGCATGTGCAGGCTTTTTGATCATGGAGAGAAAACTTTCAAAATAAAGTGGTGCTGGAGGCACTTTTATTCCACGTCACAGGTTTTTGAAGTGTTGTTCTCGACTGCTGCATGTGCCTCTTCTGACACCTCCACTCCTCTCTGGGATATATCTTTTTTAAAATTAAATAGCATCGGAATCATGGACCACCCCCGCCAGGGTGCTTTCCCAGTGTTTCTGAGATCTCATACCTGTGAGTGGACAGTACTGTGGTCAGTGTGAGATTCTCCACATCCTACATACGAACATCCATTCTAGAGGAAAAAAAAAAAACAAAGGATTTGTTATTACATTTCTGCAAGAGAGAATTATTTCAAACTTTCAAATCAACTTTCTCTGTAGTCAAAACTTTACCTCCAAACATGCCCACAGATTTGGTCCTCCAACTTTACAGTCTTGACACTGGCCCTAGAAAAGCATGGAGACACAAAGGATGTAAGATGTGTAATTAAGTGATTATTAAAAGAGCGATGAGTTACGTGACGGGTCAAGATCACTCACATGAGACTTCTGAATCAGCTCCTCCTTGGTGATTTCCCCCACACAGTCCAGGTGGGGGCAGTCACAGCTGGACACCAGTGGCATTGTTCACCCACAGGTCTGCAAGAGAGAGGAAGAAAGAAAGAGAGCAAGAGAGAGAGAAGACACTTAACAGATGACATTTTGTGCCAGCTGACCTCTTTCATAAGAAACTCGATCGACCTCACATTTGTTACTTGATACACTGAGAGGAGATACTTCCATTTCAAGGAACAACACTGAGGACAAGTCAAACATCCAGCACTGCCTAACAAGTTTTTCCATTCCTGCAAGACTGACAAATTCCTGCCATGTTATCGGCCATGGACATACCAACCAGCTCATCGTGCCACAGCTGTTAACAAGCATTGTATGAATACCAAGGTCATAAAGGGTTTTAGATCTGACAAGATGGAGAAATCGAGCAACATGGATTATTAGTCCAGGAACAAATCAAATATTCTGCAAACAAACACAGAGTTAAAATGTGCTTACTAACAAAGCTCCAACAGTGAATCTAGTAAAATATATATTATATATATATATATATATATATCATATAATAATTTAATAATTAAGTTTTCCCTAACTAGAGAACTCCTTTGTGTCAGGTTACTTTACATTTTATGAGTCTAATGTTGCCTGCAAACATGACAGACAGTTGTACTGCTGTATTTCAGCATGTATAAAAAGAGGAAGATGAACCACCGAGTGCACTGGGGTCAGAGTCAGAAAAGGACAGAGCAGAACTCAATGTAATGAACAAGGCTTAAACTGCACCTCAGACAGCCCTTAGGGGAGCAGGGGATTTGCTCTGCGGTGTGACTGAGGACAGCGTTTACTTGTGGTCCGTCTATCAAGTTTCCTGTGTTTGAAGAAATGCTGCATCATAAAACAAACAGTTGTCAACTGCTGTCAACAGCTGTTTGTTTTAAGACAATTCCAAGAGAAACAGGAACATCTAAAAATAAAGGTGCGCACTAACACTCATTGATCCAAATGACGATTTTCTCTCTGTCATTGGAGCTGAATAGTCTCCTTACACATTAAACTGGAATGTCAATGTGTCAGGCGCCTGCAGAAAACTAGATCACTGAACGTGTGACCAATTTCCCCCACAGCTAAGCGATGTCCTTGTTCAAGGCTGCACAATGACATTCAGCCCGTTGATGAGTGTCACAGCAACAGCTCTGGCTTCCTGAAACAACATATATGACAGCAGACTAGAGAACATACCATCACATGATATTTTTATGTTTGTGGCTGATAATGTGACTGTTCCTCATCGTTTGTTTTGATTCGGAGATCCAGAAATTCACACACACACATCACTGATATAGCTTTGTCATGCAGAGGTGAGGAAGCATACAAACTGTTCCCTGACGAGATGGATAAGAAGTCAGGAAGTATCATGTCATGCTCATGTCCAGTCTTGCAGAAGTCAATGTGTCTGTGTCCTAACCTAATCAATGCTATGTGTGAGTCCAATAATCAAGTTATCTGATCAGACTGGGTTAATTTCATGTTCACTCGATAACATACACAAACTGATAAGACTCAGCTACAGCTCCACCGCTTCATTGGCCTCCTGTAATTCTCCTGAACTTCGATGACATCCACTCAACAGGCCAACTATCTCACTTCCGCTGTAAACAATTACTACAACAGCAACAGCATTACGCACCAGGAAAATCAGATTAGCCGGTGGTTTCACTGTCTCCAGCCTTCAGCGATTATGCAAAGCGACTGAAGGGGAAAAAAATAGCTCTCTGTTTTAGCATCACAACCAATCCTCACCCTTCCGCTTCTTTACAGCAGGTTTCATGATAATAACCGTAATTATAAGGTAGAGGTTGTAAATCGAAACAAAGAGTTGGTACGGTCAGGGTGGGGCGATGAGCTAACCCTGAACCAGGCTATGCACATGAAGCCGATGTTGACTTCCACGTCCCCCCAATATCCTCCATTCAACACACAAACCAAACATTAATACAGCAAAACAATTACCAGCTGCAGTGTTTAGCAGCTACGTTTTAAACGTAACAACACCTTGTCGGTCCAAAAGTGACGTGAACAAAAGTGCAAACCTTTAGCTACCTGTCACATCGTTTCACCTGGTTCACAGGTGAGTAACAGATTGATTGTGGGGTACGTAAAGACGGTGGTGTGTTACAGACCTGTGTGTGTGTGTGTGTGTGTGTGTCTTTGGCCTTGTCCACCTCTCAGAGAGAGCTGTCAAAACCAGGCGAGGCGCTGACAGCGTCACAGCCTGACTAGCAGATATTCCGCTGCTAGCATTAGCCCGTAGGCTAATACCTGGCCATATGATAAATAGTATGTCTTGTAACCGCGCACAGAGCCCATTGTGAGTAGATTTAGCCATAAAAGACACGAGTCTAGATAAATAGTCTGATATTAATACGCATCTCATCGGCCGGCTAATGTTAGCAAGCTAACGTCAGTGTATTACATGATCACCGTCGATCCAACAGTGAGTGCACAGCTAGCCAGCTAGCGTACAAAAACTGAACGTTATTATCGCCTCTTACCTGTGCGACGGTAAAAAAAAAAACAGAACCTTATCCGTTATGTCCAACTGGAGTCGGTGAGTAAGGGACAGGTTCAGTCTGTGACCAGAGACATTTCTGTACGAGCGATCCTTCACATTAACGACAACCGACCCTGTCGCTCGGCGTGGTTGCTAACGTTACGACGGTCTCCGCCCCTTTCCGGTTAGAAAAAAAAAACAAATTTAAACCTTCGTCATCCCACCGCAAACATTACATCTAATATTTATGTTAGTTTAAGTTTTTCCACCTTTAATAATATGTGTATTTGCATCTCATTACAAGCTCAATACATTGACATTACAAATGCCATTAGCATTATTAACATAAATGTTAATAACACGGAAAAACAGGAAAAGTGCAGGGAATATTTTTAAGTTATTTGTAATACTTACTATTTATTTATTGGTGGTTGCCTTCTCCGTTTTCATAAGACAGATATACTGATGACATAAAAAAATCTCTGTTAGTTCTTGAATGAACAAAACAATGATCATGCGTAAATATTTGTAATACTGGAGGAATCCGGGAGAGGGAGCAGAAATTCCATGATTGTGACTGGGATCGTGCTTTTACTTTGAAAGTCAAGCTAAATGGCTGCGTGCTAATGCCCGAGTCCTTCACAGCACCGCCGCTGAGGTCAGAGGGAGGACCGGGCAGAGCACCGCGGATCGCCGGGGAGGAAGCTTTAAAACACACCGGTGATAATATTTACACCTCACGTTTTCCATAGTTAGCCAGAAGACAGCAACTTATGAGTTTATTTCTTTATTAATGTTTAATTTAGGGCTAAGAACACTGACGTAATTAGCTAAGTTAGCATTAGCTTCTTAGTTAGGCCGGTAGGAGTTCATAGCGGTGCCATGGAATTACCACGTGTTATTATTATTATTATTATTATTATTATTAAAGTAACAGTCTGGAGAGTGTTATTGACATTTTCAGTGTTATTGTCCTAGACAATATAAATATCTTGTGAAGTTGCTGATGTAAAATAAAATAATTGCTGGCATACTAGGAACATGTTTTGAGAGTTGTAATGCTGAATGAAAATGTAAATACATGTCATTATTTTAGGTAGAAACAGAATTACATTTATCTTTATTGAATTGTAAGTATTGTTGTTAATAAATAGACTTACCCTGCATCATAATAATAACAATAACCATAATACAGAATATTAAGAGAGAAATCATTAATTTCCCAAATCAAAGATTTATTGTTTATTATTAACTTATCAGCAGGACATAACAACATAACACTACAGAGACACAAACATTTTGTTGTTGGTGTTGTCTACATACCTTTGGTGGGTGTGCTAATAGAAGTGCATATCTGAAGATGACTCATAAGTGTGTTACTTCTTTATGATAGCTTTCATGCATGTAATCACCAGGAGTTGAGCAGCCCTGCTATGTGGGCAAGCTGATCCTTAACGCACGTATATCACAGGCTTTATGTAACAATGTCATTATATCCACACCTGAATCTCCAAGGTTAAACCCTGGCATGCGAATCACTCCTGTCGTCCTCTTCACCTACAGCACAACAGTGATGAGGTTGACAGAGTTGCCAAGACGTGGATCGATGCCACAATGACACATGAGACCCTCACGTGCTCCCAGCTGTCTGTCAAGACGGCTGCCCTGCGCATGGTTAACCTGCCGCTGTCTGTCTACAGCTCCCTGACACAGGTGAGGGTTGATAGTGTGTTTGATAGTGCAGCCGCTTTGTTATTGAGAGTTCTCACTTATCTGAGTCATTGATTAAAATCACAGAGCGAGCCTGTCACACTGCAGATGACCCTTTCTATCATCTGTATACTTGGATATGGGAATTACTGCTTATTGCAAAATGTCAAATTTTCCGTTTACAACCCTTGTGGTCCTGTTGTTCCCTCATGCTCGAGCTGGTAGAACATGAAATACATGAACCCCCTCTTTAGAACTTTCCGGTGTTACTGGTACCTTTTGTTACATAAGCTAACAATGTGTCTTTGGCAAAAGCCCAACAGAAAGTTCCCTGGAGCCCTGGTCTGATTGGATTTGACACAACTCCATTCAGTATTCCTTCAAAGCCGATTAGATAAACCTGTGGCTGAATCGGTTTCGGAGTAAAGTATTACTACCTGCGTAAACAGTGAATTCAATTAGCTGTGCGGTGGAAATATACTGACCAGCATTAGCCACTGTGTGTTATTGTGTTTATTAGAGGTTTGTACCTGTCCTGGGTGTCGCAGCAGATCCGACATCATGATGGATCTGTTCGGAGCGTGTCTGGTGTATGGTGGTGGCAGTAACCCTGCAGGGCAGTCAATCATTCTAGCTTTAAAAAAAAAAACAACAAAAAAAAAACAGGCCTATTAGGTGTTGTTGTCATAGCTTAAAACAGAATCTTTGTTGTGATTGCTCATTCTAATTTATTGCTACAGATGATACATGAACAAAAATTATATACGTTTTAAATTTTTATCATTTCACAAAGCAGTCTGCGGTTCGAGGTTCTTTCTGTGGTGCGTAAACATGGCCCTTCTCGTTTCACCTGTTCTCCAGGTGAGTGTCAGCACAGGCACCAAGAAGCTGGTGGCAGCCACTGCCTTTGGTGCCATCTCGCTTCTCTTCCTTGCACGCCGCTTCCAGAGGAGGAAGCGTAGGAAGAGAGCTCTCTCGCCTCAGTGGGAGCAAGCTGGCTTTGAGTTCTCCTCAGCTTCACCAGAGAACGGTGAGAACCTGGGACACTGATCCACACAGCCTAAGACTGTGAAAACCCCTGAGTTAGCTCATTGATTCTCTCTTTTAGGAGATTTAACCGCAGATTAGGTTTTCTAAGAACAACAGAAATGACGCATTAGTTGGAGTTTAGCATGGAGTTAACCAGGGTTATTTGTTATTCTCAACAATGGACCTTCAACAACGGCTGTTTTCTGTCGATCTGTCCAGACAACACCAGTCAAAACATCACCCTCTCTCTCAACTCCGAGAACGTCTACTCCTCTGGCCTCGTCCTCTCCACAGGAGACTACAGGAAGCTGTCTGGCTCTCTACTCAGTTTGGCCTCGGTAAGACAAAGGCACAGTTTCAAAGGCAGCACAGACAGAGCTGCTGTCCCTGGTTAAATGTGTTGTTTTGTTGCCTTACAGGTTAAAAGCATGAACTCATCAAGCAGCAGTACGTGTGCTAATGAATCCACCTGTTGGGACAGAGCAGGGGACGCTGACGTCGGCAGTGTGGTCAACTTACCAGTCACCACACCGGAAAACCTTTACCTCATGGGTAAACACCACTTCTTGACCACGTTATATAATATTTTCGAATAGAGTTGTTGATTGTTTTGGAGATGCTCAGATCGCGCGTGTCGTGTTTGCAGGTATGGATTTGTTTGAGGAGGCTCTCGGCCGCTGGGAGGAGGCGTTGATATTCAGGAGCAGGCAGTCGGAGGACGACGCCAGCTGTGCCTCCGTCAAAACAGGAGCTGGAGATGCCATCGCTGAGCAGAGCATGGAGGTGAACGTAGGTTTATTCACAACACAGGGTCTACACGGTTGATATCAGAAATCTAAAGGAAATGCTCATTACACTCGTGATGTCAACCCCTACGGTGTGTCAAGAGGGACAAAAGGCAATTCACCATAATAATCTCTTATTTTAGCGTGGTATTATAGCGACATCTAGTGGCACAACTTATTATCTACATACGAATACATACATATGAATGTTCGAAATTCGGTTACGACACATTCACAGGAACGGATCTCCGTCGCAACACGAGGACCCCCTGTGTGTGTGTGTGTGTGTGTGTGTGTGTGTGTGCGTGCGTGTGTATATATATATGAGAGATATAACCTTGAAAATCTTGAATGGTTTTGTGCTCAGGACGTCATCAGTGCAGAGTTCATCCAGCGGCTGAAGAGCCTGCTGCAGCGGGCCTACCGCCTCCAGGAGGAGTTTGAGGGATTGTTGGGAATGTCGGAGCCCACGTCCCACAGCAACAGCCAGGGTGAATCACTGATAAAACATGACGTCATTCTTCGTTTTCAGGACAGAAAAACCAAGTATACCTCTGCCATGTGCCTGAGAAAACCAACATCTTTTATCATATATTTGACAGGAGTCATTCATTTGTGTAGTTTTTATGCCTTGGTCAGTTTGATTTCACAGTATAATCCAGTGGAATCTAAAACCTACAGCTGTGTGAAGATGATTGTTCTACTTTATAAGCAGATAAAGCAGCAGATAGTTTGGCCAGAGAGGAGCTGGACGACGTCTGTCTGAGGGACAGCATCAGCAACGCCTCCACCGACTCCTTTGTTTCTGCTGCTGAGGTAACGACCCAGTGTCCCTCTGGAAACTCCCATAATCATAACCCCCGCGGTCGTGTTAGTCAGGAAAACACAAACTCAGAATGGCGACTCATCATGTTTACAGCAGATAGCTGGGACCTGTCCTGTAGGTTCACCTCTCTGTGTTTTCCAGTGCCTCGTTTCAGGAATGTTTAGTTTGAGATGAATGAAATCCGTTGTTGTTATCTGTGCTGTGTGTCAGCTGTCAGAGCACAGGGAGCTGAGGAGCGTCTACCACCACCTGTTCTACGAGGAGGCACTGCTGATGGCTGAGGACGGCAAGGTCTCCTGCAGAGTGCTCCGGTAAACACACTCTCACTCATCCAGACGCCTGCCGGCACAAGGTTTGTTTCCATTCCGACATTTTAATCTGTTTTTTTTTTTGCTTCACTTTTCATCTTCAGGACTGAGATGCTCGATTGTCTCGGAGACGTGGACTTCTTGGCTAAACTGCACTGTGTGCGACAGGCGTGTCAGGTACAGTCGAGCCTGATGAGCTGAAATCCCACGCAGGAGGATTTGATATCTAACTGTTGTATTTGTGGACATCTCCAGCTCATTTTGTGCGAGAGGGCGACCAGGATGTTTGTTGCCGACACAGGGAAGAAGATATTGTCGTCTATTATTGTGAAAGCACACAAGGTGAGACCACCGAAGCCGCGGTCGGTAAATAAATGATCTGTGATTCGTGAGTTGTTCCTCCTCCTGAAATATTACTGTTTGGTCTCCAGAGCCCAAAGAGATTCGAGGAGGTGTTTGAAGAGATGATTTACTTTCTGGAGCACACGGAGCACTGGGAGAACACCGAGGTGGAGCTGGCCACACGAGGAGTAGGTGTTCCACCACACCTCGTTCTTAAATGGCTTTACTTCTCCTTTTTTTTTATCGTAACTTACATATGTCTCTCTCACCAGGTGAAGCACTTGAACTTTTACGACATAGTGCTGGATTTTATCCTGATGGATTCTTTCGAAGACCTGGAGAATCCACCAATCTCCATCCAGAATGTGATCAACAACCGCTGGCTCAACAGCTCCTTCAAGGAAACGGTAGAGTGAAACGCTGAATAGAGTGAAATAAGCACAGTGATAACCATGTGGTTTTGCGTTGAGTCGCATTTGTTTGTGTTCCTCAGGCGGTGGCATCGAGCTGCTGGTCGGTGCTGAAGCAGAAGAGACAAAACATGAAGGTACAGATCTAATACCTGCAAAATGTTCTCTGCTCGTTCAACCATCAAATCACCTTCTTAATTAAGTATTAATTAAGGACACCGGTGAGAAAATCGAATCCTCCGTAACCTCTGATCTCTCTCAGGTGCCTGACGGGTTCATCGCTCATTTCTACACTGTGTGTGAACAGATCAGCCCCGTTCTGGCCTGGGGCTTCCTGGGACCTAAGAGCTCCCTACACGACTTGTGCTGCTTCTTCAAGGTCAGTCGCTGCACAGGAGCGTAACATCAGGCTCACATGGTATCTGCCACGATGACCCAGCACATATTCCATATGCTGATATAAGTCAATACACATGTAAAGTGTTTTTTTTATATATATAATAAACCATTATGTGACCATGAAGATGATTCATTGCTGTCAACGTCTCGTCCAGGACCAGGTGCTGTACTTCCTGAGGGACATTTTTGACCTGGACAAAGTGCGTTACTCCTCAGTGGAGAGTCTGGCGGAGGACATGCTCCACCTCCTGCACCGCCGCTCCGAGCTGCTGCTGGCCTACCTGGGCACCGACTCGCTCCGGCACCTCAACAGCTGCAGTTCCCCACAGGTACAGCTGGTGGCCAGCGCCCTGCTGGAGGCAGGGGTTCAATGAGACACACGAGAAATACTACACACGTGAAAAACCGCATTAATCCACGACAGCCATGGACCAAAGAAACCTGTCTGTGGTGCAACACACAGGATACACGGCATTATTTTCCACCCAACAAACACACAAATCTGGTCAAACTAAATATACACAAGAAAACCTATATTTCATCTCCAGTAACCACATCTCCCATCATAACGTGTGTTCTAATTGTACCTGAGGATCAAAATAAACTGAATCAGCTGTCTGCCCTCACACATGATCAGCCTCTGACTCCGCCCCCCCCCCCCCCCCCCCCCCCCCCAGCCTTTTTGTCACGGCACTGTGGCAGTGCACATTAGTGTCAACTATTACAGCAATAAGATTTATAATCATATCACTGTGTTGTGAGACATTGACAGTCTACTGCAGCAGATATAACAGAGTAAATTAAGGCATATTTATTGCTGTGAAGAGCAGTTTGTAAGGTATTTTACCATATTTATTTTCTGATAGTGAAATGACGCAGGGTTTATTTTTTAGCGGTTGTAGTTTGGCTTGTACGTGTCAGTGGATTTGTGAGCATAAGGTAATTTAAATGCACTAAACCATAAAAAAATGTATTTCCATGACATGAGTCCTAAACATCAGCAATGCAAAATGTCCTTGTGTTGCACAGAGGGAATTTGCTGAAGATTCCTTTATTGTCATTGCATACGCAACACGATTCAGGGGTGGAAAAAAAAATCTGTATGAATAAAATCTGTATCTGCTCATTCACAATGTTTTTCTATTATTTATACATCTTACAACATTCAGCCTTTTCTGCAGTTTCTTTTCCCCATTCAAATGAATGGAGACAGCTTCAGGTGAGAGTTGGGTTTAGTCGCAGGGGGGTTGGGGGGGTATTTGTTGTAAAGATTAGGAAAACAAAAAGCACATCTGAATCTGTTGCCGCATACACGTGTCTGTCTAATGTCTGATTTATAAATTCTCACATTTCTTTGCATTGAGTAAGGATTTTAAGACAGATTCATAAATCTAATTTTGTTAACACAAAAGTGTGTAACATTTGTGGGTAAATAAAGAGAAATGTGATAAATGAGTGATTTGTGCTTATTTAGTAAAAACCCATTAGTCAAGTAGGTTTGTTACAACTTTATTGATGAACAGTGCAACATCTTCAAAGTCAGAACAGTTATTTATAAAACAAAAGAAGAAAAAACAAAGTATTGGATATAATATACACAGCACATGAAACCTCTTTACCTCTAAGGCATGCTCCTTGTTAAGTCTTCTACACCCAGTCGAACTCTGTGTTGGACACTAAGCATCGCACATGTACAGAGCAAAACAGAACACTACGTGAACCTTTCAACACCACCAGACCCCAAAGTTACTGCCAATTGAAAACTGTGCATTTGTCACTGAAAGTACATCAGTACCTGTCCTCATCCAACTCTCTAGCACACATTCCTGTTCACTAAGTTACTGATGCAGGTGTTAAGCAGTAAACACAACCATCAGACAACTAAACACACGATGGCATAATTAAAACAGAACAATCGATCCCAGCTGGAAAAAAACATACGTATCTGACACTGTTGCAATCACAGAATTCAAATGTCATTGCGTTGCTTTTTTTGTTGTTTTGGGGTTTGTTTTTACCTTATCGCTGGAGCTCTTGAACAGTCTACATTCAGCAAACTACGACGGGGCCTGACCCTACGACCAACACTGCGAGCGAGACGTGACGGCGGCGGCGCTTCAATAGTCGCTTTGCACTGCACTTTGAGGGCAGATTCACACCACGACAGGATTATTCGAAAAAAGAAAAAGTCATATTTCACCTTTTTTTTGGATTTGACATTGCTAACTTCTGACAACAGGTTTGCATGGCATGCAGTTTCTCCCCCCCCCTCCACCCAGCATCAATCACTGTCAGACTTACCCAGATGTAAACATAAGGCTACTGTTACTTAAAGCACTAAAGAGAAGAATAAAGAACATTTCCTCAGTGAATCTACACCTCTACATCTGCGACAACGTTTTCAGGGGGGGTAAAGTCACTCGCTCGGAAAAGCAAACTTCGTGTAACAAGTCATACAACTCTCATGCAGTTCATTCAAAAAAAGGCAGATCATCTGGTCATACTTGAGAAAATACACTGGACATTTCTGTACGGCTAAGCATGAATGCATTGAGGCATGGTTTAACGTCACAGGTAAGCATTTGTTTGCAGGTATCATAGAGGTCATGTCACTGGACAAAAACACTGGTTTCCTTAGGTTTCGCTTACCTGTGTTATTGCAGCAGAACCTAAGGTGCAAGGTCTGGGACGACACTGCAAAGATCAGACATCGCACTGTTTGCCATCAGTGAGCAATGCAGTCAAAGACACTTTCCACCATGACATCAACAGCCTATCAACAACAGCGCTCATTCAAATAATTTCAGAACTCCACTACTCAATAGCACTTCCACTACTAGCAGTCAACATGCTCATCAAGGACATTGCAGAACAGCAGAGACCTAAGCATGACACACTGACATTGTGTAGGACTGTTCTAAGCAATGTGTTGCAATAAATGGCATTTTTTTAAAAATAATAAAAACATCAGTCTCGACTCGACAATGGCACTTTGGTGCAGGTCGGATATTTCACATGACATCCTGATACAGTTCCTATCAAACCCTCGGTTCAAAATAAATCCAACTGGCACTGGAAATGCTACCTACACGGATTGACTTGAACAAACTACAAGGAAACGACATAGTGTTTCAGATGCAGAGTCTGTAGTGTTCAGCTGTCAGGAGTCACAAAAGAGAAGAGTCTCAGAAACATGTGGTACAAGAATTCAAGACTTAAGTGCTAAAGCCTCCTCTCTGCACATTAGATACTTACCCAAAGACAAAAGGAAAACGGCAATGTTTGACAAAAAAAAAATACTACAACTTTTGCAATCGATCAAGCATCAAAAAGGTGATTATCTCTCAAAGTCAATCACAGTTTTGTACTTACAGTATAGGAGGGCTCAAGTGATGGATGAAGACTGCTTAGCCACCCCCGACCCTACAACATCTACGTTCTTATACGGGATAAAGACTAACAGAATGGGCACAGCAAAAATAGTGATAATGGGTTGTTGTTTTTTTGCAATGTTTTTATATTAAAAAAACATTCTTTAAAAAAAGACAAATTTGTACATGAGAGTTAGTTCACAACTGGAAAATATGGGCAAGACAAGACGTTTCAAATGCATTGTCAGATACAGAGGCAGTTTACCTGACTGTCCTGGGAAAAGAACAGCACAAAAAATATATATATATGTACGCAACACTAAAAATATGCATCATTTCTTGCAACCACGTTTTTCTGAGGAACATGGGAAGAGAAACACTTGCTTACCGCTTTTCTACACTTGCCTGTGGAGGAGGAGGAAGTGTCTATCAAGTCATAACACAGGTCATACTGCCTCAACAATGTCAGCAAACCAGGCAACAGTTTCAAAATATATGTACGTATTATAGAGAAAGAGCGCCAGAGCAACGCGGCAAATGCATGGTGATACAGATACCTGTCAACTTTCTAATGACAAACAGGAAATGACTATCAACAAGAGGACGTTTGTTGGTCTGAACCACTCAGGATCAATGCATCCACATACAGTATCTAAAGAGCCTTATAGACAGTTGGAGAGAGACAGGACAGCACAACTTTAAACCCACATTTGGCCTGATTTTCAAACACCTCCCCCATAGTACAACCAAAACGCACACAAACTCATCTTCACCCGCCTGGCGTCCGACCACCCCAACTTACCAACACAGGAGGTTTCAGTTTGTTTTATTGCAAAAACACAACAGGTAATAGCATTTTAAAACTGAGATGATTTACATGGCAATGTCAACAGTTTAATAAACATGAGTTCTAACCACATTTAAAGTAGATACAGGGCTGGAATGACCATATGTATAATTACCTCACTAAAAACAAAGCATTTACAAGAAAAAAGAAACAAAAGGAGAGAGAGGACGTGTTCGCCGGGAAATCTGCCATCTATGTGAAACACTTTCAAACCAAGGAAATTCTAAGATCTTCATCAAGGCGTCTGCATCCAAACATTTAACAAAGGATTTTGTTTCGAACATGTAGCATATACTTTATGTCCACTTCACATTACTGGCCCTGTGCAGAAGAAATACATAGAAGATACGTTGCATGTTAACAGCGGAAACAGTGGACTCAGCTTCCCAAAATAAAAAGCTAAAAAACCTGTGTGGGGAGGAAACGGTTTGTGTTAGGTTTGTGTTACTGCTGCAGCCACCGGAGCCCTGTAAGAACCTGAGGAAGGAAGAGGGTTACGGCACAAATCTATTGAGTGTACGTGAATGTAGAGGGCAGATTCTTATCGGGGGTGTACCTGAGGGGCTTGTGGTGCTGCACCCATCGTCTGGGGGTTGGCGGTGCCGTAGTAGGCAGCCTGCTGGCGGTAGTACTCAGCCCAGGCGGCGCTGTAGTCCGGCTGGCCTCCGGGCTGCGAGGCGGCTGCTGCTGCTGCAGTGGCCTGGGGGGCTGCTTGACCTGCAGGGAACAGCAACACAAAACCCATGAGCGATTTAAAAAGAAAAACATGATTGTGCTGGTCATCCTACGAGTTTCCTGTTTTTTAAATCCATTCTGACTATGTATTAAACCAGACCCTTAGCTGTTTTCCCCAGTATCACTAAAAACACATATAACATGGTTGTATGCGATTCATAATATAACAGTATTAAGGTTATTAACAGGTCAACAAGGTATTTAAAGGTGGTAGTTTGACCCTCGACTGTGTCCTGATTAGGGTGTAGTCACAGCTGCCACATGTAGCTGTTCTGTTTTACAAGCATTCAATTTCTTACATTTACGTCAATTTGCCAATATTAACCCTATAAACTCCCGATCCTGTTGACGCAGACAGGACTTTCACATGCGCTGTTCAAATGACCAAATCAAAAAGATTCAAACGCTCCCTGCAAGCAGAGAACACGAGCTTTGCGCCTTTGTATGGTACATAGTAGGATAAGACCTCAGAGGACGCGTGTTCTGTCCGGCCTATTCAAGACAAGATTTACCCTGCGTCATGGATTGGTCTCAGCTGCTTCACTTTACCGTAACTCCTAGACCTTTGGGGATATCGAAAAAAAAAGGTTCCTGAAAGAGGAGAACGAGAGCTTTCCAATGATAGATTTATGTATATCTATACATTATGGTAGTACCAAGCATGTAATGGTATGTAGATGTGCAATAACTTTAAACTAAGCTACTACAATTCCAAAGTATGTATAATATTTTTATATTTCAGTAACAACAACAACAATAATAATGTATTTTGCTTCACAGAGTACCATTAGGGCTAAGAAACGCCTGGAATAATAAAGAACTGTAATTTCCCAGTTTGGGGTCAATAAAGTAGAGGTAATAAAGTAGAAGTAAAGTAGAAGTAACAGTAAATCTATTTATCGATTAAAAACTAAACATGCCAAAAATTGCAACTGTAAAGTGAAGCGGTTGCAAGCTCTCTTGGAGAAATGTATATTAGTTAAACTTTCACTCTGCACATATAAATATAGCTTTGGATTGGAAACATTTCCTGTTTTTTGTTTTAAAAAAAACTCATTCAAAACAAATCAGTTTGTTGTCATATTTCCCTTTAAATTGTCATTACAGTCAGAACACACAGTAACATTAAAAAAAACATATATTTCTTTCAGATATTGAAAGTTATGTTACTCCAGGAAAAGCAGGGTAAGAGCACTTAAAAACTGGACATTCTTTTGACCACTCAACAGCCAAAAGAGAACAACTCCAGGTGTCCAGAAAAACACCGCGTTTAAAGAGTTAGCGATTCTGATTATCGTTTCTGAAACAGATATCTACATCAGCATGTGACACTAAACTAAATAGATTAGAGTATGTAAGAAGGGGAACGAACCTGCCACCAGTGTCTCTGGGTGGCAGGTCAGAAACCTTCTATTTCTATCTTGGGCAGCAGAGAGAGCAACAACTCAACAACGGAGAGGTGCTGAAATATCACAGCCACCCTTAAACATATACATTCAGCTGCAGGGTCATGGGTCAACCCATAAATCACTCTGGTTGATAAATGGATGAGTTTCCCAACACTCATTATCGGTGAATCTTTGGCTAGTTGCTGGTACCACCACTGTCATCCCTTAAAACAGAAATTCAATTGAGGGACATTATTGGGTGAACTACAAAGACTGTTTTCACAAACGGGTGCACTCACCTTGTTTCTTGTAATACTCCTCCCAGGCTTTTGTGTAGTCCTGGGGTTGACTCTGTTGACCTGCAAAGGAAAAAACAGGAGAAACGCTTTAACACATCTACGTGCCATTTGAATTAGGGGGGGAAAAAAATCAATCCTACATTTTAATACACTCAAGCACAAATCCCAACCCACAAAACAAACTTCAGTTAACTCTACACACATTCAGTAGCAGTAACACATTCATGGCACAACAGAAAACCATCAGCGTGGAAAAAGCCCTAAGATGCTCCAGAAAATAATCTACTCTAAGCTCATGTAAGGTGGTTCTGTGTCGACAGCTCAGTCCTGTAGACAGACAGAGTGTTGCAGTCTAAACAGCACAGGCATCAAAGGTCAAAGCGAGTGGAGGCAAACTGAAAGTGCTCCACGACAGGCCAGCAATACTGACTAATATCCAGCCCTGAAGAAGAAGCTGACTGAATGCCCAGTGGCTGTTTAGACTGCCTGGTGTCAATAGGTGTACACTGAAACTACGTTTATATACCCATTTTCTTGTAATATTCCTCCCAGGCCTTGGTGTAATCTGCCTGTCCACTCTGACCTGCAGCCTGTGGGTCACCTGTTAAAAAAAACGGTACTTGTAATTAGTCAATCACTCTCAGCAGTCTGTCCTCCACCTGCCTGGGTCGGGCTGTCAGCCTAGGGACGGTAGAACAAAACTATCCTGTCCCTGGAGTAATATAAAAACTATCTTTTCTCTCCTGTTGGAGGCGCCACGAGCATGTAAAGCTGGCAAACTCGCTGCTCTACACTTGCAAAACAGTTTCTGCTCACAAGAAACGACACTTGTGGGCCGGTGCGGTTACCTTGGCCGTTGGTCTGAGTCGTGCCAGGAGCTCCGCTGGTTGGAGTCAAGGGAGCCTGTGGCTGCTGGCCGTACTGAGCGTAGTACGCTGCCCACGCTGCCGCGTTGGCATCGGCTGCTGCTTTATCTGCGCACAAGACACGAATTTAACCACATATGACCCAAAATATGACATATGGCTCTGTTCTCTTCAGTGATTACCAAATATGTTTAAGACCTTGCAGATACAATGCAATTTATTACAATGAATTCAATTTAACGGCTGCTTCACATCAACAACTGTCAAATATAATTATTGACATTACCAATATCATGTGTAGATATTGTAATTAACATTATCTTCTTGAACAAAATCATGGAGCTCTTTGTATCATTCTAATTATCACATATATCAGTGTGATGACTATATGCGGGTACTCACTTGGATCAGGTTGTCCCTGTTGCCAGTGGGGGTAACCGTTGCCCCATCCCTGAGGCTGGTAAGGTGCAGGAGGACCACTGGTGAAAGGACAAAAAAAAAACATTACATCTTTCACTTCTGTCTCAATCATTAAACAGAACATAAAATTATAGAGAAACACAGGTCAAGTACACTTACTGTGGCCCAGGAGGTCCCTGGTTGTATGGCCCAGGGTTGTATGGACCCATTGGGGCTCCAGGGGGTCCTGGTGGTCCAGGAGGACCGTGTGGGCCAGGACCTCCATGTGGTCCAGGGGGGCCGTGTAAGCCACCGACTGGAGTAACTGGTCCCTGCAACAGACAGAGTCGGTAAACAAGCTTCCAGCTGCTGGATGGAGAAAAGGCTTATCGGCAAACAATCAACGCCTTACCCCTATTTTCTCCTCCACCAGCTGCCTGGCATAGTCGATCTGTTGAGGAGACCCTCTGACTGTGAACATTTTAATGGCAGGATCAGCGTTGGGGGGAGGATTCCTCTGTAGCTCGATCCTGGCTCCAGACTGCTGACTGATGCCCTTGATTGTCTCACCACCTGGAAAAAGATCACAAACATGAACAACAAATGCCAAACGCACCAGCTGATGAAATTAACCTTTATATTCAGGAAGTGAACTCTTGATCTTTTCTCTCACGAGTCTCACTTCTTATTTCACGTGCTCCACTGTTCGAGGGCCACTTACCTTTTCCAATTATGAGTCCGGTCTTCACAGTTGGTACAGTGAATGTAAACTCCTGTAGACCACCTGGGGGGCCCATGTTCCAGTTTCCCTGCCCACGACCACGTCCTCTGCCACCGCCATGTCCTGGAGGTCCTCCAGCCTGGACACTTCTCAGCAGGTCTGATATGATCTCCGCTGCATGCTGAGCCTGGTCAGGAGGACCCATAATCTGTGCTATTCTGTCTGGAGTGCTGCCGTCATCTAAATGACAAAATGAGGTGATTAGAGACGACCGAGACGGTTTCCATCACCATGATGATGTACAAAAAACATTACAATGGCTCATAATTGAGCAAAACTCTCTTTAACATTGAGCTCCCGGACTGATAATCAAAATTCTTTTAATTTGTTCAGGTCTCAGTTTTCAGTAATACATCAGCTTCTCAGCGTGGTGCATGAGATATCATCATAGACCATCTACATCAAAATGATTTTCAGCTCTTTAGGTGACTAAGCAGCCTTAAGCACTCACCTGGTTTGAATTGAATCCTGACACCTGTGTCGTTCTGAATTTTCTTGATCATCTCTCCGTTTCTGCCAATGACAATCCCCACTGCGAACCGGGGAACGGGAACCTAAAGGACGCAACACAAAACCAAATTTTAGATGGAGCTGGAACACTTCTCTCCACAATTATATATGAAAAGAAGACTCACATCTAAGCTATCTCCTCCTCCGACCCTTGAGCCATACTCGCCCCTCTGCTCCCTGAAGCCCTGGTCTCTGATGAGATCCATCACCATCTCTTTGGCTTGCTAAAGAGACACAACAAATCCATAATGAGACAATAACATAGCTGTCTCCGTGTATGCAGATAATGAGGCATGTATTTGAACGCACTACAAAAAGTTGAAAGCCAATGTAGATTATGACTAATTAACATTAAGGCACATCTCATTTTTGCACAAACCAGTTCAACAGTAACAAACACTATGGTCACATGACCAATGACCCACCTGAACTTTGAAGGGCTCCCCTGAAATCCGGAGTGGTTTGTCTGCGCCTGTGTTCTGAGGTCCGTCCTGGATCATGACCATCTTCACTCCAGTTCTTTCCTACAGGTCGAAGTTTGCACGCCAGTGTCAAATGTATGCTCTAAAAGGAAGTCACACGTGCCACTCCTCCCACAATATGTACTTTTTTTGCAGCAAACACTCACCTGTAAGCTTTTGATGGTCTCTCCTCCCTTTCCAATGACAAGTCCAGCTTTGGAAGCTGGGACCATAATCTCCTGAACAGTCGTTCCTGGGCTGTCGTTGTGGTGGAAAGCTGGAGATGGACGTCCCTTCTCAACAATGTCTGTTAGCAGCCTCTTTGCAGCCCTGGTTGAAGAAAAATATCATACACATTCTGAAATTCCTGACAAGGAACTAGTTATTTTAAGGCATAAAATATCACATGTGTGTTTCTTAAACTGTTCTGCTCTGGGTTTGTTAGGTGAGGAAATGGCTGGTTACTCACTGGATTGAATCTGGTGATCCTGTCAACGTCACCGACCTATCTGGCATCCCTCCACTGTCTAAAACATAGAAGAAGCAGGTTTTCAAAACACCCCAAACAATAATAATAATCACAATCAAAATAAGTTCTCAGCAATAATTCCAAACATACCAGGGGCAATCTGTATTTTACATCCAGACTCCTGCTGCAGGCGAGATATTTGCTCCCCTCCTCTGCCAATTACTGGAAAATAGGGAATATGTTAAACCTTAATACCCAACAATAACAACACTGATCTCAATCATTATTTGACTCATGGCTTTTAAGATTAAACACTTACTGAATCCAACCATTCCATCTGGGACCTTGAACTCTTCTGATGCTGACCTAGAGATGGAAAGAAAGTCAGCATGTGTCCATTGTAACAACTGGGCGTGAGAGGTTAACATTAGAATTCTAAGTATACACCAACCTTGGGGGACCACCCATTCCTCCCATCGCTGAAAAGGCTGGGAAATACATAAACATATAAATATAATACGTTAGAGGAATATACACACAACATATGGGTGTGATCCATGGACTGAAGAAACAAATAATTGTCAAGCATGACAGCTAAGTGGTGAATAGTTTGGGGGAACTGATCATTGGATACGCTTCAGCGCTACAGGACTCAACCACTGACATAACCACTATACAGTCCTTTCACTCTCTGTCCTCTCTCTCCCTCTCTATATATTGTAATTTTGTTGATGTGTTCTGAACACGTAGCATCCCCTGCACTTCTGTCCATCTTGGGAGATGGATCCCTCACTTGTGACTCTCCCTGAGGTTTATGTGTTCCCCCCTTAAAAGGGGTTTTCTGGCAGCTTTTCCTCACCCTTGCTGGGCGTATAGGTCGGAAGATGTCGCCCCCTGTACCTATTGCTAAAACCTATGAGGCAAATTGTAATTCATCAATATGGGCCATACGAACAAATATTTGACTGAATCGTAACTACAATTATGTCACTACACCACTTACCGTCACTCGTAGCCACTTTCTTTGTCTCTGGTTGGTCTGTAACAAAAGGACATAATACCCAGTCTAAGTATATCTTACTATACGCAATGCAACATCACTACCGAGGTGAATACCTACGTTAACATATCTGAAAACATCTTATAAGGCTTATATAAGATTTCAATTATCAAGGCATAAACTTTTACAAAAACTCGCATCCACCATGTTCCTAGATAAACTATAAACTACAAAACTATAGCAGGCTTTTCTCGTTATTTGCCTAGACTGAGGCAGTGACATGTTGCTGCCACAGAAAGAAAATGGGAGAAAATGGGTGAAAGGGTCAAGAATTGTATGTCAACGGGTTCAACAAACACGAACCAGCTGCTATTCCAAAGGGAAAACAACAGTAAATAGACATAGCTACACCCATGACACCTTCTTGGATTTTTAAATCAATTTGATCACTTTCTCAGTTCAAATCTGAAATATGAACACATTTTCATCATCATGCAACATGATATGCAACTCATGCTATGAACAAATCACTGCATTACACTATTAACATGGTAACAAAATGCTGTATCGTGTTATTAGTAGTAACGTTAGACCCACTGCTTAAAATGCACACTAAATATTAATACCGTATTACTGTAAATTTTAAACATAACAGGGGGAAAACGGGATTTAGCAGCTACTGACACACAGGCAGGCACTAACTGAAAAGACTTGTATTGAATCGATTTGAGCCACTGACCGATATTCAGGTTAGGCATGGGAAAATACCCACCAGCGTCCTCCAGGGGCCTTTTCTGGCCTCCGTAGCCGAACTCGTTTGTTGGAGGTGCCGAAACGCCATCACCGCCGATTTTTGCTGCAATCTGAAACAGAACGTTAGACAAAACGTTATAAAAAGTTTAATTTATTTTCCTGTTTTTAAATTTCTTCCTTGGCAAAACGTGGCCAACACGAGCTGTGCGCGGCCTACATTTCTATCCGGAAGTCGCAGCCAACAAAGACGGACTTTAGCTTGCAGATCAGCAAAACCATTAACGTTAATTAATATACCAAACATTTACTATAATTAACACATCAAAATTATCTAACTTATATGTGGACTCGGTAAAAAAAAATCTGCCTCCGTATTTAGGTCTTTTTGCAGTTGGGCTTGGCGTTGCTCGTTGTGTTAGCCTAGCTTAGCCTGCCATGGAACCGTACGTGGCGACAGAAAACACGAAAAACTTCGAATTTATCATCGACTTCGAAATTATCGATATTCTGTTTAACCATGTGTGTCTTCTTACCTGTCGTGCACGCTGCAGAGCGTCTTTAAAAGCGTCATTCATCCCGCCACCGGCGTTAGAGGACGGCGGAGGCACGTTGCTGTAGTCGGCCATATCTTCTTCTCTCGCTCGGCGCGACAAGATGGCGGGTTTCATTCACGGGCTGCGGACGGGAACACTCGCGAGCCAAAAAAAAAGAAGAACGAAAATCTCGCGATAGAAAATCTCACACGATTTACTGTACCGCCACTAAATTGGACTAGAAAATAAAGTGCATTTCCTGAAACAAGAAAATGCAATGTGGATGCTAAGTTAGCAGAAAGCTTCGCTGGAAATGCAGCAAACGGTCGTTTAAATCACTTACAATTAGAACCATAGTCATACCGCACAGTGACGTCACTGATGACCATCAATCACTCAAAGCTTCTTGTCCTTTTGTGGGAGTGTGCGTGTGTATCAGTGACGTCACGCCCGTAATAAGTGACTGGACTTCAAAGACGCTAATCGGCACGCACACTAATTTTATTATTATTATTGCTATTATTATTATTATTATTATTATTATTACACACAATTATGATATACTCACAATACACAAATGAAATGAGATATTTTTATTACAGACCTTACACTTCAACATACGGCTCAGTCATTGGGCAGTGTTTACACTTTAGTCACAGTTACATTTCAAGCCATGCATCATCTTTCAGTGCGGATCGGCGAGGGTCTTGGTCAGTGGTAAACAGTTCATTTAACTCTATGAACGGCATAATATTATAATTCACCTTGAAGAAAGAAACCTTGACAGCTTTGGTTTTTGCAGGATAACAGATACTATGGTTCACATGAAAAAGAGTCCACAGTTGCATTTCCCTTTGTGTCCCTGTTCATGTCCCTGTTATATGCAGCACGCAAAGAAAGCAACTGTTTTTTTTTCTAATCCTCATGACTCTGTGGAGGAAAACAGGTTTTCAAATTTTGTAGTTAAAGTGTAGTTTATCAAGGCGCATGGCACAGCTCGGACAAAGCTGGCTCCCATGCCATTATAATACCCCCTAATTCCACCTCTTTCGTAAATCCCAACGAGTCCTCGTAAAACGCCGGACGCCGGACATGAATCTGAGCTGAAAGCTGCAAAACATACAAACGAGAATGAGGAAAACGTGACCCAAGTTTGTTTCGATACCATGAACTGTGTCAGACCAAATGCAAACATTACCCTGGGCTTGCTGCTGAGTGCGGATCACAGCCAGCGGGTAACTGGTCATTTGTCCAGAGGCGAAGGCCACAAAACTAAAGAAAAACAGTTTGGAGTCGCTGTTGTAGGCTGGATCGCTTTTTGCCCAGTTCATGATCGACTGCGGAAAAAAAAAAGGAAAAGAAAATCCAAACGTCATGTGTCTGTCTCGTAAATGGGGCTTGAAACTGTGTGTGTTGCTCTGTCTCACCTGGTGAACTGCACACTCCACACCTGCATACGGGATCATACAGAGGATGCTTGGTTTGAATCCCCTGTAGAAGGAGGACACAGACTCATGTCTGTAAATGGATCGGGCGCAGGCCACAACTCCCTGGTACGTTCCAGCTCGCTGCAGGTTCAGCCTCACCTTCAGCACCTGAAGGGCCAACGGGAGGAAACAGAAAGATGAGACATTTGACTTTTCACATTTGGTTTTTTTTTTCTCTTAGTGAAACACTTTCTAACTTTAATTAAAAGTCCCACATGAGCGATCACTAATTAAACAAAGGGGAATAATTGATGTGATAAATATCAGTGTATTACACTGAGTTTTACAACACCCCCCGGTGGTCTAATTTGTTTTACGGTTATTAATCCAATAATTAACGCAACAATGACATGGTGACATTCACAGACAGCTTTCTATAATTTACAGCTGTCAGGTGTAAGTGCAGGACAGAAATGTAAAGGTGCTCAGACCTGCCACTGATCTCTGATACCTCTAAAGGGTAGAAGGCAGCATGAGCAACAGCACCAGACACGCAGCCCAAACCGAAACGCTGCTGCACCGTCAGAGTCTCCCGGGTTCGGTTTTGGGTGTAGACCTTCATCTGGACACAACAAAGAGGAAGCTCTGAACATGCATGTTCACTGGTTTCTGAATAATTCATACTAGTGTGTCTATGTGCGATCGTATGTCTGACCTGGGCGTAGATGAGACACTGCAGTGTTGACTGTGGTGTTCCTTTCAGCACGTTGACAGCGTTGCCTTGCCACATCGACTTCAGACCGCCTGCTCTCATCTCCTGAAAGCCCTGGGAGAAGGCCTTGGATCCGTGAACCTACAGAGTGCACAGCCACTGTTGCACAGTGTCCACCACTATTATAGCAGTGGGATCCGCACCATGCACCTGTTTTATGTAGGCCTGACCTGAAATTGGGTCTTTAGGCGGTCGATGGGTGCTGTCGCAGTCCTGGAAACAGCGTCTGCCAGTCCTGCTGAGGCAACAAACGTCCTCCATGCCCCAAACCCAGAGGCCTCCTCAGGGAACTCGAGGGGCATCGCACGACTTTCCCCAACATCGAAAACCTGCAGACAGAGAAACAACAAATGATATTTGTTATCCCTTGTGTTTACTTTACAACCGCTGTACGTTTCATACCGTACAAACGTAAGACTAGACAAGCTCTTATTACCAGTTGATGTTTCCATGAGGTCACCAGCTCTCCGACGTTCTCCACAGGGTTGAGAATGACATGGTGCAGGAATTCGTCCCAGTCGACCGTCATCGAGCTGTCCTTATCCATCCTGACACGAGCAAACACAACAAACACCACTCATGTTCCGTCACACAAAATAACAAATCTTCATTTAGAAACATGTCACGACATCAAACTGTCTAAAACATCAGGTCACATCAGTGAAGGTTGCAAGGAATGTGTCAGAGCAGTAATAAGCCATAATGAGCAAAATGTGCATCACATCAGTGTTCTGAACTCAGTTTGACCCCAATATGACTTTTTCAAGCAAATTAGTTTAAAGGTGGTAATTAATCCATTAAGGTAGTTGGCAAAAAAATCTTACATTTGTATTATTTTTTTTGCATTCGTCTTTGATATGACCACTCCTAACTCCTTAAACAAACATATGATGTCGTCCTGGTCAATCACCCCTGATCAGAGAAGAAATGCACACAATTACACACCATTCCATTTCATTCCTGCCAAACGTATTACTGTCTCCATGAAGTGACACTGTACAGTCTGAGGGCAAAGGTCACATTCTGTATTTCTGCACAGTGTATTGACTGTTGCTGATCACAAACATGTCTAATGTTTGTGTGTCAACCTGCATTAGTTTCACCATAAAACACCTTTATTGCCAAAACAATAACATTTGTGCTACTTTGCAAAGAATAGAAGAATAAAAGTGTAGGTTGATCAATCAAAAACATTTATCGCATATCTGTGTTTTAGTGTTTCTAAAGACAGCAACCCAATATTGTTAAGGTTTTTTTGTTTTTTTGGAGCACACTACTATTTGTCCTGGTAGCACTCTCACTACTACTCACCACACTTGTTCTTGTCAAGGTCATGAAAGTAAATTTTCCACTTCCTCTCTCTGTCCATCATGTAGCTGAGAAACTCTTTATAATCCAAAACGCCATCTTTATCTTTGTCATAAGAATTAATGATATTCTAAAAGGAAAAGGGGGAAAAATAAACTTACTGACATTAGGAGCATGTGCTGTGACAAATAATATAATGAGATTGTTTCAGATTATTACCTGGACCTTGCCATCTGCAGTAATGATCCCATGTTTCCTCATTTTGTTGTGCAGCTCTGCCACTGATATGAATCCATCTTTGTTTTGGTCCAGTTTGACAAATAAGCCACGAAACTGATCCATGATTGGTTTAGAAAATATTTTTAAACACTGAGGTGTAAAAAAATACTGACAATTAGCAGAAGTGATCAACCTCCTGCCTGTACTGACGCTGACTCATTGGCAAGACCCAGAGGCAATGCGGTACGAGGGCTGCTGTCATTGGCTCAAGGAGAAAAGGCTCACTTTCTCTGTGGGGCAGCAGGTGGCGCTGTGGCTGCAGGAGAGGCGACCACAGCCCCATCATCATCATCATCTGCAATCATCACTGCACCCACTCTTCTATTTATGGATATGGTGACAGAGTTTCCATAGGCAGACAGAGGATTGTAAAAATAAAATGAAACATGAAATATTAAAAATAAATAGTAAACTATAGTAACTATAGGAAAATAACAGGAAAAGTGTTGGTGGAATTGAGATTTTAAAAAGACGTGTATCGTTTAACGTATTGAGCCAATAGAAACGTTAGGAATGGTCTGGATAAGACACACACACACACACACACACACACACACACACAGGGGTCACTGAAGTACAAAATGAACAGGATAAAAAATCATTTTAATAGCTTCTTCTATATTTACACCACACTACATTATCTATTCAACTTATTTGTGAGATATTGATACTTGAGTGTTATTCTATCAGAACATACAGATAATACCATGTGTGAATATATCAAGGCCTGTGTGCTATATGTTGAATCTTAATTAAACATAAACAGGTGCTCGTGTGATGGTTACAAAGACATCCTAATTATTGCTGTAGGCACATAGGCTATTTTATTAAGTATTGATGTAAGTGTGTGGGCCTCTGACCTGCAGCAGATGATCCTCCTCTGTGTCTGTGGATCTATAGAGAGAGATAAATCAGCCTGTGTAGTATAGTACATAGTTCCACAGTACACATTTCCATTGTGTGTTGGTATGACCTTTTGAACTCTCATTAAACACAAACATTAAACAGCACGAGCAGGACTGTTTCGCCTCTCACCTGGATGATAATGAGGATGTGTAAAGGGCCCGGTACAGTGAATGACGCGCATCACTCTATGCTTTCTAGAAAAAGCCGCTGGATTCCAGTGCAGCGTGTCAAGGGGAACTGAGTAAAATAGAACACTACCGGAAATACCTTTTCACAATAAGACTAGATTGCTGTCATGTAACTCGAAATCTTTTTTTATTATTATTATTATTATTATTTACAAACAATGTGTGCTGGAAATTGTTTGTTTCCCCTTTGGTAAAGTCCTCAAGATAAACTAAGCTAAAACAGGCTAAGCTAACTGGATGCTAGCTGCAGCCAAGTACTGTAGATTCAACTGAATTTTCACAATATTGCAAAAGAACATTTTGAATTTAAAATGAAGATAAAGATAGTATATGTTTATTATATAACATATACATATAAAATATATAATAGTGTGTGGTTTACATGTATTTTACATAAATATAGCTAGATTAGCTATTTGACATAGCATCATCGCTCAGCTCTGTGTACGGTTCCGGATCCTGACTCGGCTTGTTGTGTTTAGCTTGACGGTGGAGGGGAGGGAGCCGTGGTTATTTAAAGAGGGTCATCATCCTGTCACGGAGGAATAACAGCGGCTCTTCGGCGTTGACTGACCGCCTCTAAATGCTCTTCACCCCCCCAGCACCGTGCATCCGCCTGCGGCGTCTCATCGTTCGTCAGTCCGCCGTCACAGCCTCCATCCCTCCGGTTCCGGTTCGGTTCGGTTCTTCCCCGCGAGCCCAGTGAAAGATGGGTAAAGACTACTACAAAACGCTGGGCATCGCCAAAGGAGCCACGGACGATGACATCAAGAAGGCGTACAGAAAACAAGCCCTGAAATGGCACCCGGACAAAAACAAGTCCGCGGCCGCAGAGGAGAGGTTCAAGGAAATCGCGGAGGCTTACGAGGTCCTGAGTGACCCGAAGAAAAGAGAGGTCTACGACCAGTACGGAGAGGAAGGTAAACCTGTGCTTTAATGACAGACAGCTGCATGCGAGACAGCTGATGACAGATGTGAGACAGCTGATGACAGATGTGAAACAGCTGGCTTTTATTATATTATTATCTAAGTATCTTCAAGGAGATTGAATCGAACGCAACTGGATTTTTGGTTTAATCTAGCTATATTTATGTAAAATACATGTAAACTACACACTATTATACATTTTATATGTATATATTATATAATAGACATATAATATCTTTATCTTCATTTTAAATTTAAAATGTTCTTTTGCAAAAATCCAGTTGCGTTCGATTCAATCTCCTTGAAGATAACTATGACCTGGATGAATGAGAATATTCACAGACTTAATTATTATCTAAGGATCCTGCTGTCATACAGTGCATGTCTGCTGTCTCCAGGCACCATGTTGAAGGAGAGAATAAGGCCTGTCACCGTTTACATTGCAGATTTTCTCTCATGATGGGAAAAAAAACAACAACACACATTTGTTTCTTCATGATGTCAGACGTCTCTGTACAGGATGTACAGTATGGTGTCCCTAAATATATGGACATTCTCAGCCCAGATGGTTATGGGTGGGCATCATGTTGTGACATGAGTAATGGAGGGGGGGAATAGACTAAAGGGCTGAAGATGATATGTGTGTGTGTATATATACATATATATAAATATATATATATTTTGCAAATATACTTCATGTTGACATTTTCCATTTTTAGTAAAATATAATACAATATCTTTAACAGCACCTGTAAGACGACTTTACTTTTGTTGCTTCAGAAGGTCAGAAATAGGCCTAATTCTCATGCAGCATATTGGGTCGTGCATGGCTGACATCTTGTAGCATACAGCTCCCCAAATGCACCATGCTAATGTCAGATTGACTGACGGATCATTTCCACTGTCCATCAGGTCTCAAGGGAGGAAGTGGGCCCACTGGTGACGGACCAGGCAACACCTTCACCTACACCTTCCACGGGGATCCGCACGCCACCTTTGCCACTTTCTTCGGCGGCTCAAACCCCTTCGATATGTTCTTTGGGCGTAAAGCCGCCGGGCGAGACGATGAGGACATGGAGGTTGACGGAAACGACCCCTTTGGGTCCTTCAGCAGCTTCAACCTGAACGGCTTTCCAAGGAACGGCAATATCGGACTGGGAGGGCAGCAGCGCCGGAAGCAGGACCCGGCCATCATCCACGAACTGAGGGTCTCCTTGGAGGAGGTCTTCCACGGCTGCACGAAGAGGATGAAGATCTCTCGTAAAAGGCTAAACCCAGATGGCAGGACCATGCGCACAGAGGATAAGATTCTCACCATTGAGATCAAGCGGGGATGGAAGGAGGGAACCAAGATCACGTTCCCGCGGGAGGGGGACGAGTCACCGAACACCATTCCTGCTGACATCGTTTTCGTCATCAAGGACAAGCCACACCCTCACTTCAGGCGGGAAGGCTCCAACATAGTGTATCCCGTTCGCGTGAGCTTACGTCAGGTGAGGCACTCTCTGTTTTGTAATATCGTGGTATTAATAGTGTGAGATCAAGGCAAGAATACGTTTACATGTCTACAAAAAGCCTGGTCACAACCCAGAAACTGCCCGAATGCAGTTTTCTCCAGGAAGTACATACACTGTGTGAGTATAGTATGAAACTACAAACAGAAAAAAAACACACTTTAGATGTGTACTTATGTAATCTGGTTCAACAACATTGAGAAATTGGATCTGTATCACGGGCAGAGTGGAGGCGGCTGCCGCCCACGCACGCACGCACACACACACACATGCACACACACACAGAGTGCAAGATGTACTTATATGGTTCCTCATACTGTCCTCAGCACACCTCTCAGCCTTGTCTCCGTATGTCTGACTGCTGCATGCAAACAGCAGCAGATCAGCTCGGCATCATGCTGAGAAATCAAATATAATGTATACTAATCAACATCCTGACCTTTTCCTTCAATTATCTATTATTTAAAAAAAAAACCCAGTATGAGTCAGGCTATACCATCCACAATTAGTGTGGAATTTCAGATCGATGCCGAAATGTAGAGATTCATGCACATTATGTAGCGTCAGCTGTTATTGTTTATCGACATTTAGCTCAATTTCACAAGTCTATAATAGTATTGCTTTATGCTACACACATACATATGTCAGTGTGACTATCTTATATGTGCATACACTATGATATATATGAATGTATGGATGCCTCAGGTGAATTGCTGTGTAATTTTTTTTTATCTGCAGTGGGTCATTGTTTCTCACGTCTACCTTCTTCTTTCGGTTTTCTCAGTCTTTGTGCGGATGCTCGGTTACTGTGTCCACGATAGATGGGAAAACGTGCAACATGAAGATCACGGACGTCATCAAGCCAGGCATGAGAAAGACTGTTGCCGGACAGGGTCTTCCCTTCCCCAAAAACCCCGAGCAGAGGGGAGATCTGGTGGTGGAGTTTGATGTGAACTTTCCTGAGACGTTGCCCGGCAACGCCAAGGACGTCTTGAAACGGCATTTACCTGCTTAGGAGGAAGGACACGGGACGGAAGGAGGGGAAACAGCCGCGTGACAGCACTCACCCTTGTTTCCATACACACATGAATACAGGTCTGACAGCTCACAGATGGACCCCTTACTAGCAAATGTGCAGTTTCTATTTTTGGGCTGGTTGGCGTTTTTATAAATAACGTGCATGCTGCCAAGGTGATGCAGGTAAAAGACTGTCTGGGTTGTTGATATCTGAAAGTACACATTTTATCTATGTGGGTCTTTTCCACAATCACTGTCTTTTTTTTGGTTTGCTTGTTGGAAATGGTTGGTTGTGGATGAGTCTACAGTTGCCAAAAAAAGCCCCAGTGTTCTTGGGAAAGCTGTAGTGCCAAACAGTATTCACGCGTTTCCATGCTCTCATTTCACCCGTTCGGAGGTTGTCTCAAAATGTGTGTACATGATATTCAAGAGCAAAGCGATCAAGTGGACTTTAGAATCTTACATGTGAAAATACCGAACTTGAATTTTAAAATAAATAATTCTGTATGAATGGATCTTGAGCTGCTCCAGTCATGGAGAGGCATTCAGTGAATCCTCACCCATGAAATTAAAGGTGCATTAACAATGATCACTTTTTAACACACCGATACTGCTTAAGCCTATTCATAGTCAGTCTGCATAGCAATATTCTACAAAATGAATTCTCTGTGGCACCAGCAAATGATGTGATTCTTCAGAAATATAGAATATTTTGATAGTCAAAATGTGGATATTTTGTTGTTGTAAAACTTATATGGTAAAATTTCAAAAATTAAAATTGAAATGATTCTGACTCGAGTTACTAGTGGCAATAGTATGAGTGTGTAAATATAGCTGTCTGGTCCCAGCTGCTGGATATTAGCTGCCAACACGGAGGCCTTTACATTTTCCCAGCAGGGGACGCCACATCACTCAGGGGAGGGGGTAATTCAATCAGCATCCATTTTATTTTCATTTCATATTTAACATTACTGTTGCCATCCACTAGGCCTCTGGTGGCAAACAAACTATTCCTTCACATTGTCAAAGATTTGTGTTTAATGACGGCCCTGAAAATACTTCCATGCACATGGGAGAAAATCATGAGTCAGTATTATCCAGGGAGGGAGGAGAGTAAACACACCTGCTCCGACTCCGACCAGCTGAAGTCATATTTATTTTTTCTATTAACTCTCTTTTTTTCCATCTTTGTGGTATTTTGTGCCTCGTTATCATCATTTTGTGTCACTTTCCGTGACTTAACAAGTGCCACCTTTGGTCCCAAAACTGGTCCTGAACCCTTGTTAACCTTTGCCCTGCAGCAGATGCACACTGACATGTAATGTCAATGGAGACATAACACAACACCCTGCAACATAACATGCAAAATGTAGATAGAGGTGCAATTTACATTTTCTTAAAAAAGTTATACTGCTGCTTAAAATGCTTTGAAATGTGACACTTGCATCAGTAAGCTGTGCAGCTTACTGACAACAGTAACATAATACTCAATAACAACACACTGTGTTTATTTCTTATCTGTTCTTAAACTAATCCCACTTCTGTTGGCATAACTTTAACTCTATAATCTCAAGAGCGAACCTTTATTATTATAAATAATGTTTATACATGTTTTTGCATCTTGTGTAGCGTAAATAATAAAAATTGTTGTGTGTGCTAGTCCCCTCGGCGGCGGTGCACAGGTGTACAGGGGGGCTGACCCTCCGGGCCGGCGGAGCACCGGCTCGTGCCACTGCGCCTGCGCCCCGCAGCGCGCCGGGAGGCGAACAGAGGAGCTATTGTTAGCCGAGCAGCAGCCAGCGGCTTGTGTCCGGGCTTTATCCCACAGCCTCCATCTGTTAACCTGCTGAATATTTACACCGACGAGTCGCTGTCGGAGAACGAAGCCCAACCTCGGCCGTGGGAAGGAAAGAGGAGGGAGGAGGAGACCGAGGAGCGATAGTAGGGAATAAGGAAGTAAACAAGGACAGTTGGGCTCGCGACCAGGACGCAACAGGTACTTCAATGTTGTAGCAGCGGCTCGGACTTTCAGCTTTTACTCGGAGGGAAATAAGGTAAACGAGAGGGCGGGAAAGATGCCGCTGGGACCGTGGAGGAAGAAGAACAAGTCGACGAAGGAGCATTTGGTGGACAACGAGGAGGTCGGCGGCGGACACGCAGGTGCCGGGAGCCTGGGTAAGGCGTCCGCCGTGAACGGAGCGGGACTCCCGCCGCCACCTGCCAACCTGCGGCCCAAACTGGTCTTCCACACGCAGCTGGCGCACGGCAGCCCCACCGGCAGGATCGAGGGCTTCACCAACGTCAAGGAGCTGTACGCCAAAATCGCAGACGCGTTCAACATCAGCCCACCTGAGGTAAGAGCTCACCTGGTGTTCGTGGGAGTAGGAAGTCGTGGAAGTGGTTCAAACTCTGTTTTACTGAAAGTACGTGAAGTATGCTCAGATTTGTCTCGAGACCCCTTCAACACAAGACAGTTTGGAGCAGAGTGATTAGTTATTATTAAATACTATTCATAATATTATCAATTACAGCGAGTCGTCTAAAATGCAAAGTATTACCACTTTTTTTTACTTGTTATTAGTAAAACTTCAACTTTTGGACAACTCAAAACTTTTCAAGGTTGTGACTAATTCCTGGGTGGACCCTGTCATCCAAGAACAAATGCCTGAAAGTGCCTGTAGACTAAACTAGATTCACATTCAAAAGCTATCTCTGTAAAAATCAATGTTGACAAATCTAATAATTCAGTATTTGACAAAACGTATGTGTGTTTTACTTGAATATTTGTATCAGTTGTATTTAAGATAATAGTCCAATTCGTTCAAACCAACTAACAGCAACCTTTGATTAATGCTTAGCTGTTGATTATGTGTTATTAATATCAGTCTCCTAGAATAATAGGTGATGTAGTAGTTAACAGTTAACTCATTAAACTTTGATCGTGCTGTGTCAGAGTTGGTGTTTATGGAGGCACGCCCTGCCCACTCTCTCCCAACTCGCACCATTTCTGTCCTGCGGGATGAAGCAACATTTGCATCTTCCTCATGCAGTCTTCACAACATGTGACAAAATGAATGGCGCCTCTATTTTTAGTCAGCATCAAATCCCAGTGGGAAGCACATGGCAAAATCTGCACGTCTACGTGGAGGCCCCCGAAAACAAAAGCAGCGTCTGCGTCCGTCTCTGAGCTCAGACTGCTTACGCTCCTCGTTTCAAAGGAAAGTGTGAGTGACATGTTTGGCTTTTGTCAGCCTGAATATGACCAGGTAGGCCGGCATGGCGGCCTGTTATCAGCCTGCCCTGCCACAGGAGGTGGAGACATACACTGAATTCCCCTCTTGAAGCTCAGAGATACTGTGGCCCCACGTTGCCATAATTGGAATATTTGGGAAGGAATTTGTCTCTTTTGCATTGGTTACACAGTGACCACCTGCAGTGTGGTACGTTTGGTGTAATTAGTGTAGGATTTGGTGGTAGAAGTGATGCGTAACCAGACCGAAACGCAGCAGTGTTTTCTTTCATTCAGACACCATCCCTTTTCCTACAAGTATTTGTTCCGTCATGCCTATCGGTGATATTCCGAAGTGCTTTCTGCGTCTGTCTGGACTTGTTCTAGTACGACTGCTGTCTTATGCCATGTTATTTTTTTAAACGCCAGCCTCATAAGTACAGAGGGAGTAAACAAACTGAGGTTGATTTGGTTCTTGGTCCTCGTTTCTCTGACAGTTTTGTGATTGTGATTTTTGAACTTTGACCTCCCTGTAGATGAGGGCAGTACAGGGATTGATGAAAGAATCAACTTTGTGTTTGTTTGTTTTTTTTTTTATCGTTGTCAAAGAGGTAGCAGATGAAAATGAAAACCTTATATTTCAAAGTGAACGTGTTATCGTGGAGCATTTAGAAACACAGGAAGTCCCTCATGTCCGGATTAGGCACAGCCTCAAATCTGACCAGATAAACCGTGCCCTCTGCAGCCAGAGGCGTCCCAGAGGAACCAGGGAATCAGCTCTGCCCAGGGCCTCCTCCCTCCATAAACAACACCAGTCCTCACTGTGGTGCCCATGTTCACTTGGTGTGACCAGACTGATGTAAAAGTCAGGATTGTCATAAAAAAGCTTCTAACTAACTTTATTTTTCCAGGTAGGAATGAACGGGATACACAAAGTTGGAGCCTCGATAATAAAATAAAAAATTTTCTTCTAGTATCCAAATTAAACTTTTATGCTCGGAGGTCTTTATTATCTGGAGATACTTTTTCTTCAGGAAATCACGTTCATGTTGAAAGTGGAAATAATTTTTTTCCGGTTTATTTTGTTGACCATTGATTTTTACTCTCAAGAAACATTCTTGCCTTGAGTTTGTCTGGGATTTAGTCCAAGCACAGTCTGACACGATAGAACGGCTGTTGCAAAAAAGTTTCTTTTTTTTTTTTCTTTCGCCAACGATCTCTTGCCAAACGTACAAGGCCAGAAAATGTTTTTCATTATCAAACTGTCAAACGCAATCTGCACCCAGAATGCACTGAAAGGAAGAAAAGAATAGAGGGAAAAAAAAGAAAAGACTGAGCATCTGACATTTTTCAGTGTGTCATCTCATCATAGACTTGTTATGTTTGTGGGCCATTTATACATGAAACCACAAATCTATTTTAACATATAAAATAAAAATGATGTTTTGATTAAACTGAGGTGAATTTTATGAAACAGACACAGCTGAACAGGATTCAGTTTTACGCTTCTGTCTGAACAAAAATATTATTCACGCTTGAAGATGGAACATGTTTCTCTTGCGCGGGTGAAAACTGTCATTGTGTTGGTTTGTAAACAGAAGGCTTGTTTCGAGTAGGATGAGAAGTATGTGATGAACAATGAGTTAACATTGCCTCTAATGAGCTAAAAAATTGCTCTCCAAACAGACATCGCATTGCGTGAAAGCATGTCTGCACTGACTGAGCATCTTTTGTTGTGCCTTAATTAGAGAGTAGGTATTATTGTGTTACAGAAGAGTTCACAGTGTTTAGAAAGCAGAATTGATGGGAAGGAATCTGTGTGACGGGAAATCACTGGCGTCTGAATCATAATGACAACAAAATACAATTCAAGTGACGGGAATGAAGACTTGGTAAGAAGACATGTTGGTGTTTTGTCAGAGCTCTGGATGTAGGCTGCTCGGGTCAAAGTCTGGTTGTTGTCCCTCCACCTGCAGAGTTTTTAGGTGTGGCTCTGTGACTTTGCCTTTTCATTGTACCTGGTTACAGCTCACCGAAAGCGCACAGCCATTTGCCTACAGTTTGTATATCTGGGCTGCAGTCAGACCAGGCGTCCTGTTCCTGTGTTGCAGGTTCCAGGTGGTGCACGTCCACGCTGGCAGCCAGATATTTCTTAATCAGGGCGGATTAGGTGAAACAAACTCGCTTGAGCTTAAGTCTGATGTTTGTATTGGTTGAGATCCTGTGGAAGCCAAGCACGCGTCAACAACAAACTACATACAGTAATAATAATATCAATAATATAATAATAAATAACAGTCATTTTCCTCCATAATGTTTGGATTATTTAAATAGGTCAGGTTAACTTGTGTTACTGGAGAGAACATGTGGTTGCAGGTAATTGTGCTTCATCACATATGCGATAAGAACATGAGCGTGAACTTTCCCTTTGTGCCTGCGTGTACATCGCACACCCGCGAGAGAACAAATGTGTCGCTAACAAGGTGCGTGTGAAGCTGCAGGAACGGGCCTCAGGTGCGTGTGTGTGTGTGTGTATGTGTGTATATGTATTCACCGAGCTGACTGGACCGCCTCGTTCTTTTACAGTGACTGGTTGTTTACCAGCAGTGACACAGAGAAAAGGGTTGTCACGCCAGTGTGAGGATCCGCACGACTGTGAAAAAACAGTCGCTATAATAATAATAATAATAATAATGATAATAATAATAATAATAATAATAATAATAATAACGATATCTTTGTAATTGTTTCTCTGAATGGGCGTGATGATGTATCAGCTGGAGTTCGACCTCTGTGTTGTTGTTAAGCAGCTGTGTCTCCTGTGATAGTGGTATCACATGGACTTAAACTCATGAATTGTTGTGTAGTAACTCTGACTTGGATTTATGAAACGGATTATCCCTGGTTTACTGTGTTTAAAACAGGCTTTCCACAATAAGCCCTGCTTTTCTAACCCACCTGTATGAAAACAGTCACGGTGAAGAATCTCACATCCGCAGTGAGGTAAATAATTACACTGGCTTAAATGCTGATGACTGTGATTTCCTATTGAACAGGCAGTCACAACACAATGCACAGTGCTTACATCAGCATCACCTGTTAACCAGTAAAACACACAACACTGGGGGGAAAAAAAGAGTTGACGAATACAGGAAATGGAAATAACATATGTCAGTGTTACGCACAAGTGCCTCCCCCCATATAAAAGTGTCGCTCTCTGTTTAATCTCTCTCGCCCTCTTCTCTGCCATTAAAAGACTAGCTGAAGTGGCTGCAAATGGGCCTCGGATCAGTTGCCAAAGAAACAGCATTTCCTGGGATTTTAGTCATCACTGTTTCAATGCAGGGACGATGCCGTATTTATCCAGCGTTACCTGTCTGCAAACACGGGCAGGAAGAGAAGTGATCTCTAATTTTACTGTGGGGATTAGACGTAGGCGGAGTGTTGTAGTAGTACCTGTGCTGTAATAATATTAGACGGCGTCTGCTGAACTGTTTGCCAAAGGGAACAGAGCTGCAGCTGAGTAATTAGGTTTCGCTGTGCACCGGTACAGTCATAATGCTAAACGTTGTGCACAGCTTCTCCTCTGGGCGGTGAGAGTGTTTTACAGCTAATAGTTATATTTCTAATTATTGATTGATTTATTAGTATTGCCCATTATTTTATTATTCTCTCATTTAATCCCCACATGTTGTTGAATGTTCACATCAACAAATGACCTGTGGACACTGTGTCTCGGGTGAAGCTGCACAGATTGCAGTGCCTCTCCCGTCACTTGCCCTCGTCAGTGTCTTGGTGAGTGGACTGGGTGGGAGGTGCAGTGTCTGTTCTTGTGATTCAGGACGTCGGAGGAGAAGCGGTAGATGCAGCGTGGCGTTGCTCGCTGCACCCCAGCTACACCCGGCGGTGTGAAGGCGACGTGGCTGTCGGCCCAGCAGGTGGAGCGGGGTGCTGGAAGCTGCTTAATACAGTCAGCCGTCTTGGTAACCAGGTTGTAGGCGTCCGCTGCTGTTCCTCCCCCTCACTCTTGGGTAATAACCTGGCCGGGGGGAGGGAGGGTGTCTGTTGTGGAAAAGAAAAGAAAGAGCACCATCAATTCAGCTGCAGTACACAGCCTCCTGTATCTGCATTACTCTTCTTCTCGCTCTGCCTTTTCCTCTCCTTTATGAGCCCACTCTTTATAAGTCCAGTCACCAAAGGCAACACACGACGCCACGTCAGTGAATGTGCTTGTTGATGCAAAGGGGGGGAAAAAAAGAAGGCCCAGACACGGCAGAGCCTGATTGGTCGTCCTCCTGATTAACCAGTACGAATCAGCGCGTGTCTACAACACATCCAGGAAGTCAGACGCTACATTCTCAATCCGTTTTTCAAACAGGAAGCAGATCCCACAGTCGAAGTGGGATGTGTGACTTATACGGTAATACGGGCGAATGGGAGTATTTTTATCTGAGTGCCATGATGAATGAATAGGTGTCAAAGTAGAAATGATTAATATAGTCGTGCAGTCTGGATGAGTCAGAGCTGTTAAAGTGCTGTTAAATCTGTCCGCACATTCTGGCCCGGGGGGAAAGGTCATTTTCCGCTGTTGGCCCAGACTGCTCCTGCCTGAGGGCTTTAAACACAGCTCCGGTAAATCCACAGATATACACTGATCACACCCTGGGTTTGAAAAGGACATAGCTGCGTAACTAAACCCACCGTTATGAAATCGCTGCTCCCCAGTGATTCCCGCATTTAGCGTTGTGATGCAGCACGCAACACTGTCATCCACCATTCAAATTTTGAATCTGGGTTTCTTTTTTTGGTTTTGCATAAACGATTCATATAATTCCAGGTGTTTCCTTAATGGTTTTATAGCCTCATCATCATTATTATATCATTAAATTATTAGCGTTATATTATTTTTACTGCGTTAGTTGGAGTTTTAAACTCTTGTCTTATTTATCTCAGTCTCATCACATGACCAGATTCTCTCATATTTCTTTTTGTTTTCCATAAATATTTATTTATGTGCTGCATACACCGGTTGCGTGTCTCTGCACAGATTCTGTTCTGCACCCTGAACACCCACAAGATAGACATGGAGAAGCTGCTGGGGGGCCAGATCGGCCTTGAGGACTTTATCTTCGCCCACATTAAAGGGATCAAGAAGGAGGTAGAAGTTCAGAAATCTGAAGACGCTCTCGGCCTCACCATCACCGACAACGGAGCAGGCTACGCCTTCATCAAGGTGAGGAATAAATCTTTATATGCTAGTGTAATGCGAGTGTATTGGTGTAAACTATCTTCAAAGACAGGGCAGTAAAACTTGTATGGAGAAAAATAGCAGGTCAAGACAAGTCTGTACCATGGACTCACCGAATGTTAGAAACATAAAACAGAGGAATACTTCATCGTTCATCATAGTCCATCAGGATAGAAAAAAAACATAGCATATACTGTGTTATTACCGTATCAGCTGGTCTGTTGTTCTGTATGTATCCTGGTCTAAGTTGCTTGTTTGGTCTGAGTAATGCAGATACAACGCCACCAACTGCTCACATGTGCCATCATGTGAATCTAAAGCTGCACTGCAGCCTGACAACCTGACTGTGTTTATGTCACAATGGGTTTGTTCCATGATGCTGTTTGTTCTGCTGAGTCAAGTGGTTCCACATATCTCTCTCCATCCATCGCAGCGCATCAAGGAGGGCAGCGTGGCGGACAGGGTGAAGGTGATCTGCGTGGGCGACCACATAGAGTGCATCAACGGACAGAACATCGTCGGGACGCGGCATTACGAGGTCGCCCGCATGCTCAAAGAGCTGCCCAGAGACAAAAGCTTCACACTCAAACTGGTCGAGCCCATGAAGGCCTTTGGTGAGGAAGAAACCAGACACAGAAATCAACACTCTGACACTTTTTGATTAATTGATGAAAATAGATAAGTTTTTTCTTGCGTGAATTATTGAGCTTGTGAATAGCTTTTCTGGCATATTACTATTCATTGACCACTACAAACAAGTGTCTTTGTTATTTTGCTTATATCTGAATAGTTATTCAAATGTATCGTAACTCCATGCTCCGTTACGGTGCTTCTGTTCTGATTGACAGAAATGTTGGAGCCCAGGTCAAAGGGCGCCAAACCTGCCAATGACAACAAGATCGGCACCGGGAGGGGGACTCTGCGACTTCGCTCCAAGGGCCCAGCTACTGTGGAGGAGGAGGTAAGTCTCTCCACCACAGTCCTGCTTAGACCTGTCTGTGACAGCTAACCTGCATCGTAGAGCTTCATTTTCCCTTCCTGGACGTGGAACTGCTGTTGGTGTTATGAAGTTCGTGTGTCATTTGAGGATACAAGCAGATAGTAGTAAACACCAACCACTGTCAGAGCGACCTAATCACATTTACAACATCCTGGGAGTGTTGTGCAAGAGCATAACAGCAACAAGCAAAGTACAGTAATAAGTTTTTTTGCTTAGCCGACAGAATTTGAGGAGAAGGCGGTGAAGAAAGTGGACGACCTCCTGGAGAGCTACATGGGCATTAGAGACACCGAGCTTGGTGAGTAACACTGGTAAGAATGAATCTTAAGGTCTTTAGACACTAAGTATCTGCTCTTTCTTCTCCAGCTGCTACTATGGTCGAGGTCGGACGTGACAAGAAGAACCCAGATGAATTCGCCATGGCGTTAGACGAGACCCTCGGAGACTTTGCATTTCCGGATGAGTTTGTCTTTGATGTCTGGGGGGCCATCGGTGATGCCAAGCAGGGAAGATTTTAAGTCTGCTCCTGCTTTCCAAACACACACATACACACATAAACACACTCCCTCACTGATCCATCCATCCATCCTCCCCCAGGTCACAGCGTACTGTCCTCAGTAGCCAGCTGGACAAACTTAAACCAGTGCAATCAGGGGTGGATGCAGTTTTTCTTCCGTCTCTTTGTCGTTATGTGTAGCTTTAGAGTCTCCAGTGTCCAGGATAGTGTAGCTGGGGATCATAATGTCTTTCACGTCAGGGTTTCAGTGGAATCTTACCAAGACGTCATGAAATGTTTGAATACCTTGTCCAACACTGGACCTGCCTCCTGCGTGGAGCAGAGTTGGTGATTAATTCCAGATGCTGTAGAACCTTTAATGCACCACGCCGGGGGGCAGGACATCTCCAACTGCATCCAAAACGCTCAGCTAACCTAGTCAGCAGTGCTCGATTGCACTGGCTATCAATGGTACGTGCACAACTTTAAATTGTAAAACAATCACTTGGTTTTAATCACTTATTTTAGCTGTGTAATTTTGAGTATTCAGATGTGGCACACAGCTTTTTATAGGCTTTTTTTATATATATGTGAGAAATGCTGCTGATTTTATAGCAGCATTGTGTAATTGTGTAGAGATTGTAGCAATATTTCTGTCTCAAGCAACCTGTCTCTTGACGGTTGACCTTATGACCTCACGGTAAAGAAGATGTCAGCGCTCTGACCACGCTCACATCGCTAATGTTTGTTTACTTAGTGATTTTCTTCATACATTTTCCTGTGCCCTTAAACGCGTCTCGGCTTGAGCCGTGCGTCCCTCCGTCGGAGACTGAGCAATAACGAGAAAAGAGGGGTTTCTTTTTAAAATGCCTTTTTCTCCGGTTCGACGAGTCACACATTCCAACAACATTCTTCGTTTCTCATGTTATTATAGTCTGTTAGCACTGTTAACATGTCGTGAACTGAGGCATATTTAGAAAAGCGCGCTTACTTTAGTTCCTGTAATTTATTTTACCATGAAAAATCATATGCTGTAAGACATTTTGTACACTGAGAGATGGCTTAATATTACAGCCATTACCAAGGCTGTGTCCGTAATGGGATCAACTGCAATTTATTGTCTTATAAAGAAATGAATGCACTTGCATTTAAAATCACTGTCAAACGGAATTTAAATAGTGACTTGGTTTTCATTTGCTGATATAACTGTTCACTGGAGTTATAGGAGCAGATATTGTTTGACAAACAAGAAGGGATCACTATTGTTGGATAGACAATAAAATTTCATATAGTTGTATTAATCCTGTGTCGTTAATGCATCTGGTTCATAATGACAAACGCAAATTACTGAATACAATCATTTTTATTTGCACTATTGGCTGTGCACATGTATAAAATACATTGATACTTAACCAATACCTTCCATTCCTAATTCAAAGAGTTTAACAAAAACAACCTGGTGGTATCACTTCACAAACAGCAAAATAAAAAAGTATAGAGAGAAACGCTAAACACGTGCAGATGATGTTGTAGACTATATAACAGAAATCACAATTACATAGCAAAACGTGGTAGTGAAGGAAGAAAACTGTCACAGATATAATGAACATACCGAGGCGGATCTTTGGAAGCACGTCACTGTAGGAGTTAAAATATTTCTCTGTTCAGTATAAAGTACTGGATTAGTGTGTATGTGTACATGTTGAGTGAAAACATTAAGAAGCTACCGGTTCGAACAAAGACAATACACCTTCTACTATATGTTTCTCAACAGAAAAAGAGGAAAATGTCTGCTGTCGCGAGACAAAAGGCGTTTTGCTCTGGTGGAAAAGAAACTTGGCAAACAGAAGAAGAGAAGTTTTCATCTAACAGCAGTTGAGCTAATAAAACACTGCAGTTACCTGTGCAGTTATCTTAGTTGCATCCTCTACAAATAGAGTACTTGGCATATAATTAACAAATGTGCCTGGACGAGAGTGCATGTTTTAACCAGGAAAATGAGACAAAAACAAACGGTCGGCTTTGTCTGCTGAAGGAGATGGACCCCACTGTCTAAAGTATGAGTATAAATAGTGACAAGTTATATATGTTTTTCCATAAGGGAGGTTTTACAGGGCTGTTGTGAAGATCAGGCTCAGGTAGAAGAAGTTTAGCCCTTACAGCCTGATGCCCAACTCTGCCTCCTTACAGCTCATCTGCAGTGTGGCCGTGCTTGAAGGCATCGCCAGTCAGCTTCTCCTGCGCCTCCTTCATACTGAACAAAACTGAGAGGGGAGAAGATAATTGCCGTCATGACAGTTGGATGAATGACACGAAAGTTTTTACACAAAATACTAAATAATTGTTTCCATGTCTGAGTTTTATGTACCACACAGTCTTTTCTGTGTGGATGCTCTCATGTTAAGATGGGACTCAACAGCCAACGTCTGTAGTCACTTACATTTCACTGAATATTCTGAATTACCACCGTCTGCATCGTTACCTTGTTCTGCGTTGCTGTAGAAGTACTTGTAGTTTGGATTCCCGTTCTTGTTCGTGATTTCAGGATGGACTTTACCGCTGGGATCTGTGATGGGAAGCAAAAGAGTCGCAAAAAGTTAATGGTTCAAATCACAACAACAGCAATATCTGTCTCTCCAAAGGAATCCTAAAAATGTTTACATGGGGGGGGCACAACGCTCGACTTACCAAGGAAAAAAATGCGAGGAATGTATCCACCATCGGGGGTGAAGGCCTGATCCTTTGGCTCCTCCTCATCCTGTTCAAATAGGAGACAAAAACTACTACTGACTTCTACTACTGACTTACACAGAAAACATTCAGATAAGAATAAATAAAAGATAGTAGTTTAAATCACGAATAACCAGAGTGACTTAAAGACTGTAACATTTTCTTACCTCCAGGTTGACCATTACAAAGTTGTGTGCAAGTTCAGAGATTTCCTTGGACTCAGCAAATTTGGGCTTCAGTGCTGTTAAGAAAATAACAACACAATTAATAATTATCTTCACACTGTTTCCATCTAAGACAAGTAACATGAGTAACAAGTAAATTAAGATTTTTTCGGTCACAACAATCACTTCGAGTGAACTTTTTCATTCCTTTTTCATTAGAATTTTAAAAACTGCAAAACCACCTGTATGCGGTGACCAAGATTTACCCTCCAGGTTTTCATTATAATTACCAGTTTGTCCTGTTTAGCCACATTACAGGTGATAAACTGACTGAGCACGTAGAGCAGGCTCATTGAAGTTCATTATAATGTATATACAATTTAGTTTCCTTGTATATAATTATTATCAATAATCAAATTCATATTTATTGTCATTGGACATGCAGTCTGGAGCTGTTCGAGGTCATCGCCTCACCTTTACAGGCTCCACACCAGCTCTTGTGAATGATGACCATGATCGGCAGCCCACTGTCAATGCAGAAAAACAAATTGTGTCACACTACGTGTAATATCTCATTTCTTGTTTGTGTTTGACCTCTCTTCCTCTCACCTGGCCTCAGCTTCTTTCTTCCCATCATCCAGTGTCCTCCAGTGGATGTTATCTCCAAACCCTGCAGGGGAATGGATTGTGGAGCCAGTGTTATATTTCTACAACAGGGTGGGTTTGCCCTAAATACACCATCAATAGCAAAGAAACCAAAGAAGGGTAATTCAGTATCAACCTGCAGGGGAACGTCGACTTGACTATAGCTACTGTAGCTACTAAACCAGCATGTTGGGTTTATATGGGTGTAGCTGGACAAATAATCACAATGTGGTTTTTATAACACTTCCTGCTACTATAGTACATGTCACTGTAGATTTAATAGGATGTCATGTTTGGGGCACATGGGAACAAAACTAAACTTAAATTAATTTTACTTTTAAAACTAGTGTCTTAAACACTTGTGACCTAAAATATGGTAAATACAGCCAAACTTTTGTATGAAATTGGTTTATTGACATCACAATAAAATCACCTCAGTGAGCCTGCATACATATGCATTGTGTTTTAGATTGCCTTTCACTTTGGATGTTTAATTTTAATGTTGTAATGTAATGTGTGATCGATAGAGAGATAGATATTTGTTTGACTTTGAACCTTCACCAACAGTAAACAGGACATGGCCTATATAGTGTCCAGGATGTAACTCTATCACTGACCCAGCTCTGAAGCCACACACTGAAAACCTACTCCGGTTCGTCCATAAAGTCCGGATACAGACTCACCTTTGCTGCTGGCTGCGTCCACAACATCCTGCAAACACAACGACAACAAAACCTGCAGGGACGAAACCAGGGCGACGCGAATGACGGAGGTTTGCATCTTGTTGGACCGTTTTCTCCCTGCTGCGGTTTCAGGTAATGGCAGGGACCGATTGTTAAACAGTGACCCGGATGCTATACCGCTGCACTTCACAATAAAAGTCTGGTAAAGCGGATGAAGTTGTGAAACGTGTGTGTGTGCGCGCACGCGTGCGTGCGTGTGTGTCTGTCTTACTTGTTCTTTCATTTCCGGGGGTGGGTTGGCGGAAGGTGGTGAAAATGACATCACACCCACTCGACACTCAACCGCGTGCTGCTGCCTCGACTGGTAAAGTTAGACACAGAGATGTAAGACGCACACCGGAAGCTTGTAAGAAAGCAAAACCTTAAAAGCATCAAAAACATTTAAAACTCAGACACACTCTAAACACACAATAGAGGCATGTACATGACATAAAAATGTGTGTATTTTAATCATTAGTCAGTGCCGTACCAAATGTAAATATAAAATATAAAAATACTGTGAATAGATTTGAGCCTTTACTGTGAAAATAAGAGGCGGAAGTGTGTTTTATTGCTGCGTGTTTTAGCTGCGCTGCTTGAGCCTCAGCAGAAGCGAGGATAGTTCGTCGCGTTGTCAGTTAATTCGTCATCAAAGGTAAAATGAAAATTATCATTGCTTTATTTGGTCGTAGACCTTTAAATCTATTTACGCCACAGTTTGATATTAGGTTGATGTTAGATGTTTGCCGAGCCGGGAACAAAACACGCAGTTCGTTTATCTTGAAGCCACCATGCTAACATTAGCTGCATTAGCCTCTAAGCTAGTTAGCAACCTTACCAGCTACATTTACGCTTTATCTACATATCACCTCCAATTCAATATATTTTTCTTTTTAATTATAAGTTCATGCCTGTCGTTGTTGTCACTGTTGCTTGTATAGAACTGTCAGCTCATCTGACAGCTAGCTGTTAGCAGTGCTAATGCGCGGAATTGAGAAATATCGTTGCTCCTAAGTGTGGACAGCCGCATTGTTGCGTGCGCCCACGTGATTAGCATGTTGTAAATGTCATGTCATGTTAATTTTTATGAATTTTTATGATTTTTTTCTGTACATTTAAGACAGAACGTCATGAATCAGGAGAAGCTCGCCAAACTTCAGGCGCAGGTCCGGATAGGTGGAAAGGTACAGTCCTCTACCATATTCACTTATCTCTTACATGAACAACACGAACAATAAAAGCCTCATAGATCTGTCCTCTGTATGCCACTGTGGTTTGGCCTCTTCACTTGAACCTTTAATGTTCCCAAAGTAAAATAGGCAAAAACCCATCAAGGATCCACTTACAGTTATTCTACCCCTTGGGCTTTCAAGACTCACTGCGCTGTCTTCTTCATCAGTGAATTGAGTCCACTGTGTTCATTTGTGACACAAGTGACAGCTGATAGCCGCTGTGGTTTCACATACATTTATGTCGTAACTCAGTTTCCTGATAAAGACTGTGTGAAACAGCTGATAATATCATATAAAGCAAGGACGTTGACCCAAATCTGTATCGAAAAAGGTAAAAAATGAGCCTCACATTTGATTTGTGTTTATAGTTTGAATTGTGTTCTGAAATAAGAGATTAAAAACCATATCTGTTGCTGACGGGCCCCTTTAGAGACAGACAGCCTCTTGCCCAGGGCCTTCTGTATGGTTAAACTCGTGTAGTATGATGTGCAGAGTTGAAATCACAATCTGGGTTTTTAGCTTTGACCTGTTGCTGACTCGTTGCTGTTCATTAAGGAGTGTGATGGCATGTAGCATCTGTCAGGTCATTTCTCCCGACCTCAGCATTCCCTTTATGGGGAGCGAGTAGGAGGGGGAGGCTTCATCTGTGTGGCCTCTGTGGCTTTGTTCCTTCTTAATGTGAGGTCTGCAGCCGCTCACTAGGTGGCGTTATTTGTTGTTTTTGCAGTGAAAAGGCCTCATACATTGCACCAAGCCTGTTGTTCAGACATATCCTGGCTATTACAGAAATCATGTTAGGCAGTATCTTTGTCGTTTGAGTCACTATTACAGTGGTTAATCCATGGTTGAACCATCGAGTTGGGTGAAAGCATAAAAATGCAGGTAGTGAATGGTTGTGATTTGTATTCCTGAGGCCATTTTCTTCACTTAATTCTTAATTATTTAAAAAACTGTGCTGCATATGGGATTATCATGGCTAGATTTGCTGGATTTAACAAAACTATTTTTAAGTCAAATCGCTGACATTGAAAACATTTTGATTTGTAAATGAAAAGCTTCTCATTTACTGTCCAGGTCACAGTGCACAATTCTTTTAATTAGGTTGCTTTTGTAGCTGTTGCTTGATAGTCTAGACATAAGCCGATTAAACAAAGTTTAAGAAAGCGTGGTATAAAGCTGTATTTGATTCATTTGACCAACTAATCCTTTTTATGGGATCCACACCTGTTCTTTCCGTAGGGGACAGCTCGCAGGAAGAAAAAGGTTGTTCACAAAACCGCAACAGCTGATGACAAAAAACTCCAGGGCTCGCTGAAGAAACTGGCTGTGAACAACATTGCAGGGATTGAAGAGGTGAGTCATCACCCTGCAAGATTAGAAATTAAAGCAAGACAAATGTCAGTGCTGTGCCAAGGGTCCTCTGTTGTATCCTCCTCTTGTCACAGGAAATATAATAGACAGACAGATCAAATGAAGCATTGTCTTGTTATTATCTTGTTTAATTTTAGTGTGCTTTTTTATCTCACGAGCCGCCACAGAGCTTCAGATAATTCAAAGCACAAATACCACTTGGCATGTTTTATTAGGTCTGAATGTGACTGTGCTTTTGTTCACTCCTCAGGTTAACATGATAAAGGACGATGGGACAGTGATCCACTTCAACAACCCCAAAGTGCAGGCATCTCTGTCTGCCAACACCTTTGCCATCACAGGCCACGCCGAGACCAAGCAGCTGACTGAGATGCTGCCAGGCATCCTGAGCCAGCTGGGAGCCGACAGCCTCAGCAGCCTGCGCAAGCTGGCCGAGCAGTTCCCACGTCAGTGTGAGTACGCACACAAGCTGAGCCACCCACCGCCACTATGTCAGGGTATCAGCCTGAAAATGAGATGGCGCTTCTGTGAAAATATGTACAAGTTTGGGATGTGTTGCATTAGAGGTTGATACAGTTGATATGTGAATCCAGATTCGCCCACAGCAGTTTCTGAGGGCTGCTGTTGGGTACGTAGGAAATTTGTTTATCACCAGTAAGAAACAGTACACAGCGTCTTCTATGTCTGTAATGCCGAAATGAACCAGCAAGCAAAATCTGTCAACCAGCCAAGAGGTACAACAGGCAGATGATTCAGTGTAATTCATTTGAATAGCTTTCAAGAGGAGACAGTGCGAATGACAGAAATTGTAGCCTTTTATATGTGTTTTCTGTCATACATTGATTTAGATAAAGAAGAAAAATGCTTTAAATGTTACTTTCGTCTCCATGCTTGCGGTCGATCTCTCTTAAAATAGACACAGGCAAATATATGCTACCTTTAACGTACAAATGTACATGTGCGGATTTCTTTGTGCGGCACCATCTTGCTCGTGTAGAATCTCTGCGTGTCAGTGCAGGTTAAATCTGTGTTTATAACCTAGAGCCGTTGGTTGCCACAGCGAGGACTGTGATGAAAGACTGAATACAGCAGCAGAAGGATGATGAGTATTTAGAGACGGACTGATTGTTCAAAAAGCTGCAGATATGAATTACTGTTTGACGTGATTTGCCTTAGTGTTTGCATGTAGATGAAAATACACTACAGGAAAAAGGAGTAGCTGGCAACACCACTAAGTGTCTGACGTAAAGCTGTTCAAACTAAGGTTGCATCCATTTGGATGCTTTTATGTAGCTATCCATCACATCACATGGCCTTTTCCTGATTGTAGATGTTCAAACTTGACTGAGCGGTTGTTTACCTGTAACAGGTGTTTTCCAGTGCTGGATCTGGCATAATCAGCAGTCTCTCATTTGTTCATATTATATATATTTTGCAGCAATGGACATGAAAGCAGTCAAGGAGGAAAATGCAGAAGAGGAGGATGACGATGTACCAGGTATAGATGAAATAATTATCTCTGTAGTAACTGAAAAGTGTAAATTTATAGTTTGGTTTTTTTTGGAAAGGTGCTTCCTCACAGATATCTTTTTTTTTCTGATTCTGATGCACTTGGTTGTCTTCCGTCTCACAGATCTCGTGGAGAACTTTGATGAAGCCTCAAAGAACGAAGCGAACTGATGAATCCTTTTTTCCCCTCCGTCAGCCGTTTTATTTTATACCTCTTGTGGACTCACAAAGGGCATTTCCTGTTGTGGGGAAACGGTTGTTAAAGGTGCAATGCATCATCTCCGGAGACTGCCACAACAGCACGACAACAACACAACAACAACAACATGCGGATACAGTAGGTTTTAATTTCAGTAGGCGATGATATCGTGGACACTCCGAGAAGCGAGGAGCTGTTCGTATCTCTGCACCCAAAGGACTCAAACTACTTTAGAAATACTTTAAGCTTTCTACATGGTTAATCGTGGCTAGTATTTAAGAGATTGTTTATTAAATTACAATTAAGTGAATGAATTAATTCATTTTACATATAGTGGTGATGATGAATTTAATAAAACATTTTGGGCTATTAAGAAGCTGCACTGTTGTATTTTCCTGTTCTGATGAACACTTGCAATGTTTTGCTTTGGACCTTCATATGAAGGTATTTATCGATGCTTTATTAATAGCAAAACCCACCGTGCACCTCTTCCTTTACACTTCCTTGAATTCATAGCTGTCTGAGCTGTTGTGTAACACAGTCGTCAGGAGGGTAAATGGGAAGATTGATTATTGTTTCCCATAAACAGAATTATGTTTGAACTGATTGATCAGTAGCTATGGAAGAAGAATGAAGACAGAAAAGTAGAATTGAAGTCCTGCAATGCAACTTTATTGAAATACCAAACAATGCTCCCTGTTAATGTTGTTCTATTAAAGTATTTACTGTCATTTGTCAGTCCATTTGATTTTATCATCAGTTGTTACTAGTTTACATATTTAATAGTAAATTTAATGGGCATTTTCAGTGGAGTTCAGTAAAAGTAATGGAACCACAGTGTGGAAATACTGTGGTGTAGCCCTACATTTCTATGATGTTAAAATATACAAATATTACATAGGTTTTACACAGCAGAGAAGTTTAATCTATAAATATAGCTGCCTAAATGCAAAGATCATTTCATGACTTGTGTTATGGATGTGAACACTTTAATGAGAACTTGCATATTAGTATCATTAATGAGAATGTAAGAATTTGAGTCAATTGGCAAAGTTAAAAGAATGAACTGATTATATTGTATATATAATATGTGTGTGTGTGTATAAATGTTGATGGTGGGTTTCACACATCACCATCTCCTCAGGCATCACTGTCACATCCACTTCCACTGATCATGTGTGACGCTGCTCTGCTGCATCCCTGCGCTGCTGTCATTCCGTCGACAGCGCCGACAAGGTTACCGGAGACGAGCGAGCCATTTTGGCTCCACGGTGTCGTCTCGTGAGCGGGACGGAGCTTGCGGATCCGCCCCGGGGCTCCACGCGCCACCTCCGTCAGCCCGCTTTGAGCCAAAATGTCCCCGCTGCTGCTGCGGCTGGACGCGGTGCAGGACCCGGACGGAGCCGAGCCGTTTTACCCGCATCGAGTTAGACTGCAACAGCGCGATCAAAACAGGAAAGCGGATGTTGTCAACTTAAAAGTAAGAGCTCGTATTCTCCCCCTTCTGGTGCAGTGTACTGACTTAATAAAATCTGTCATTTAAACACAACGTGGTCTCTTTGTATTTTTATTCTATATACTGTATATATATATATGAATCTGTGCAATTTTCAAGTGATTAAATACACTGAATGTGATTTGTGGGACAGAGGAATGTATGTGTTTTTAAAGTGAGGTCACACCAACTCAATGCACATTTTCACTGAAAGTCAATGCTGATAAACCAATAAAGACTGCAGCCATTAAGGACAAAAAATATCATAAACACGCACTAATTATAAACTAAAACAAAAAAGTATGCAGTTCATGCTCGCGTGTCGAATTATTTTTGCGCTTTCGTTGCATTTATTCTTAAAAATCATATAAAATCTGCAAGTTAAGTCTAAGGTTTTCAAGCAAAGGTCGTCCGGAGTGGGTGGTTTTATTTTGAAACGCCTAACAGGAAGTGGCAGTTGTACATTACATCGTTTGGACGTCTCTGCTCGTTTCCCCCGTATTGAACCGTGGAGGAGGAATAGTTGAGCACCGTCGCACAACTACGGTGAAACCGGGGCTGCGCTGTCCGACCGGGGCGGCGAGGGAGCCGGGCGGGTCGGCGAGGACACTCACAAATAGCTTCCTAAGGCGATTAGCTATGACGGCCGGTGACGGAGCGGCTCGGCGGGACTCTGCGTAAAGATGAGGATTCCTCCGGTGAGTACATGTGTTTGTTTTCGTGACATTCCCCCGCCTCTGACGGTGCAAACGGTGACCGGGAACCCAGCCGGAGTCACCGGGGGCGGGCGGCGTGCTGAGGCTAAACCGGGGCTAAACGCCGCTTTTATGGTTACACTACATTTACGTCAATTACACAGCACGTTAGCTCTCCCCGCTTGGCGTTACGAGCCGCAACCAAACACGACTTCCACTGACTGTGAGGGATATAACTGAATAAAACTAGTCAACAGTAAGGCGGAGGTGCTTTCAAAATCCCCCTATAACCGTTCGAAGTCCCCGTTAGCCGGGGAGACCACCGAGTCAGTGACGGCGTGATGGTCCGTCAGAGCCGCAAGTCGCCGCCGTCACTCGGCGCACGACCGCCCGCTGAACCGTCGCTGCTAACGCTAGCTCCTCCGCTGCCCGGAGCCAGCCTGCTGTTATTCACCGCTATCCCCCCCAGTGTCCGGTTTCTCTTACGGTAGTTTAGTCAGTCGAGTCGGGGATAAATGTTTTATAAACTTCCCCGTGGCCTTCTCGGGCTCCGGTGTGGACGTTACATTAAGCTAGCTGCCCTGCTAATGCAAGGTACTCTGCTGCAAACAATACAAAACAAAACAAAACAAAGAACAGCAACAACAGTTTAATAGTTTTATTGAACACTTTGCATTTTATTACACGTTCCCATGTGTATAATCAGTGCACCTGTGAATAGTATTCACCATGCGAGGCTGTGTTTGGCCTGTGGGCAGCGGCCACCGTGCCACTCATGAGGTTGTATAACCCGAGCTAATGGTCATCTGCCCCTGAGAGATGGACCCATGTCTTCACCTCATCACCTGGATCCAGTCACCATCAGCAGGGGACGTTATATGATTTTGTCCCTGAAGACAAAGTCACCTCAGAGAATAATAAAGGAAAACTACAGGGATGAGTTGATTAATCAATTAGTTTTTTTTTGCCAGGAAAATCATTGTTAGCTCTTTTGAGGATCTGATCATCAGTTTATTTGTTGTCAATACATTTCCTACAGTTCCCCCACTTCCCTGATCACTTTGGGTTCAACAATGTCACGCCTCAAATTTCCACCTTTTGACCATATAAGCCGCAAAATCAGTGTAAGGTTGACGTTTTATACCTGGAAAGGTTCAGGTTCAGGACGTCAGATAAGGATTTCTACCTGTAGCTGGAGGGAAACGATATCCCACTGCGTCTTCAAACGGTATTAAAACCCGCGTCAGGTTGGCTGAGGAGACTGATCCAACAGGCTTCCAATGCGAAGACTAGCTCCCTTGTGTGCAGAGAGACGCCCCAGATGTAGGTTAACCGTATGCTTTCGGAATGTATTACAAGTCTCTCCCTGACGGCGGCCCAGCAGTCTGTCTCTTTTTTATGTCTTGTGGTGGTTAAATGTAGATCAAAACATTAGGGAGAAAAGAAGCTCATAATAGCTTTTGACACTCGCTGTGAAGCAGAGCGTCTCTTTGTAACACAAGGACAGCTACTCGCTTCTTTACCTTTTTCAAGTCTCCGGGGATTTACCTGTCCAACGTCCCCTGTCAAAGAAATTATCTTTTGTAGAAATTGTGAGGAAGTGTGACCTTTTTGGAGGAAACAGCCCTGTGGCATGTTTTTGTTTCATGTCCTCTGCTTTCACTTCTTTTATGGTTATCAGCGTTTGGGGATTGGAATGAAGAAACAAACACTAAACATATCGGAGGAGGAGGGAGGACAACCAGTGGTGTACTCCCAATCCGGGCAGTGAACATTTCGTGTGTCACCAAGTCATGCCATCATGTTTTTTTTAAAAAAGTGATGTCGGTCTATTCTTAAAGGGAGGAAGTGATCATTTGAGGTTTCCTGTGTTCGCCCACAGCGTCGGCATCTGGAGCACGGCTGCGTTGGTCTGGATCTGCAAAAGCTATTTATCAGGATGTGAGGTCAGAGTCTTGGGAAGTTTGTCGCACCAGGAAAAATAAGCAGTAAAGAAACTTGAGGACAAGAAGGTTGGCACAAAACCTTAAATTCCTAAAGCTCTAACACTTCACACAGCACTTATTACTTTCACAAATTGGTAAAGAGGTTTTTGTTCAAGTTCAAAATCCACAGCAAACCCAGACCTTTAAACCCAAGAATATTTAGCCTTTTTCAATTCGTCAACTATCCAAACCAGCTGTTGTCCCAAACTAGATTGTAGTCAGTTTATTATCTGATATCGAAAAGCATCATATTTTGTCATATTCCCGTGTCCTCTCATACCCTCATTGCTGAAGTCGGCACGCTTAAAATTTTAATGAAACAATTCTGACTGAAAAAAGGATGGAGGCACTTCAGCTACAACTTTCGGTGAAGTGTATGAATCATTCTCAAGTGCAGACTTAAATGACACAAATGATTTATGGCGATGCCTTCCCCAAATACCCCCTCTGTACGTATCAGCCAATAGCAGTCCTTGAAATGTTTTGCGTCAGGGCTTCATCATGGCATTCATCATGATTTAATGCCCAGCTTGTCGTTATTATCCCTCCTGAACGACTGCTTCTCATCACTCATTGGCAAATATTGAATGCTTCAATATTTTAAAGGACGTAAAAAGAAATATACACTTACGATGGAGTCCTTTCTCAAATGATGTTATTTTGTTTGGCACCTTCACCTTGAATCGCTGATCTTTTGTCAGTAAGCAATATTGTAAACAAAACTGTCAAACTCAAATTGGTGCAAAGGATTTCCAGCTGATTGCTGAGGAAGCGAGTGCAGCTCCTTGACAGGAAACATCAAGTGTTGCTCAGAAATCGAGGACTTGAGGAACTGTTTCAGCTTTCTAGTATGTCTGAGCTTCTCTCGCTGTTTATGAGCTTGTCTTATTTCATTATGCTGCTATGCCAGGATGTCTAGTCAGGCATGGCTTATTGAATTAGTTGTCTGTGAGTCCATTTCATTATTGGCATGTCCGGCTTTACATTGGCGCATTGAGTGGGAATGTCAGTGAGTGGACTTCATTTAAATGTAGAAGCTCTGGTCTTGTTTTCAGGCATTTTTCATTCAACAGTGTGGATGTTTTTTTTAAACCTTTTTGTGGTTTACCCCACATATTTATGTGCTTTCTTAAAATCACGTTGACACTCAAACATGCTGAAAATCAGATTTGTCACGACTGTCTCTGTGCAGTGAGCTGGTTTTCTTACTGCATCTCATTCGATATGAGATCCAGCTTCTTTAACATAAATAGCCTTGAGTTTTTATTGGTTACACCATAACAACACTCCCCCCCCAGGAACTGTAATTGATTATGTTTTACTATTTTTGAACACTGTACCATAATGGACCCAATAATCAATAAATCCATTATGAGGCCTGACTTAAGTAGCTGCATGGCATAGACGACATAGATAATCAGTGTTGAAAAGTCCACTAATTTCAAGTGTTTCATATAATAACCTAATAATATGATAATCAGACATGTGTGTCTTTGCTTTGGGTGCACACAGCACGGTCTGGAGTTTCTGTGTTTTTCTCAAGGCAGCATTACGAGTAGTTGCTCATTGTTCTGATAGGTGCGTTTGTCATTAGTTGATGAGTTGAAGGTTGATTTATTGGAGTGACATGTTTGTACATTTTGTAGCTGAATGGACATTTTTAAACAGCAGTACAGACTCTGACTGACACACTCCATCATGCACATATGTCTCCTTTAAAAGCATCAAGTTTACATGTCTAAAAATATAAGCCCTTCACGCACTCTGACTAAAGATGCATTATTCAGTTCCTCTGCAGAGTAATTAAATCTTAATCAGGGATGGGCTCCTGTGCTCATGGAGGTGTATCTGTGTGTGTGTGTGTGTGTGTGTGTGTTTGTTCACATGCGTGTGTGAGTTCATGAGTGTCTGCTGGAGCTTTTACTGACTCACTGACGACGACAGAGGGGAAGTTAATCTTGGAAAGGTCCAAGATGTTGTTTCCTTTCAGTGATCGGTTCAGATGATGTGAAGCTAAAAGCTGAGTGACTGAAACATTCATTGTAAAATAGTACAATGACATCCCTTATTTAAAGACAGCTTGTTATTGGAGTGATTTTACGGTTGACCTTTGTGTTGGAGTTTCCCACATGCACACAGAGGCTTCTTTATCTGTAAAAAACAGTTTACTGTTTTATTAACAAGTGAATCAATTTCTTTCCCTTATCGCCTGAGTGATGTCACTTGGTTTGCTTGTTTTGTGCCTGACCGTAGTCACCTTTTCCATCTGGCCTGTGATTTATTTGTCTCATAAGCAAATGGATTATTACTTTTGTAGGTTTTCTTTGTCTGTAGTAGTCTGGATTTTTTCTGATAGGTTTGGGTCCGATATCAGGATTCTCCTTCATCCTCAGTCCTCTTTTGACCCGTGGATGCACACGACACACGTAACGCGTCCCGTCCTCTGCCATCACTGCTTTGTGCTGAGATCGTGTCCACGCTTGCATCTTAAACTAAGCGTAAAATGTGTCGACTCTGCTCCTTTGCTCTGCAGGATATTTGGTCTCTGGTGTAATCCCCGGTCGCTCTTGTCCTCATGAGAATGACCCTGAAGTGCAGCCTGGCTGTTACTCATTTGCAGCCCTACATACACACGCACACACACACCTCATGCCGCACCACATCCCATCCTCACACCAAGGTCTCCTCATCAGCAAGGACACTCCAGGCAGGTTTACGGTGCAGTGATTCAGGTTTCATCTGTTTTCCATTCGTGACTCTTGATTGCCTTGTCGAGCTTGTATAGCTAATGACTCACTATGTATGATAATGTGCAGTCCACACAATGTCGAGTGCATGGTCAGATGTGGTGATGGACTATCCTACTCGGAGCATACGTTGTTTAACAGGACAAAACAATGGATTTGAATATTCTTTCTCAAAGGGTCAAAGGTCAACTTCACTGTCATAGCACAATGTTGTGCAAAAACACTTTACATGTCTATTGGTTAGGAGCAGAAGGTGAGCTTGTGACATTTTCTGCAACATGCAAACACGAGGCAGTAATTTTAGTTTTGAATCACCTAAACACAAACAAAAAACTTTTTATACAAAGTTTTATATAATTTAGAAAGACGTTTCACCCACCAGAAGTGAAATATGATATTCCCAGTTCTATAATCGAATGTTCATATAGTTGAATGATGAAGGGAATTGTTTGTTTTCCCTCTGTGGCTGTACTTGCTGAATTACTGAATCACTACACAGTGGAACTTGCAGCATGTTTTGCTGCCCAGGTTGAAAGCACTTTACTGAATGGTGTTTTCCCTCTTTCTGAAGGTGTGGGCACTGGGCGCCTGCCAGACGGGGTGAAGTGATCGCTGATAGGGAAACCTGCTGAGAAGAAAACACCACCTGGGACTGCTGACGAGGACCTCTGTGCAGGTGAGCACTCACGGAAAGGAGGAGAATGGAAATGAAGCACTTAAACTTTCCCACCTATCATTTGTCATGTTTGTTTTCTGGCTGTCACTTTGTAAAGATTTTCCCTATCATTTAATTCAGTCAGGAACCCCTCTGATAAAAAAAAATATAAAACACAACAAACAAAAAGACTTTTTGACCACTCTTTTCTCGAACCTTTCTGGAATCAAAGCGAGTTAGACGTGATAAATTAAATTCTAATGACATTAGAGAACAAATACATGAAATTGAGGGTATGACTCAGGCCTATGGAGACATCTGCATAAAGTAGGGACCTAAGGACAGATTTGGTATTGAGGACACACTCCTTTCTCCAGGTTCACACGGCCGTCGGCAGGGTGGAGCTTCCTGACTCATGGAGAATTACTTCCAGGCCGAGGCCTTCAACCTGGACAAGGTCCTGGACGAGTTTGAGCAGAACGAAGGTGAGCTGTCGCCTAATTAAGTGTGGAGGTGAGAGAAAAGACAAACTGTGAGTCATTGTGCTGGAGACAAAACAAACGGGCCAACGCTGTGAAAGAGGTGCGGTTATAGGATGTCGTCCTCATCAAGGTGTCAGAAGCAACTGTCAACCAGTCAACTCAGAGTAACACTTACAGGTGGTAATTTAGGCTGTTTGGATTTTTCATTTCCCCTTGGTATGTTTGAAACTCTGTAATTGGTGCAAGGCAATTTACTTATTTTCACAATTATGGCTCACAGTAGGTCCCGTCTCTCTACAGAATCATATTAACCAGGGAAAAAACCACCAGCAGTGTTTTGATAAAGCTGCGAGCTCAGTGTGTATATTTTGGCTGAGTGATTATCTTTGCGCTCTTTGCTGGAGCTCCAACTTGGCAGCTTAACTGTGTGTGCGTGTGTGTGTGTGCGCAGTTGTGCGTGTGTGTGTGCGCGTGTGAACTGAGTACAGCACACGGTAAAACCAGCTTAGCTTGAATTCCAGTGGTGGGAGGAGTGTGGCACTGTAGCTGGCATGTCTGTATGAGAACTTTATTTTTATTTTTTTGGGATAAATACTGTAAGAATTTCCATTCGTATTACAGCGCTGTCATGTGTCAGCCTGACAGACGGCTCCCAGGGGTAAGAAAGTCATTTGGCCCTTCTTCTCAGAAATTCCCAGTCCATTTACACACTAATTTCCCACTCAATGCCAACCTCATTTCCCACTTTGTCCCCCGGTTTGTTCTGCCGTTTTTAGCTCTTTTTAATCATCTGGGAGTTTACATCATTGTGGCAGCTCAGTCGCAGTTTCCTGTTCTTCTTCACTGGTGGATACTTTGTCGTGATCTGTGGTTCATCTTAACATGTCAATGATATGATAACATGCTGTACAGAAAATGAGGATAAAGGCAAATCATATCAAACACGAACTCCAGTACAGCCACTGTTGTATCTTGCGTTGAAACAATTGCGGGAGAAAATAATTTGAATAATAATTTATTTTCTGAGCATGATCTTATTCCACTTTTCAAAATAAGTTGTTAATGTGTATTTCATCGAATGATTAAAATTAGTTATTATTCAAAGACAATAACAGCTGCAGTCTGTTATTAGCAGCCCTAACCAGGTTTAATTCTTTGTTTTCCGCTCTCTGCTAGATGAAACAGACACTCCGATCCTCTCAGATGCTAAGTGGACCCAAATCCTGGCCCCACCGGCTCATCTGCTCTCCCTGAACCCCGCTTTGGCCCACGCAGACCTCAGCCCCCACGAGAGTCCGCTACCCTTCAAGACTCTCCCGGACTCCTCCTCTAGTCCCTCCCCGGGGGCTGACCCCAAAAGACACCCCGGCCCTGAACTTCCGTCCTGGGTAGAGGAGAGGCCGGCAGACGTCCACAGCCCACCACTCCCCCAGCCCAACATAGGCAAACTGGTGGGGGCTGACGACCTCTCACCACCCCCTGCGACAGCATGTAGTGCTGTGGAGAATGGTTGCACTGCAAGCCCACAACATGATGGGCTGAACAAGGAGATAAGTTCTCCTGGTGTTTCTGATCAGGCAGTTAAAGCACGTCAAGGGGAGAGAGCTATCTCAGCAGCTGGAGGAAGCTCCACTGTCAGTCACACCCACTTTACTTTTGAGCTTGGACTAGGACAAGAAGAAGCCCTGTCTAAGAAGACTCCTCCAAATGTGGAACCACCAACACCAAGTGGAGAAGGTGGTACAAAGGAGGTCGGTGCGGCTGATTTACAGGAGTGTAGTCAACAAGGAGAAACGGCAAACTCAAACCAGGAGCAGGGAGAAAGCGTCCTGAATGGGAGAAGAGATGTTCAGGCTGGTTGTGAGGCAGAGGAGAATGGTGTATCTCCTCCTAACACGGGTGGATGTGGTCCAGGGGAACAGATAGACCAACTCCTAAGAACATCAAGCCTTCCCAGTGGTTCAGAGCAGGAAAGGAGTTGTGATACCAAGCTGAATGAGACTGAGGAGAAAGAGGAGGAGGGTTTTTCTCCCTCCCCCGTTCCCTCCAAAGAGGACTCTGTGACTGAGGAGAAGGAGATGGAGGAGAGCAAGCAGGAGAGCAGTGACGGAGGAGCACCGGGGTCTGGTAACGTCCAACCAAAACTCAACAACAATCGACTGCAGCCGGTCAGCGTTCCTTACGGAGGGGCACGACCGAAGCAGCCGGTCAGCCTCAAGCTCCAGATTCCACAGCCGCTCTCCGGCCAGGTCCAGAACCAGCTCGGCAGCAAGAACAAGAACGTTGAGAACCAGTGTCGGAGAGGTACACCGTTTGAGACGACGCTCTGTGGGACCGATCAGACCACAGTTGGGGTGAATGGAGAAGGTGTTGCCCACTCTCCTTCCTTGATGCCTTCAGAGAGCCCAGACAATGACCTCCAAGCAGGACATCAGAGCACTCTGAGCAAGAAACCTGCCAGCTCCCTGGGTGAAGTCGCCCCTGTGTGGGTGCCCGACTCCCAGGCTCCTGTCTGCATGAAATGTGATGTCAAGTTCACCTTCACCAAGAGGAGGCACCACTGCAGGGCCTGTGGCAAGGTTAGAGGAAAATCCAAACTAAAAACCAGGATTACAGCAATTTACCTGGAAAATTGAAACAATGTACAATATTTTAAATTTAAAGATTGGTCTGATGCCTCAGCGCTGGGTTACTTAGGTTTGAGAAACCCTTTAGTATCTTTAGCACACACAAATGAAAGAGAAGTTCTTCTCTTTGCAGATAAGCTCAGCGGGCGCACAGGTCCATTTCTAGCATCATGCCACCCACATATGCAGTGGGGCGTCCGTGCAGGGCTATAGAGCGTCGATGTGGTCGCTGACACGGCACTGGAAAATTGCCGGTCTGCTACTTAATTTCCCATGGTGGTAAACAAACACGCTCTCTGCCACTTGAGCAGAGAAGAGCTGGCACTGCAGTAATACTAACACCAGCACTGGGGCCACAGAAACAATAGACAGAGCGGGATCCTCTACGTCCACCACCAGACCTGTAGCTCAACAAACCAACTTATGATGTCGCAACGTGGCTCTGAAATCCAAATGATCTGTGTAATCATTTATTAAATGCATGTTACCGGATAACGATGACGCGTAACAAGGTGCTAATCCATTTAACGTGAAGTGCCCTGTACACCGCTGCAGCCCGTTGAAGTGCTGGAACAGGAAATCAATACGAGTAAAGTGGTTCATTTGCTGCACACTTCATCAGACCTTATTTTCAAATCTTTACACTAAATGTTTAGTGATTTGGAGAAAATGTCGCCCAGCGTTTTCCTTTTGTCTCTTTTGTTGGAGGCTCTGTTTGTGACTGTTTTGTTGTTTTTCAAGGTGTTTTGTGCAACGTGCTGCAGTCTGAAGTGCCGGCTCATGTACATGGACAGAAAGGAGGCGCGTGTCTGTGTCACCTGTCACTCTGCTCTGACCAGTGGTGAGTGGACAGCTCGCTTTGTCCAGCACACATTATTACATGGTACCATATAAACATGTGATTGTCACACTACGATAAGCCTGGATTTCTGAAATGAAAACGTTTGCACAAGTTAGTTTTAAAAATCACGTAGATCAGTACGAACTGTTTGGGAAAATAATTGAATGATATATTTCATTTAAACTGTTGTAACGATCTGTTCTGTCTGCCAGCTCAATCGCGAGAGACGCCAGCTGCTGCAAGCAACCATAGTCCAAACCCCAACAACCCAGCGGAGTACTGCTCCACCATCCCCCCTCTGCAGCAGGCTCAGGCCTCTGGGGTTCTCAGCTCCCCTCCTCCCACTGTTATGGTGCCTGTGGGAGTCCTAAAACAGCCTGGCAACGAGGGTACGACCTTTACCAAGCATAAAAATACTCTGAGCACTTTTCACCTTGTACACTGATGTTCTGTCTCCACCTCTCTGAAGGAGTTGAAGGAGTTTGAGGTTGTAAGCTGGTGGTGTTTTGCGAGTGTAACTCTGTGTCTCTCCTCTTTAGGGTCCCTCTCCCGTGAGCAGAGGAGAGTTTGGTTCGCTGATGGGGTCCTACCTAACGGGGACACAGCAGAATCCCCCAAGCCTCCCACCCCCAGCTCCGCCCCGTCCCAGTTACTGGCCATCTCCACGTGTTCGAACAAATCCTCCACTTCTGATTCCTCAGAGGTAGGCTCAGAGGTATGAAAAGCATTCACCCACAACTAATGCTATTAGGGTTAGCGCGTATGCTCATATTAGCAGGGGGAAGCCACAAAGAACTCTTTCTGTGGGGGTCTTGGTGGGTCACTGTCTGGGTCACGGGCTGCAATAAATCAACGGTAAACAAAAGCTCAAATGAAACATTCCTCCTTTACATAATCAGAATTGGAAAACCCTGCTGACTGAAACGCTGAAAGCTCCACTAGATTTGGTTTTATCCAAAAATAAGGTGGCCTCTCTGTTGTTTGCCACACTGCATTTAACAGACCAGCAAGTATTGTGTGTTTGTTTTTGCCCTTGTGCCCCGCACTCATCGGACTTGAATGTGACAAGTCAGGATGATTCATCGCCCGTTGAACAGGGTGATTGTCGCAGCTTTTAAATGGGTGCGTCTGAGATCGCCAGCCGATGCTCTGCAGACACGACTCAAGTACAAAGTCAGATTTTCACATGACGTTGTGAAGGTCATACTGACAGCAACCGCGTAATATATGGATTTGAATTTACTGCCAAACGGTTTCAATTACAGTAAGGTGACCACTGCACTGTACCAGTGGGAGTAGAAAAGTGACGAGCCATTGATTTACAGAGGCTCTGAATGCGCTTGTCATGCTGTTTTCATGGATTAACGTCTTATAATGACGTGAAATGAAGATAAATTAAAGGCGAGAACGTCAGCACGTTTAGTTCAGGGCAGGAGGAATGATACAAGGACACAAAGTTACATATATATATTACATGTCAAAATCAGTTTAGAAGAGACACCGGGCTCTACTCAACAAATCGAATCGCGTCGTGTTCACGTGTGAGAAGTGCTCTTCAGCACCGTGCTGAACTTAACACAACTTCTCGCACTGTTTTTCGCTTAACTGCTGCAGTTAAGAAGACAGTCTCTGGTTCCGTGTGGAAACCAGTTGAGACAGTTGATGCGTAAATAGTATGTGTTCCATATAGTACCCAGAAGTGTACGTTTGACTGTGATTATAGGTGCCGCTGGCAGGTGTGGCTGCATCTTGTACTTAATCCACATGTTGCACCCATAATCACAGCCACACGCACGCTATGGGATTCTGTTGCCGTATGAGTGTTCAAACCAAGAGTACATCTAACCCTGCACCCCCACCCCTCCTCTCCACCCGCAGGCAGCCCATACCCCTATTGCCCCTGTGGGCAGCCCCGTGGGCAGCTCCCTCAGTCTAATCCCGGAGGACGGGCTCCCTCCCATCCTCATCTCCACTGGAGTCAAAGGAGGTACGGGAGGCCACATCACAGGTGCTTGCCCTCATCCTCACCATTCTGCTGCCACTACATTGCTCCATCAGCTGCTGTGTTTGTGCTGATTTAGTTTTTTTTTTTCCCTCATGTGCTTTATGTCCCGGCTCATGTTTCGACCACTCATTGCCACCGGGGGGTGGGGGGCGTTGTATGTACATGGGAATGCTGTACAGTAATGACAGTTTGAATCATTATGGGGGCGTTTTCTGGATGTTTCTCAATTTCACCCCCTCCATTTTCTCTGTGCCATCAAACTGCCCCCTTCCACCACCCACCCTTCTTTCTCTGTCCTCACCCCAAACCCCCCCCATGCAGACTACGCAGTAGACGAGAGGCCATCAGAGATCGTTCTAATGCAGCAGCTGGAGGAGGGAGGCCCGGACCCCCTGGTCTTTGTGCTCAATGCCAACCTGCTCGCCATGGTCAAGCTTGTTAACTGTGAGATAGCTTCTACCATTTAAACACATAGTACACAACACTAGCACTGTAACACAACAATCAATCTGTATGATATGTATGTTGACATTCACACATATGGATTATTTTTTTTCCATCTTTCATTTATGCAGGTGCCAAAGCAACATCATTCAATCCCATTTCACATGATACAATAGAATCTCTGCTCTCTCAACTCACAGACGTAAACAGGAAGTGCTGGTATGTGACGACGAAAGGAATGCACGCCGTTGGCCAGGCCGAGGTTGTCATTCTTCTCCAGTGTCTCCCTGATGAGAAGACCGTCCCGAGAGACCTCTTCACCCACTTTGTGCATCTCTACCAGGAGGCCCTCAGTGGTAAGAGCATTGTTAGGGGGCTCACTGTGAAAACAGTCCTCCTCCACCATGGGACCCTCTGCTAATGGTCCAAAGCTAAGTGGACGTGATGCAGAATAATAGAAGGAGGAAATGTTCAAGCTCTACTTTTTGTTCCACAGAGATGACAGGTGCACCCTGTCAGCATCTATCTAGAAACCAGGCTGAATCGTGTGGTGGTCTTTTCCATGAAAAATGGTTCAGACATTAGCGCCCTGCTGTCAGGTGGCTTCCCTCAAGGCGTGAAATCTCAACACCGCCTTGCCCTGCGCGTTCAGCTCCTCATGCTGCAGAGCAACGGTGGCTAACATCCGATGACTTTGATGGCTCACTCCCCTCAGGCTGTTTCCTCTCGCGTAGTCACAGTGTAGCAGTTTCAGGCTGGTGAAAACTGAGCCATATTGTGAATGTCGCGCCTGATTATGTCGCCATCGGTCAAAACGCGAGAAGAAGTGCAGGCTTTAGCGAGTCTCAGCCACTGAGCTTTGTCCTGTCATTAGGGTTATTGTGTTACACGCCATTTCAAGCCAGTGATCCCTCCCATGCCTGATCTGTAACATGAAGCCTCTGTGCGTTATATGAGGTTGTCTGGGCAAGCAGGTGATTTTTTTTAAATTCACTGTTAGCGTTTCATTTCTGTCTCCCGTTTATCATCCCTTTCTCTTCATTTCCTGATTCTCCCCACTTTCTCCATCTCGTATTCTCCTTAATGTTCTTTTATAGCTTTGACATTTTCCTCCACTTCATCCTTTCTCTTATATCTCATCCCCTGCTTTTTGTTGTGCCTCTAAACACTATCGTATTACTCTTCTTTCTCTGCCCACCGTCTCCCCTGCCGCCCCACTGAGGCTTTCCTCTTATGTTTCACCAACCTCTCCTCCTTCCCACTCTCCAGTATCACTAACCTGTCTCCTCCTCTTCTTCCTCATCTCCCAAAGGCAACGTGCTGAGCCACCTGAGTCACTCCTTCTTCACGCAGAGCTTCCTGGGCAGTAAGGAGCATGGCGGTTTCCTTTACATCAGCCCCTCCTTCCAGTCGCTGCAGGATCTCCTGCTACCAAACCCGCCTTACCTCTTTGGCATCCTGATCCAGAAGTGGGAGACGCCATGGGCCAAGGTTTTCCCTATCCGCCTCATGCTGCGGCTGGGTGCAGAATACCGCTGTGAGTTTGGACCTCTCAGGTTCACACTATAACCCACTATAACCGCAGTACTATCAACAGGGAAAGTATAATTTGATGATCTAGATATTTCACCTTGATAAACATAAACAGGTTTATACACATTTTTTTTCTTGGTCAAACATTGGATGTCAAAACGGCAGGATACGCCCCACAAAAGCTGAACAGACATGGGAAAGAATGTGGTGTCAAATTCCTGATGTGGATGATGCATAAATATTGATCCAGATGATTCCAAACTGTAAACAAGTGTTGAGAGCAGTGATGCTGTTTGCGGTGTGGTGCTCCCAACATGATTATAAAATATGTTAAAGTCATAACAGTTTCTGTTGAGCTTATCTGTTTGGTCAAACAAAACTACATGTTTGTTTAGCAGGAAATACACACGTTGCGTTGTTGGTTTCAGCTGTAGTGACTGGGAGAGGGAGCAAATATTTTCAGGACTGAAGTGTAATGTAACACGTCCATTACCCAGACACTGACTGAGGCGTTGTCCCAGTGTCAGACCATCGTCAGGAGCAGTTTGCTGTCAATTAAAGACAGCAAGCACATTGTTGTGTCTGCTAATTGCATTGATTATTTAAAAGGTAAAATGAAGCCTCAGATTCACATCAGGATCCTGTGACAAGTGTTTTTTTCCCTGCAGTTTTTTTGTTTGACAGTAAACAGAGGCAACAAATGTTGGTGCATCGGCAAGAAGAAACCTGGCAAAAAGGCAGAGAGAGTGTTTTCAAATATTAAAATCCAGATTAATCTAAAGAGCTTACGACACGAGTTGTCAGAAGAAGCCTGTGGATGTCAGCTGTGTGGGGTTTTTAAATCAGTGAGGTTCCTCTCACCACATCCCTTTTCCTCACAGCCAGACCCGTCAGCGCCGAGGGCTGCCAGGCTCTGTTAAGCCTCTCGCCTGCTTCCAGCGAGCACAGATAGAAGACATTAACAAAGCCGTGTGCAGCTCCCCAACACAGAATGTTAGCATTACCGTGATATTAACCCACCACATGGACCATACTCCGTGCGCTCCCCTCTCCAAATAATCAGCCAAATGCACTTTCAGACTGAGATTGGTTTTATTGCTAATGAGAGTTTGTGGCAAGATCTTTTTTTATCCAGCTGTTTGCAGAGATAAGGCTAAAAATAGTCATCTAAGGAGCTTTGGTTGCTGAAGAAAGTGTTCCTCCACACTGCAGGCACATTATACAGTATGTACGTATGTGTGTGTAGAAGAATAAAAACCCGAAAAACAAGACCAATGTAATAATTCATTAAAACAAATGAATTAAAAACAAATGAGAACAACAAAGAAATAAATCAAAACATCATATTCTGCGACCTCATATCTGCTACTACTGATGATTATAGTCATCATTGAATCTGTAAAGTTAAAACTGTTAATGCATTGGATTTATTTTGCTCAAATATTTAATTGGTTTCCATTACAACTGAATACTAATTGAGCTTGATATTAAAAAAAAAATTAATCTGTCACTTAACTTTTTGTTTTACAGTTTATCCGTGTCCACTGTTCAGCGTTCGCTTCAGAAAGCCACTCTTTGGAGAGACTGGCCACACTATCATGAACCTGCTCGCGGTGAGCGCTTTGTTCTCTCTGTAGCTGTGTTGTAATTTACTTTTTAAGGCTGAATGGCTTATCTATGTGTTGTGTTAAAATGGCATCACCTGTAGTACAGTTTACAACATGTCATTGTATGCTGCCAAGTGGCTCAGTTTTTTTATGTCATTTATTTTATTCATCAAATTGAGAATAAGACGCCCTCTAATTTTCTTCCCTTCTCTGTTACAGGACTTTCGTAACTACCAGTACACACTACCAGTGGTTAAAGGGCTGGTTGTGGACATGGAGGTGAGGAAGACGAGCATCAAGGTTCCCAGTAATCGCTACAATGAGGTGAGCATCCTGCATTTACAACAACACCATAAATCACATTGGATTCCATTATATTACACTACAACACATCACATTCCATCTCTTTTGTTGCCTCTTATGATCACCACGCGGTTGCCAGGGACCTATTTTATCCTGGGGCCCCTTGGACATCAGCACACGCATGTTAGCATTGGGTCTGTGATATGTGACAAACCCTGCAGGATCCCTGCGGTGACAGTGCCGCCGCCTGGAGGGTGTGAATGAGTGTCCGACTAAAAGAAGCACCATTTGGCAGAGGAGGGGAAAAAGAGCCCGAGTAGTGGCAGTTGTACAGTTTGGCTGCTCAGGCAGTGACAGATGGAAACCCAGTGAGGACGGGTCTGGTTCTCAACAGCTTGCAGGACAGCCTTTAGCGCAGCGAGCGGTTAAAGAGCTCCACGTTTTTGATGTGCAAAGGAGACGGAGGCAGGAGATTTAGTCGAATTAAAGTGTGGGAGTTTTCAGCCATTGATGTCCACCCATGTCAGTGTCCTTCTCCGCAGTCAAGCCCACAGAGATCAGGCTTCACCAGGCTGCTGCTCTTATGGCCTGTGTTTTTTTGTTTTTTTTTTCTCAGCACAAGCCCAAGGGGCAGCTTAATCAGACATGGGTGTCATTTGTCCTTGCAGCTGATGAAGGCCATGAACAAGTCCAACGAACACGTGCTGGCAATGGGGGCGTGCTTCAATGACCGGGCCGACTCCCACCTGGTGTGCGTCCAGAACGATGACGGCAACTATCAGACGCAGGCTATCAGCATCCATCACCAGCCACGCAAAGGTGCTGACACAGAGCCGATCGTGTTTCAGTCTCTCCTCTCCACTTTCCTGTGTTCAGCTTGTTTTCTGTCCAGAATCTTTCCTCAGACTGCCTGATTATTATTATTTCTCTTGTTTACTGGAGAACAGTTTGACCTCAGCCGGTGGTGGAGCTGAATGTTGTTTCTGTTTGTGTTTGTTTGTCCAGTTACTGGAGCCTGCTTCTTTGTGTTCAGCGGTGCTTTGAAAGCCTCGTCGGGCTTCTTAGCCAAGACCAGCATTGTGGAAGGTGAGAACTGTGACAATAAACGAGTTGTCTCTGAAGCTACTGAGATATAATTTTAGTGCACTTGTACAAAACTGTCCTAAAAAGACTAATGATCATGGCAGTGCTAATTAATAATAGGTGATAAAACATGGGGTTGGAGTTGTGGTTCGAGGAAAGGTTTCCTTTCACTGTTAGCAGTCATTTCTCCTACAGTAGTAATTGTATGAATACAGTATATATAAACTGTTTATCACAATATAAAATACACACAGGATGGTACAGACTGCTATTGCCGTCTAAGTAAATAACTGTGCCATAAAATATTGATTGTTTCAACACTTTTTGTCCTGACCACAGATGGTGTGATGATCCAGATCACGGCTGAGACCATGGAGTCTCTGCGTCAAGCCCTGAGGGACATGAAGGACTACACCATCACGTGCGGTAAAGCCGACCAGGAGGAAAACCAGGAGCTTGTCCACATCCAGTGGACAGAGGACGACCACAACTTCAACAAGGGGTGAGAAGAGAGGAGGCGAGACACCTGTAGCATGTGCTCATAACCATCGTTTTAAAATTGTCATTATTTAATCATCATTTCCTGTGCTAACGATCCAGTGTGATTAGTCCAATTGATGGAAAATCCATGGAGTCCATCACCAGCGTCAAGATCTTCCACGGCTCAGAGTTCAAAGCCAACGGCAAAGTCATCCGTTGGACAGAGGTACAACTCACACAGCTCATTTTATTAGGTACCAGAAAGACTCAGGGTTCAACCATAATCCCAACCTACTGACTGAGGTGTTTCATACACATGTGTTCATACACATTATGTCGTTCTGTGTCTGCTTCAGCATGTTTCTCTGTTCTCCTCAGGTCTTCTTCCTCCAGAGTGAAGATCAGCCCAACGGTCTGAGCGACCCGGCCGACCACAGCCGCCTGACGGAGAACGTGGCGAGAGCTTTCTGCGTGGCGCTGTGTCCACACCTGAAGCTGCTGAAGGAGGATGGCATGGCCAAGCTGGGCCTGAGGGTCACACTGGACTCTGACCAGGTACAGCGACGCTGCGTTGTATGGAAATATAATACAACATAATACTTTTTCTGGATAAGTTTATGGTTTTTTATTGTGTCATCATATTTCTGTCGAGACTCTTCAGACATGTTCAGTTTAACATAGAAATGGCACAGGTAGCTCATATGGAGAAAATGGTTTGATTAAATCAGAAGGAAACAGATTTTTCTTGTTAATGTCCAAACTTAACATCTGGTCAGGATCCTATCTAACATCTGTCTTTGTTGTTCAAGGTTGGTTACCTGGCAGGAAGTAACGGTCAGCCTCTCCTGCCTCAGTACCTGAGTGACCTGGACAGCGCTCTGATCCCGGTCATCCACAGCGGGGCGTGTCAGCTGAGCGAGGGCCCCGTGGTCATGGAGCTGGTCTTCTACATCCTGGAGATCATCTCCTAGATGCCATTCACATTCTCTTAAACCCCACATGTTTTTTTTATGCTGTCATCTCGCAGCCTGGTCTACTGCCCCTCCGTCATCTCCATTCAACTGTTTGCACTTGAAGAGCCTGAAAACTGTGCCGTGCCAGGTGTGGTAGCATTCCTCAAGTCAATCCTATGCATCCAGCCACCGTCTTTTGTGCTCTGAAGGTCACCAGGGGCCCGAGGACGCCCAGAGCAGGATCATCTGTCACGCGGCACCGTTCGCCTCAACCCTTCAGGTGCTCCGGTCACACTGGGTCCGTCCTGATACCCGCACTCTACAGGTTAAAACAGTGCCTACTGACACAACACATTCCCGGTAGATGTTTGTTAGACAAATAAAGCTGATGGGTGATCAGCAGACAGTGTTAACGATCCAGGAGCAGAGGAGGGGGAGAACGGAAATAAGAAAGTCATATACATTAAGTTACAGGGAAGCAGAGAAAACACATTATTTTTGAAGGGTTTCAGTTAAATAAAAAAAGGATATATACCGTATATATATATATATTTCTATCTTAGAGGAAAACCTAATGAATTATATTTTAAGAATGCCAGTCAATCCCATCAGTAATCAAAGGTTGTCAATATTAAGAGATAATCATCTGTGAATGATCAGCCATTAATGTGTCATGTTGAGCAACATAAAGTTTCAAAGAAACAACTGAATATTTAGATTGAGTTGCAACTAACAGTCATTTTCCTCCAATATCTGAGGGGGAAAACAACAATAACAGTTACCTGGAGCTCAAGGCGGCGTTTTATTTCACCAGCCATCAGTCAGAAACACTGACGTGTTCAGATCACAAACAAACAAGAATGAATCATTTTGTCACATCTGACGAGATGGAAGCATCAAATATCTTGTCTCTGTACTAAATGATCAAACCGTTGGTCTTTAATCGCCGTTCGCTTAATTAACTCCCCGACTGAGCTCTAAATAAAACCACAATTTGTGGGACCTGACATTTATAGGAGAAAGCCACAAAAACAAATAATCAGATCTTTTGATAAGCTAATGACGATTAGTGATGCTACAGGCACTTGCCTGATACAATCAGAAAGTATTAGTAGTGGTAGAAGCAGTAGTATTAGTATAGTAGCATATTTTTGGCGTTTAATCAGTATTATATATGAGTGTAGGTTCATTGTCCTGCGTGTTGCCTTTCTCCAGACGTCGGACATGTTGCCTATAACATATTCAAGTGTCTGTAAGTGTGTGCATCTTGACGGATCCGCTGTCTGACTTCAGCGCGGCGTTGTGTATCTACTCTGCGTCAGTCACTGTGGTGGCCTGACGGAACCTGGAGCACTGAACTCAAAGGGCCTCTGTAGCACAGAGACTCCTACACATCTCATATACATCTCAGAAAAGCTGGGACTGTATCCTTTCAGCTGCGTTACCAAGGAAAAGTACACCGTGTCGACCAAGGAGGGAGAAGATGCCTCTTTGTGGTGGCGACAGAGTTATTTTTTTCTTCTGTCTGCGCCGTGGCTCTCAGTGCCTGCAGCAGTGATTCACGAGAGGCAGAGGAAAAATCAAAACCATCTTGGCTTCACTTCTTAAGCTTTACTCATCAATCACCAGATGCTTTACTTCATGGACTAACGTGTTGACCCGTTGTACATGTTTTTGTAGACGGAACAGTTTCCCTTCCATGATAACTATGACATCTGTGTAACATCCAGAGATCCCACTGAGGGACCTTACTGGAATCAGATTACAAGATCCTAAACAAGACGTTTGTCCAGTTTGTCCTAAAGTAGACAACTAATAAGGTTTCAGTGCTTTATTGATGAACTCAAACAATATGTACATAAAGCAAAAGGCAGAAGAGGGCGAGTTTTTAATCACATCAACGTCACAATCATCAGCACTCGGTGTTCGTCCAGAAGTGGTTGGAGGGGGGGAAACCTCTCGACCTTTTTGGTGTCTTTTTAATCATACAAAGAGAAAAACTGTCGAAGATGTAAAGATGTATAAATATATAAAGAAAACTATTGCAGAAGCAGTGCACTGGATACTAAGCCATCTTCAGGAGAGTCGGAGCAAGTGTCAGGGCTGCTGCTGCCGCCGCCGCCACTCTGGAGGACGCCGGGTTGTAAAGATCCAGGATTCCTGCTGAATGTATTTCATCTCATTTTTTTCTTTCTGCAACTCATCGTCTTTCCAAAACCCTGAAATCAGCACCATCCTGCTCCAGACTCTGCAAAACGTGGACTTTGCTGACCTGCGTTGGAGCCCTGTAGCTCGCTGACAGGTCGTCCTCAAGGCCTCAGCTGTTTGTGTGAGCAGATCAGACTGTCGGACGTCGACCTGCAGCCTCTCTCTGCTCCGTACTCTGCTCTCTCCCCCAGCAACATGGACCTGGAAAAAATCTAAAGAATGTATTCCCCCGTTTCTGCTCTGATGTGTTTTTTTTTTTAATGACTGATTATAGGCTTCAAAACGGCGATCATTCTGCATCGCAGCCATTTCTCCGTCTTTAATCGTGCTAATGTAAAACCAGAAGGGTCTACACACAGAAAGTACTGTCAGTTTAGTACAAGGAAAACAATCTCATTCATCACAAGAACGAATCAGACAATCACACAAAAAATCTGCAGGAGAGCTGCTGCTTTGAGTTTCAATTAGACCTGTAGGTATCCTACATTCATTTATTACTCAGTCGGAGGTATTTAGGAGCTGCTGTAGCTGAGTCGTGGTAGTAAAGTGGATTCTAATGTTTAGAGGTCAAAAGCTTCTGGCTTTGGTTTAAATAATATAATGTTAATTATACCAGAGCTGGTGTTGCTGAATCACTGTGTCTTCACTGTGTGATGTTCAGCTCTTCTGTTTTTATAAATTAGCATAAGCAAAGAGGAGACATGAGGATTTATTTTTCAGACTCCCTGGTCTCTGTTATTTTGGCATTTGCTGACATGTGCAATATGTCCTCATCCCAAAAAAAAAGGTGCAATTTGTGTGACTTAAAGTAGCATATTTTTGTATTCAGTTGTAAGATGTTACTATCCAAACTAACACTGCATGCAAACAGAAACAAGCTTGAAAACAAATCAATCAACTTTGCATTTTAACAGCTAATTCCTCTATAGTTTGTGGATGAAACTTTCAGTTGTTCACAACTGGGTTTTGTGTCTTTTTTTTAAATAAACATTAGTCAGAAATGTTTGAAAAGCCAAAAACCATGAACATGTTTCTTTACACTACAAATGACAAGAAAAGTGGTCTTCATCAAAAAAAATGTAGTATATGTAAAATAAAAACTTATAGAAAATTGAAACAAGTGCTCATTTTATTTGTTTTTGTTTAGAGTTAACAAAATTGTATTTCCAAAAATTGTAAGCGACAAGTATTAGAAAAACACTGAGTGCAAAATAATTTTTTTAATGTAAGAAATTTAAGCAGGATAAAGACATTAAGTCCAGCATTAAAAACCAAAATAAGATTTTGATTCAGAGATTAACATCGAGCATATCTGAAATTCTAAACGTGATATCACCCAACTTTGTAAACATGTTTGCGACCAAATTACACCAAGAATCAGACTGATTGACAACAGCAATCATCTAGAATAATGTGTCTAGTAAATGTAACGCCTGCTACACTGATTCATGATTTTTGCCAATGATAAAGTGTCTAAAAGAAGAGAGACAGAAATGTTGTGACCACAGTGGTGTTTGGTACCTTGATATTATAGACAGTGTTGATGTAAACCTGTTGACGTGGGATTCATGTGTTTTTATGGCTTCTTCTGTCAGCTTTTCTTTCCAATGTTGCTGTTAAATCTGAGCAGTCGGTTCACTCAAATCCCAAACAAAATCTCTACCCTTTTGTTTCATCATCACCGTATTAGTTTGGAGTTACAAAATTATTACGGACAATCTAGATTCTATTTAATTAAGTATAAGTATAGGAGGCTTTTAGAGTGGATGATGTTTACCAATGAAATCATGAATTTAAGATAAAACCGTCTTAATCTTTCTGATCTAAATATGATATGTTTAGATTTGTGCTCAACAGTGTAAACAAGCATGTCAGTGCAACACACCTACAGCCATAAGTGTAGAGTTTAGTTACCACAAACAAAAAAGGTGATCCGTAAATAATCATATAATCGTACCTTATACAGAATCATAACTTCTTGGCTTACTCCTGTAAAATATCTGAAGACGCTGCTGTGTCTGCCTGATAGTTTCCCACTGAGAGGCTGAAGAACTGTGCAGAAAAATAACGAGGAGAAAAAAACCCTGACAATATACATCCCGTCGCATATTTTAAACGTTCGTGTCGTCTGTTGTAGCAGGTTTGGCAGCTGAAGGCGATTTCAAATATGCAGGATTTTACAGCAACAGTGATTACTTTGGTATTAGTGCATAGGTGCAGTTCTAGATACCAGAGCTGGATAATATGAGGAATATGTACACATTTGTTTTCTCCTTACTACATATATATATATGTGTGTGTGTGTGTGTGTGTATATATTAACTATAGTCATGTCGGGCAGCAGGATCAGGGTAGGTAATGACACAGGACACGCTGTTGTCCTCCAGGAGCCAATGCTGATGCAAAAGGAAAACTTGAGTAGTAACTGTGACGTTTGTCTCTTGGCCTGAAGTCTGCCTGATGCATCACAACACCACAGCTGCTCCTCACCTCAGCACGAGGCCTGCTGACCTACTGTAAACCGGTCTCCTGCTGGAGGGAGATCGTGGGTCTTATAAATGTGCAATCATTTTAAACAGTCCAAGACCCACGTAGATCTCAGATCTCTTCATTAGACCCCAAACGCCATCCGCTCTCTTCCTGAACTGAGTGTTATTGAATGAGATCCTTTAATTCAGAAGACAAAAGACATTATCAGTTATTTGGAAAGTATCAAAGTATACCAAATTATTCCTTTAAAAAATATTATGAATGACAAATCACGAAGATAAATAATTACCTGTATCTTGGGAGTTATCATTATTCTTGCAGGATCATCTAAATCTTGGGTTAAAAAGAATAAGTTTACTAATCTTCTGATTAGTTTGTCTTCTGAAACAATGACGCACATCATCTGAGTGTGCTGAGTGCTACCTGTGGCGTGTCGATCACCAGCCAGCGCTCCGTGCTCGTCTGCTTGTCCTGACCACTCAGAGGCTCCCGCAGTCGGACCTTCACCTCGACACGACCTCCTGTGGGCTTACGACCGTCCATCACCTGTCAGAAGAAATGCAGCGCTGATGTTTACAGGCAAACAGACACACTAATCAACATATTCATTCAACCCTCTGGTACAAATGTATTCTCTCGTGACTTTCTCACTGTCTGTCATTTTATTTGCTTAGTTATTTATTTTGAACTAAATGGCGCTCACCTCTACAATCTCCCTGATTTCGCTCTGTGACTCAAGTTTGTCCAGTTTCACGTGGGCCGTGCCAATCGGCTTGTCGCTCCGGAGGAAACCTCTGCAGGACAGCGCACACGTCAACATCACTGCCACGGTCTCAACACAACAAAACAACTGACGCTGACATGACAGCATGTGTCACGCAGTGAAATGACTAACTGGACCATAACAGGTGATTATTTAAACCCAACTCTAGTTAATGGTTTTAACTGTGACTGCAGGAGGTCATGAATGTTTGACGTGTTAAAAATCCATTAAGTTTTTCCTTGGGGTATGACAATGTGATTTTGCAAATGACTTTTTAATAGACATTTTGGCAAAAATACTTGTTTTGTTCCCTTGTTGTCAGATGCAAACTGACATGCTGAGCAGCGAGTCTTTCCTGAGGTCTGTGACTCACCCTTTGTGCAGTAGCTCCAGTTTGAGTCCTTTGGTCATCACCACCCTCCTGAAGCCGCGGTGGTTGCGGTTGATTGACAGTGTGAAGCTCTGGTCGTATTCTGGTGTGAGAGATATTAGGGAGCTGTCATTCATTCATCAAAACAAGATTTGAGACAGAAAATGCCACAAATCCACCTGAAATTCCTACATCACTTAAAAAAGAACAAAAAACATTTAATCCCAGAGTGATTCTGTCTCACCTGGGGAGTTAGTGTTCTTGATGACGGCTGTTTTGTGTTTCTGAGACTGTTCCTGGTGGTAACAAAACAAAAAAAAAAGCATATTTATCATTGGTGTACACTGTCTTAGCAGGTTGTGTTAGCTGTGAAAAGAAAATATGTTGCGGTTTGAAATGTCTTACAGTGCTGGGGTATGGGAAGTCAAACTTGATATAGGCATCCAGATCGTTTTGTTGAATTCCTGACAGGAAAAAAACAACAATATATTTCCGAAGTTATTTAAACTTTAAAGACGACATGGTTATAACTGCATGACATTAAACACCAGTGCATCTTGTATGTAAAACCGTTCAGTGATATCTAAACTGAAAACAAAGTGAAACGGAGAAAGCAGACTGGTTGTTTTACCACTTGGTGCAGGAAGATTCATCCCTTTTACGATAACAATAACCATGTCAGTGCTGCTCAGCTCTGGAAAAATCCTGACAGTACAGATGGGAACAAATAACAAAATAATAAGGACAAACCACAAAGGAAAAGCTCATTGGTTTTTAACAGTGACCAAACCAGTGGAGACTCTTTTTTCTCTTTAGTATGTGAATCACATACTAAAAAGAAAAAATGTCTGGTCTGCTGCATGTGTCCACCTGACAGTGTGAAAGGATCTCTGTTCAAAGTGATGTTTGGGAGGGGGCAGACCCCTCGACTGCGCCAGCTTCAGCACCTCCAGACTCTTCTTACAGCTCTCCGCCATCTTCTCGAACCTGAAGGGGGGCACACGCAGGGGGCGTCAGAGATTTTAGTTTATTTAGATTTAGAGAAAAAAAAGAAAGATAAAAATAAGACACAAAGAGACAGATATGTCTCTATGTCAGATATGAATTCCACCTTCACAGAGATGGTGCTGTGTGGGCGGCTGCAGCTCAGGAGAGAGGCGAGACATTAAAACCTAAAGTCTCCCAGTGAATGTGCTGTACTAGAGAAGGGCTACGTATAAAAGTGCAGCATGATTGTATGTGTGAACTGGCTGTGTAAAGCCATTTGAGTGGTTGTTGAGACAAGATCATGCTCTAATTGTGTACTATTTTTGGTGACAATTTCAGAAATGTGTAAATTAAATTTGTTAAATACCTAACGCCTTGACAGTGTTAAAAATAATCAAACATAATTCAAGCGGAACAGTCGAATTGGACTTGATGAGACTGTAAAGTTCAACGTACACAGTGTGTGTTGTTGTTAGTTTTATAACAAGTGTGAGTCTTACTTTGTCGTTTCAGAGAGGTTTCCCAGGTGTGTGAATTGCTTGGAGTAGGTCATACACTTCTGAAAGGAGGAAAGGCAGAACAAACAGCTGAGAATCCAGACTGGGAACAGAAAATCAAAGCTTTTCATGGATCTGAATTAATTTGGAAACGTCTAATTATACAGGGGCTAAAATTGTTGGCCTCTGAGATTTGTTTATTCTGGGAAAAGGAAATTCTTGCAGTGGAAAGTGCCATGGTGCTGACACCGTTTATATGTTCAAAAACAAGCCCACGTTAGTACCTGGTGCTGCTCTTTGAGGATGTTGGCCAGTTGTGTGTAAACCTGCTCTGCTTTCTCACAGATCTGAACCTCGCTGTGTTGAACCAGGATGAAGTCGTCCTCTTCATCACTAGGGGGCGATGGCACCTACAGGCACAGACACGGTCAGCTACAGTAGACTTAGATATATCCCTATCAACTATTTATCATATTAAAAGGAATAGAGGCATTAAGGGTACACCTCATCTCTAATGATGATCTCATAACTTTACTGTAGTATTGCCCTTTAAGTATCCAAATTACAGTACGATAAAGTCCTGCAAAATGGCCGACATAACACTAATATTGTTCCTAGTATCTGGTTAAACTCAGGATATAAACAGCAAATAGATCTAATCTCTGCTCACCTTGCTGATGTCCACAGTTTTTCCGTTGCGTGCTGCCTCGATCATGGGCTCGAAGCCCTTTGCGGCGCGGAGGAAATTCTTGGCCTGTTCCAAATCTTTCCTCTGCTTCGCCTGCAGAGCTGCCTTCATGAACTGCTTCTTCCGAGCCTCCAGGAACTCCAGCTGCTGAACCCCTGCAGGTCAAAGAAACACAGGAAATCTAAGGTAAAACACTGCTTAACACGTAAAAAACCCAAACCCGATTAGAATCAGTTTGCATGTTTCAGTCTAAAAGTTGTGGATTTTTAATTTCATGTCATGTAAGATAACGAAAAGCATTTGACACCACAGAATATTTGTTTGATTTTTTTTTTCTTTTTTTTTTTTTTGCTTTGAATGTTGCAGTTAATAATTTGAATTGATAATGAGACTAGTTGATTTAATTTTTAAACTGACCTGTTGGTGAGAGTCCTTCACTGGCAGCTGACCTGTCAGGTGAAGCTGACGGAGTCCTTTTCTGTCCTTGACCTGCGGTGGAGACGTCTAACTTGGTTTTCTTTGGCTCCTCTGGCACGGCAAGCTTTGACTGCAACAGATGCAAGAACAATGAATCAACACTTTATCCACTAAAACCAAACAGAAAGAAGAAAGGTGCTGTGATGCTGAAAGCCACCTCCTCTTCCTTATCGTCTTCTTCCTCATCTGGAACTTCAGCAGGATCTGTACCAGCGAGCTTATTGGCTGTCGCCAAAGCAGTAACCAAACTCTGCTCAGCTCCTGTTGCTTTCTGACCCGGGATTGGGGGGAATCCTGTTAAATGAATACACAGACTCACTGACAGTTTTGAATTGTGATATGCTGTAACTAACACCCCAGGAGTAGGCTATTGCAAATACAATGCAAATTTTATTTCACAGAGCAACGAGCAACATGAATGATTACACTGTCAACTCAAAAATAAACCCAAATACCCAAGAATCTCACCAGGGGGAACTGGCAGCTCGTCAAAGTCAACTTTCTTCCCTGCTTTGTGAGCTCGGATGGCTGTCTGGTATTGCTGCAGGAACCAAAAGAAAAAAAAATAACAGTTAATATTTTTAATCATGGTCCCTACATAAGGATGAAACATATCGATAGTGGTTTTACAAAATCGTGCAAAATGGACAGATGATTGGACAAGGCCAACAAACTGAAGACCTTTTAATTAGGCTTGCAGCAGCATACCTTGGCGATGCGGTCGTGCATACGGGCCTTGCGGTCGTCTCCGCTGGCTTTAGCCTGAGCAGATGCCTCCGCATACTTGGCTCGTCTCTGCTCCAGAGCCTCCAGCACGTCTTTGGGGGCTGATGGGACAGATGGGGCTACAGGGGCTGAGAAGCAAAAATGTAAACATTATTATGTTCTCTTTTATTTTGACTTTAAGGATTTAAATTTGATGCTAATGTTTGCATGGGAACATGATCAAAATGACAGTAACAGTAACTAATCTGGCTCCGTTTTTTTAGTTCTATTCATGAATGGCAGCCTGAAAACACTACCTGCTGCAGCTGTTTGTGTGACGTGTGTGTTTTGACCGGAGGAAGGTTCCTTCATTGGAGCAGAGCTTTCTCCTGAACATACAACAAAATAACCAGAGATAACATGTGTTATATGCAAACCGATAGCTTTCTGTTTACAATTTGATGAAAAAGATTATAATTTGCTTATTTAAATATCCCTCCTGTGAGAATACAGTGAATTTGCTTGTGAAAAGAACGATGTATTCAGTGTTTGTTAGCCTGCTGCTAAAATGCAAACGTGTTAAAGGAGGCCTCCTCACCCTGTACTGGAGGAGGAGGAAGACCACTCAGGTCGACTGCTTGTCCTTTCTCCAGGGCCTGGATTACTGGATCGAACCTCTGCACCAAAAAAACAACAACAACAAAATATACCAACAGTGTCTGGTTTCTGTCAGCGCCCAAATTGTCGGGATGTTTCACATAGTTGGGAGAGAAACCAAACAATTACCATGTGTAGCTACAGGCGGAGACTATACAAATAATGATGTCTGATGTGAACTTTGTGTTATAAAACAAACCTTTCAGAACAGGACACGGAAATTGATTTTTTTTTATCAAGTTTAAAGTATCTAGGTACCACAACACCGCTGATCTGAGCATCTTCACGGGACACACGTCTCAGTTTGAACAGATCGCTGACATTTGTTTCACTCACCTTGCTGGTCATGAAGAAAAGTTTAGCTTGCTCCACATTCCCCTGCTTCTTGGCTGTCAGAGCTGCCATCTTGTATTCTCTCTGCCTCTCCAGCAGCAACATCCTGGTTGCTTCGTTCGCTGTGGGATCACGAAACAGAAACAGTTACCACAGTGAAAGGCCACATTCATTACATATCAGGCAGCGAACAACACCTCCATTTAATATACTGCAACCACCCTTAAGCAAAAGGATCAAAGTCAAGAACATTTGAAAGGCAAACCAGTAAATATCAAATAAATCCCTCTAACGAGGCTGTGATGTTATGTACATTTGAGGATTTATAGATGATAAATACAATGAAACCAGGAATTTGCATTTGCTGTGACTCAGTTCCTATTGTCTGATATTCAAATGCACTGGAAAACGGTTGTTTTGACTGATTTATTTTTTTTTTAAATATTATGTTTCTAACCCAGGACCAACTGACCGTCTGTCTGACTGGTTTGTGGCAGCGGAGCAGGTTCCTCTGTCTTTTCCTCTGGAGATGGGACATTGCTCAGATGAGGCGCTGTGGTGGTGGACAACTGCTCCTCTTCATTGGTGGGTATGACGATCATTGGTGCAGCATGTGGTGGTGTAGTGGTTTCCGACTCCTCCTGCTGATCTGATGGAGCTGATTTGGGATGCGAGGGTACAGGAGGAGCAGGTCGTGCAGGGACACTGGGCCGAGGGGCGGAGTTGGAGGTTCCGGTGGTGACGGGAGGTGGGATTTCTGCCTCGTTCACAGGCCTTCCCTTCTTCACAGCAGCCAACATCGTTTCCAAAGTCTGTAGAGAGTAACAGTAAGAGTCAGTGTGATCAAATTAAGACGTAATCATCAGGCTGTATTTTCACACTCACCTTTAAACCACGTTCAAACCTCCTGGCTTTTGAAGTCTCCCCTGCACTCTTGGCATTTTGCAAGACTGTTTTGTACAAGGCTACTCTCTCCTCCAGGGTGTGCTGGAGGCTGCCGGGGGCCGCTGAGGACACCTTCACCTCCTGTTGCTTTACAAGTGTGGTACCAAAACAAAAGGAAGTCTGTGTTAAGAGAGTTAGATTTTTCCAAAAACAGCTAGAACATCTGCGTGAGGTCAATACATTACTCAGCACTGAAAATATTTGTCAAGCATAAATAACGTATGGTGAATATAGTACCAAATGCAAAGTGTACAGAAACACAGAACAGGATTAAAGAAATGTGTTTACAGAAATATACAAGAAATATACTTTACTATTGTTTTGTTTGGAGGTAGTTAATATTAAAAAATCCAAATTTGTTTAGGATTAAAACACATAGCTACATTTGTAAGCCAGTTAAAGTGTAAATACAATTTAAGTGTCCTTTTTTTATCAGACAATAACTGAGGCCAGTGCAGAACGGCACATTCGATGACACTGGTATCAAGGCTGGAGGAGAGCAGTATGTACCGTACCTGCGGCTGTGGAGACTCGGGTGTTTCAGCTTCTGAAACTTTAACAGCGGCAGAAGACGTGGAGGAAACACTTGCGTCTTCAGCTTCCTCATCACTCACCACTTCCTGCAGTTCTGCCTGATGACGACAAACACAGCAGCCAACTGTGATTGTTGGTATTTTCACGTTTTCCATGAACAGGTTTGGTAAAACAGGTAACTGTTTAACAGTGAGCCCAAAAATACAACTACACAAACACTAACCAACAGATCTTCATCGTCTTCGACATCATCATCATCATCATCATCCAAATCTCTCATACATTCATCAGCCATCCTTGCAATATCTTCCATAGGCAAAGGGCCTAGAACACAAAGACACAGTTATAAGTTTGTCCAACAATTGACAATGGACATCAGTGTCAAGGGTCAATCTTGTGCCAAATATAAGAATTGCAGTTTGAAGAAGTACCTTTACTGATTATAATACTGCCTGTTTGGGAATAATATCATTTGCACTCACTCTTGCCCTTTGGCTTGGCTCTGTTTCTTGCAGCAGGTTTATTTCCAGCGATAGCAGCAAGTTCAGCCACCAAGTCTGGGTCGTCCAGATTATCGTCCATGCCCATCACCATCTCCTCAGGGCCCAGGTCGAGGAACAGACCCATCTGAAACCAGGAACGAAACGGATGAACTTACATAGCCTGCACATCAACGACTCTTCTCTCTCAGATCTTCAGTCAACGAGTGAAGAGGCGCTGATTATGTGTCCAGCATTAGAGATGGTAAGTGTGTGGTGGAGGGTTCATAGTTGTTTTAATGACATGGAGATAGCTGATGATATCCTCCCAGGTTTCCTGTACTTTGTGGCAACTGTTAAACCCCGTCTCCTCGATAAATAGCCAATCATTCAATAAATAGCCACTCCTGAGCATCTTTTGCTAATAATCCTGTGCTAAAGGGGCTTTGCCACTGACTACATATAGGATGTGAGTACTTTAAACACTGTGGATGTGGAGTCTGATCACAGCAGAAGCAGATGGCGCAGAGGCGGACATTACTCCCCAGCTGTTTACCTGCTTGGCCGCAGCAGCGCCCTGGCCTTCGGGCTGCGGTGATCTCTTCTTCCGACCGAACATGACGCTGCTGCTGCTGCTGTTGTTGTGGTTGTGGCTTGCTGTAATAACAAGCCCCCTCGGCTACACTCCAGCGATGCTAACGACACCTGAAACACAAGCAGTTTAAGAAAAAAAACAACATTTTTATGTTCCTGTTCCTGTCGGGATCTTGTCGCAGTAGTTGCGGTCATGTGAGCGGTTGTCAGGTGGCTCCCAAACAGACAGCCAGCTGCCAACTGACGGGAGCGTTAGCCAAGCGGCTAGCTGTTAGCTAGCCACGCTTCTAGCCTCCAACTCAAAAAGTTTATTTGAAAGCCGGAAGTCGGCTGTTTCGTTCAGTTCGTTCCTGTTGTACATTCAAAACAGTTGTATCTGTCTGTGTGAGCAGGTGTGTCCTTACCCGCTCGATGGCCACTTCACCGGACAGTTTTCACAACAACCGTGTCACCGCTGCTATGACTTAGGAGTGGGTGTTTGACTACGCATGCGCAGAGGGCGGAAGCGTCCGGGGGTGAGCTGAGTAGTTTACCCCGAGTTGTGTCTCACAGGCAGCTCCTACTCCTACTGTGCTGTCATGCGAAGAAAACACACTCGTGCAAGAAGTAAAACAACTGCATGAGTGTTCAAAGAAAACGAAAGTTGTCGTCATCGAATCAAAGCACAAATTTTTATGGAGTAAAAAGGACGTGGACTGACTTTTATCACATCAGAACACTGTCAACAGGGTGAATGAAGAGGGAAAGCATCTCGGTATTAACTGTTTCAGTTAACAACATTAGAAACTTGAAACTGAATGTAAATATATTTAAAATGATTGTGGTATCTGGTATTCAGCCTAAGTGCAAGTATTTAGAAGTCCAGCTCTAAGTGTTAAACCTATAGGTGACAGGGGTCACTAGGACGTTTATTAGGGGTGCTTCTCTCCCCTTCTTAAGTGCCATAATGTCTGTAAACATCATTTGGTTTTATTGTCAGCTTATCTTAAGTGTTGGACTGTTAGGTTTTGAGTTTACACAGGTGTACCTTAAAAGGGGTCTGGGTCCTTGAGAGATTACTTTACCCCTTCCCCTACTTTTAAAGAATGTGGTAATAAAAGTACGAGCTCATGGGTCTGTGAAGAACAACTACCCTATATAAGTGGGTGAGCAGAGTTATCAGTAGGAGATTCATATTGGCTTCGAATCCTCCCAGGCAGACCGGTTGCTTGGTTTGATGCTGTACCTTCTTTATAACAAAACTTTTTATATAAGAGAAGACGGTGTCAGCGGAGAATCCTTTCCACATCATCACATCATTGCCACCAAAATAAACTTCATGATCTTTTACTTAAATGTTTCGATTCTGTGAAATATTGGATCCAGTGGAAGTAGCAAAAATTGAAATACACATGGTAAATATTCAATTTAACTTTAATCTTAATTTTTTTTACTGTCACAAAATTTTAACACCGAGGCACTAGAGTTTAAAACATTCTAAATTAAGTTTAATATCTGTTTATTCAGGAAGACATTTTGTTTATTCTGTTTATTCTGTCTCTATATTTCTAAATCCAATGAACTGATTTTATAATAGGGGAATAAATACACAGATACACAGATTGTAAATAAAATGTTTTTATATAAAGTAGTATATAGTAGTACAAAATAGTACAATGAATATAATATAAATGTGTCTATTAACAACTTAAACCCCTTTTAATGATATCAATCAAGATCAGGAAGTATAGGCAAAATCCTCTGTTTGTTATGGATAGTTAAAGCCTGACTATTAGTACGAAAAAAACCTGATCCAGGTTTATTTGGAGATTATATGGAGTCAAAGTTGAACAAAAACATGCATTTTCCAGGACAGCTGACAGCCTTGGTGGTAAACTATTATAAATCCCTGTTGTTGCTGCTGAGCAGTTTAGGGAAGGATGTGCCGATGGATCGCCCATGCCGATACACAACCAGCTCCAGCATGTACTCGTCCACTTTCACCACCACAGACGTCGTTTTCTCCGTCGACATGAGGAAGATGATGGTGAAGAGCGCGACCTCGAACTCAGGACTGACGCCGATGAAGGTGCCGCCCACAGGCTTCACCAAGCCCTTCCAGCTGAACTGCAGGTTCAGGACATGGTCGTCTTCATCAGGCTATAAAACAATGACATGAACATCCAACTCAGGTACAAATGCATTGATTGATGGAGTTTAATGTCTTTAGTGTTTTCTTACTGTATCTTTGTTGTCTCTTGCTTTGTAACCTTTGTAGTCAACATGGCCGTGTTTTTCCTGCAGGTAGAACTGGACCCAGTTGTGAAGACCCATAATCTCTTGGCCGTATTTGGTTTCTCCAACAAACACATGTTCAAATCCACAGGAATCTTCACTGTAATGCAAATACGTTCAATGAGTCTCCCTGCAATTACTGCTCTTTCTACAGTGTTTTCTTTGGTGCTTAAACAAAAGATGGTGCCATTAAAGGTGAAACTCCCTTTTAAATTGTCAAATATTCAAAATATGTGAATATTAACACATCCAGAGGATTTTTTTTAAACCTCTGAGACCATTAATACTCCTAACAATTCCTAAATACTAACTTTTAAAAGTTTATTTACATTTAACTAATTTGCAGAGCAATTGTAAAATTGTGTGGACCTTGAGGTAAGATTTTGTTATTGTCAAAGTGTAATTTACATTTGGATAAATACAGTATATCTCTCCCCTGCTGCTACAGTGACACTCACCCTGCCCCTCTCTCCCTGTGGTAAAGGCGGAACCAGATGTCATACAGCTGTTTTTTGAACTGTCCAGGGTCAGATGGCGACTGTCCCTTCCTCACCAGATACTTGTGAGCACACTATAAAGAGAGACAAAACAAACTATGTATAATACATTTCAAAGGTCCACTTTTTACAAGTACGGCTTCAAATTCTTTTACTAAAGCCTCTTATTTTTATAAAAGACTCCCAAATCATATGCACAGATTATGTTGTTTTAATAAAATCTGTTTGGGCCTCAAACTAAAGAATCCTCAGACCCATCAATAAACAACAGTCTGTGTGTAAACAGCTGCTATGAGGCATCGTTGTGTTGTTGTTGTGTTTTAATGTTACAGTTTGTGTTTCAGAGGAGACGCCCTCTCTTGAAGTGACTGCACCTTCATGACATCGGTCTCCATTATGGCATCGATAAACAGCCTGTTCTCCTGAAGCTCTTCTGAAGTGACCGTCTCCGACACGCCTGTGGACATCTCATAGTTGTCCAGCAAGTTGATGAAATCTGCATATAAATGCAGACATGTGCTTGTTAAGTGTCTAAATGTAGTACAGTAATTGCAAAAAAGACTTAATTGATTTAAAAAAAAACATAACGTGGGCTTGTTACTTACGCGCATACGTCTCAATACTTTTGAGTTTGTCTTCATTGACGTAGGAGAAGAGTGGCTTACGGGCTCTGTCTCTGGCATAGTTACTTCCCTGTGCCACATAACCTGCCCTCCCCTGAATAACACACGCAGACATTCTTCATTTGCATTTATTATTTACCATGTAATAAATACGTCGACCCCATGATGGTGCTAGATATAGAGAAACAGTGGTGGCAGAGTTTTGGTGCAGACCTGAAGGGAGATGGTATAATCAGTCCCTGGCCTGAGGCGGTTGCTGTCCACACGCCAGAGTTGGTTTAGCACCTCAGTGAGCTCCTGGTTGGCCTGTTGACTGCAAAAAGAGCATACAAACATACAAACACATTTAAATGAGCACTTAAACTGTGCATTTGTTGTTTATAGCCATGGGTTAATAATATGCAAACATATGGGGCTTGGCCAATAGTGTAACATGAGCCTTTAACACATTTGCATCAGTTCTTCTGCCACACTTAAAATAAGGAAGGCATTGAAATGAATAATAAAACTCACAATAACCAGCACACACTTCCTGCAGATGACTGATGCATTGGAAGGCTGAGTAAGAATCAGATGACAGGAAGGAGACGCACATGTGACAGAAACTCCTCTGTTCACAGATGTGAACAACACAAACACTCTCAGTCCACTAATTACAACCAGACCCTGCTGCAACATCCAAACAACCAGCCTTTTCCTGCAGACCATCCAGATGTTACTATCCACTGCACCAACCAACCTGTGCTATTCACACAGAAACCTGCAAACTGAAGCTTTTTCATCTTATGAACAGCAACACAAACCATCAGGAGTCTCCTGTTACAGCAGCCAGTGTTACTTCATACTTCACTCAAAATGGAGTCATTGTGTTTACAAAAACAAAAGAGCAGAATGTCACCTCTGACACGAGCAAGAAAAGGAGATTGAGAAAATAAACTTTTTAAACTAAAACTTTTTCTCGTGCACTTCGATGATCTGGCGTTAAACACTTACCCCCTCGCCATGATTGTGTTGCGTGGAAAATATTTCTGACTTCACTCCCGCATCCTCTGAGGAAATTGTACAGTTATGTCAGACGTCAATCATGACGTTGCCAGGAAAAACAGCCAATTGCAGTTCAAGGAAACGCCCGGGCACCGCCCCCTCTGGCAGCACAGGGACACACCCCGTTGTGTATCGAGAAACAAACTCTCCTCTTGAAATGTTAAAACTAGAACAAAATTAAATGTTGTGTTAGACCGAACATGGACACGTGTTTCAATGTCATCAATGTAAAGTGTGAAAATTAATGCTAACTGATATAAAACAACACAGGCCGCGTGGCTGCAGCATGCTGTTGTCGCATGCTGGCTTTTATTTTGAAAACCACCCACTGCAAAGAGACGGATCTGCGCATGCGCGTTAGCTGCGCACGTTCTGTTAGTGTAGTAAATGTGTGTAGCCGAAGAAGCCACATACATATTGATTTAGGAGCTTTTCCTCAAAGCGTTCAGTGTTAATTTCCACTGCTTTTTTATTGCAGGTGTGTGTTTGGGGCTTGTGTCACTGTCACTGAAAGCACGCGACACAGTGTCAAAAGAAAAAGCTAAAGTTTGAGGATAGCTAACTGGCTAGCTAAGTAGCAGCATGGCAGCTGTACTGGAGCTGGTCGCTGGGAGCTACGAGCAGGTCGTCTTCGGTTACCGGGTGAAAACAGGTGAAAAAGTAAGTTTGATTCTGTAGTTTTATTTTTGTGTTAGATCTGCGTTGTGTTTTATGGTCTCTGGGACTTCCGGGTAAACAAAGCTGGGGTTGATGGGTTGTCTTGTGCAGCAGTAAGTTGTGTATAAGATTAATAACAGTTGGATGTCAATGTGGTTTCCCCTGTTTTAGTATTGAAGGTATATTGATTGTATCCCTTTATGTGTGTTTGGTGGTGGGGTCATTCAGGAGTGGACAGTCACAGCAGACTTCACACATCATGCTCACACTGCCTCCATATCAGCTGTGGCAGCCAGTGAGAGGTTTGTTGTCACTGGAAGCAAAGATGAGACCATACAGCTGTATGACATGAAGAAGAGAACCGAGCATGGGTCTCTGCTGCATCATGAAGGTGAAGAAATATTCTCTAACTTTACACATGACAACAGTCAAGATGCTGTGGGGACTATATAGGTTTACATTCCTATCATTTCTTAGGGAGCATCACCTGCCTGGAGTTTTATGAGACGTCTCATTTACTGAGTGGAGGAGAGGATGGACTCCTGTGTGTGTGGAGCACAAAGAAGTGGGAGTGTCTCAAATCCATCAAAGCGCACAAGTAAGCGCACAAAGTGTGGTGCTGTGGATCACTCGCACGATTGTTGTCTTGTAGTGTATTAGATGTGACGAGTCAAAGTAACCTAGTCTCATCTTCATCCTCTCGTTTTCTTCAGAGGCCACGTCACATCGTTGTCCGTCCACCCGTCTGGGAAACTGGCACTTTCAGTTGGGACAGATAAGACTCTCAGGTAAAAGCCATGTCTCTGCTCTAACATCACTAAGGCTGGTGTTTCAGTTTACAGACGATCACAAATAACTGTTGAATCTTTTTTAGAACATGGAATCTCATCAACGGAAGATCAGCCTTCATCAAAAACATAAAACAAAGTAAGTTTTGTTGTAAATTCAACAAACTGAGTTTTATACTTTTATTTTGGAAAAAAAATACTTTTCTATTTACACTTTTAACAGATGCACATATTGTAAGATGGTCTCCAGATGGGAATAAATATGTGGTGGTGGCAGAGGACAAGGTGAACATCTATGACCTGGAGACTGCCTCTGTGACAGGAACAGTTACAAACTCCAAACGGATTTCATCTATAAAGTTCCTAAATGTAAGTTCTCTGTCTATTACTCAATATATTTCTTTGAATGTACTTGTACAGTGACATTTTTGTGTTTATGTAGTGACAGTCATGGTTGTGATGTCTTGTTATTCAGAACTCCATCCTGGCCATCGCAGGAGATGATGAAATCGTAAGGTTATGTGAAATTGGAAAAGTGAAATTGGTGTGTGAGTTCAAGGCTCATGAAACCAGGTAAGTTATTTGCATTTCTTTTTTAGCAGTGCAGTTTTATTTCAATTTGTATTGAAATGATTTAGAACTTCATCTCTTGAAACATTTTTAAAGCTGTGCATGGCAAAAAAAAATAAATGTAGTGAATTGCATTAATTATATTGTTCAATTAAACCAGCACCTTACTGTGACTTCAGGGTGAAAGCAGTGGACAGTTTTGATATGGAAGATTACTGTGTGGTTGTGACCGCATCAAATGATGGCTTCATCAGAATGTGGAAACTCCATCTTAAAGAGGCAGGTTTTTTAATGACGTTATTGAACCGATGGAATACAGCCAAGTTTTTTATTTTCTTGCAACTATTTTGCAACAATTACGAAAAACAGATTGTTATATTCAGATTTAATGTTTTAAGTAGTTCACGCAAGTCTGCAAAAGAATAAGAGCACAGTTACTCTGTGGGGATGCTAAATATCTAATGATGTGTTGCTGCTGTCTAGCAGGAGCTGGAGCCTCCCACCCTCCTCGGGGAAGTGAACACAACAGCCAGACTGACGTGCCTCGCTGTGTGGAAGCCTACATCAGTGCAGCAGATCACTCAGGAACCAGCAACTGAGGCGACAACATCAAAAGGTGAAGCCCTGAAAACACTGACTTCAATCTGACTGTATTCTCCTGTTAAAACTAGCATGTTGATCTCAACCTTTACACTCACTTGGACACTTCTCCATGTTTAGTTTGCCAGTTTATATTGGGAAACTGGCAGCAGTGGAAAACTTCCCAGGGGATGAAACAAAAATACATTATGTTTTGGTTTAATGTCTTCCAATAAATAATTACAAACCTTGATTTTTTTTCACACACTCCTTTAACACCCTTCTCTGTTTTTCTTCTGTCCACAGAACTTGTGCAGGAACTTTCAAAGTCAAAGAGAGTTCGAATGGCAGTGGAGGAGGTTGTTCTAGAAGATGAGAGCAAACCTAAAAAGAAGAAAAAAGGCAGTGGAAAACAAAAATGAACAACAATAATAAAAAAACTTTTTAAATCTTTCCGACCACTGTTTTGAATCCGAGCTTTTTTTAAATCAAATGTGCCCTTACTTATTATTGCCACTAGGGGGCAATAAATTTCAGCTTGAAAATGTGTAATGTATGTTTGTGATTAAATATTTATATTCATTTATTTATATTTATATTTTTATTTTATTACTCTTTAACTATAAACTGAATAGTATAACGTTCAGTGGACATACGTTTTGGTATTAAACTACAGTAGTTATAGGTCTGTCTAGTAAACTGTAGACTGTATGTTAGTGTATGTGCACCATAGTCACGTGCCCATCATTTCACTTTAGAAATTTATTGTGAAGAAATAAACCAGGTTTCTTTCTGTGTATTCTGTGACGCTCATCCTAGAAACACGTTTTATTTTGAAATTCTATTTCTATTCCGACTCCGGAAGTACAAACATTCAGAGAATTGTTGACCCGGATATGCTAAAAAGTGATTTGTTTTTTGTGTTTTTTATTGGTGTTTGTGTTTTGAACATTAGACAGTGAAAGCCTTGAGTTTTCTTGTCAGTTTCAGTGTTTTTGTTGTCACAGCTTGTCTCTGGTCATGGCTGTGGACTGGATCGGGTTCACTTACGCTGTTCTGGTGTCGGCAGGAGGAATCGTTGGTTATGTCAAAGCAGGTAAACGACACACAAGTACATGTGTAACCTCACAATGAGTTCCATGTCACAGTTTTCACCTACTAATAAAACAGCAAGCGAAGGAAAGTAACTGCATTTACTGCTTTTATGCTACTTTAGTTCATTACATTTCAGATAAACAATATATGTATGATGGTAAATATTGGATTTTTATTATTAACGATATTCTCTACAGGTGTGTATGTATCATAGACAACAGTGCAGTTTTTGTTTGTGTTGGACATGCTCTCCACCAACATTCATAAAAATAAATTATGCAGTTAAAGAACAGCCCTTCCATACAGCTCAGTATCACGATTCTTAAGCTATATTTAATTTGAAAATGGGACAAAGGCAGATTCCATAATGTTTCATTGAAAACAAATTGGATAATAAAGTTACAGCAAAAACTTTTAAAATTTAGTTTTAGAAGATGTAGCGATGGTCTTCAAGTTAGTTAGATGTACACATAAATTTGGAAATGGTGTATAAACAATGTACACTTGGTTTTAAATTTCAAAATAAAGCTTCACTTTGTGTGGTTGCTCCACAGGCAGCGTCACTTCCCTGGCTGCCGGCCTCGTGTTCGGCCTGCTCGCTGGAGTTGGGGCATATCTGGCATCTCAAAATCCAAAGAATGTCTGGCTTTTACTCGGTGAGCGAGTTTAGTTTGTCAGAATGTGCAAAAGTGCAGCGTTCACAAACACAACTGTCAAACAAAACAACACGTGTCTCCCTCCACTGACAAACTGCAGGCACCTCAGGGACTCTGGCTGTAGTGATGGGACTGCGATTCCTCAACTCCTGGAAGTTCATGCCAGCTGGTTTAATGACTTTAATCAGGTAAAACATCATTAATACTCATTATAATGACACTGTGACTGTTAATGGGTTAATAATTAACAATCCTCTGCACCACAATTATCATATGTTTCTGCTTTTAGTAACCAGGGAATCTTTTTCGACTGTGATCTGATATAGATGTTGTCATGACTTTTCAGTGGACTAATGCTGGTGAAGATCATAACTGGGATGCTACAGAGACCTCATAAATCTTGAAAATAGGTATCACCATCCTCACTATGCATTCCCATCTGTGTTTTTAAATTACAGTTTCCTGTAAAACCAAGTTGTTCTTTTGGAAAATATCCTTGGAGAGTAAGAATTGCATAAGGAAATTTTCACTTAATGTATCAAGGATTATCTTTGTAAGTGTAAGTAAATAATCAAAGTACAGTGTTGTTCAACCTGTATTTTTACTTTATTTAAAAAACTGTACTGTACATCGGCACTTTTCCAATGCTGAATTCTTTCACGTCAATGCAAAAAGATATACGTTATCTTTGTTTTCATTATTTTAAAAAAATACTTTAAAAAAATTATTGCTAATAGTCGTGATACACTTCATGCTGTTGGCAGAATGTCTCATGTCAAGTGTGTATCTCCTGGTGAAAAGTGCAGAGGGGGTCGCTAATGGAGCACAGTGCGCTGCTGTGCTGCCAGTGGTCTCCATATTTGGCAAAGCAGTCCACTCTTCCACTGGCACTGGCTGCATGTTTGTGCTGTGTGGAAATGTTTTCCTCTTTATAGACCCAGTGCTGGATCCAGGAATCTGAGGATTCAGACATCTGCTCCTCCAACATTCATAGTCTGAAATGAATGTGATAGTGAAGGAAAAGTTCATATATGTATAGTGTGGTATGTGTGATGAAGTTCAGGAAAAAGAAAAAACTTATTTTCTCTGGAAGTCCTGATAACAACTTGATGATTCCCTAAAAGACCTGGTCTAATCCGTATTGGAAAGAAACACAGGTTTAGTCACATGATGGGAACTAATGGGACTAAAAGACTAAAAACTATTAAATTATTATAATTGATATATGATACACAGACAATAGGCATTGAGATTTGTATCTTAATTATAATAATACTAATAATAAAATAATGGTCGCAGGCTTGAATGTGAAAATAAACCAGGACACACTAATAAAGGAATAGGACACAAAACAAGGCCTAAATTATTTTACTAATCCATAAGTAAATGACAATGCAATCAAAAGCAATGAACTAAACTCAAATATATTATTAGCATGATTATTATTATTATTAGTAGCAGTAGTAACAGTAGTAGTATTGTCATATTTCCAGTAGGTCTGCTGGCAGCATGTTTTTTTTTATAAAGAAAGACATTTCAACACGCAGGAATAAAACGTAAGGAATGAAATCAGGAATCAGGAATCGCAGGCCTCAGGAAATAGTCGTCGCCATGACGCGCCGCGCATTGCACCTAACAGCTGTGCAGGCGCTTTGTGGCGCGCGCGCCGCTGCTTTCGGTTCGTTACGGTAAGGTGGACCCGCAGTGTCCGCTCAGCGATCAGGTGATCGCCGACTCCGGAGCGGAGGCTGACTGGAGAAAATGCAAAATGACATATAGCAAATGTCGGAGCAGAATTCATTCACATTTCCGCCTCGGGTTCGGACTTAAATCGCAGGACCGCGGCTCCCATGTGACCACGATGGCTCGTTAGAGCTGCTGCGGGCTTTTTTTGTTTCGGATGTTTTAATTTATGAAAAATCACATTCACGGGAAAATCTTGGTTTCAACATGGGGCTGTGCTACAGTCTGCGTCCCCGGCTCTTCGGGGACCTGAGCGGGTCCATCTCCAACGCTACCTCGGACTCGGACCAGCCTCCGGACGCCGCCGTGCCGAACCGCGCCGGGGCAGCTCGCCCGGAGGACGCCGGGGGATGCGGGGAGACTTCGTCGCTGCGCGCCGGCGGCGGCGCCGTGCGCCCCGGGGACCCTGCCAGGCTCCCGGCCGGGGAGCACCGCCGCGGAGACGCCGGCAACGACAGCGTGCTGATCCAGAACGGAGGCGGCGGTAAGGGCCCTGGTACCGGGACCGGGACGGGCACGGGTCCGGGGAAGGAGCGAGGCCGCCGCTTGCAGCTGCTGCAGAAGCCCAGCAGCCAGAAGCAGAAGAACTGGGACAAACTGCTGGTGGAGGAGAAGGAGGCCGAGAAGGAGGCGAAGAAAGTCAGCAAGAGCATCGACCGCGCGCTGAAGGAGCTGAAACGGGAATATAAACAGACCCACCGGCTGCTGCTGCTCGGTACGTCCACCCCCCTCACCCACCCCCTCTCTGCCGCCGCCGCCGCCGCTGTTTTAGGGAGAGAAACGGTCAGGGAGAGCAGGTCCAGGCCCGAGAACACATCTGTCCGCCGGGCTGTGAACGCAACCCCCGCTGCTGCCCATCAAATGATGAAGATGGACGGTTACACTCGCTGGGCCTGATGGTGTGTTTAGTGGCGTCGGGAATTGCGATTGTCCTCTGAGACGCGGCGTGTTAACACAGTGGTCCAGGATGCACTGTTCTGTCGAGGCCATGTTCATCCTGCTGTAGTCCTACAGCTCAGCATGGTGCTACATATACACCACTACCACTGTACCCAGTCCAGTCCAGTCCAGTTCAGTCCAGTCCAGTCATGTCTGTCCCTGCTCTATAATACCACTAAACACTCTACTGTTATATAGTATACCTGCTTTAGCGTATAAATACAGCTTGTAGCATGGTATAACAGTAGTGCGTAGTAGTGTGTAGTGTAGTGAAACATAGTGTAGTAGAAAGTTGTGCATACTGTTATGTTCAGTGCATTTTTTATGAGCTATGGTTGTATAGTAGATTGAGCTGTACAATTATAGTATAGTGTAGTGTAGTGTATATTGTATCGTATTGTATCATATCGTATAGTACAGTATAGTATAGTATAGTATAGTGTATTATAGTATAGTATAGTATAGTGTATTGTAGTATATATAGTATAGTATAGTGTAGTGTAGTGTAGTGTATATAGTATAGTATCGTATCGTATCGTATCGTACAATATCGTACAGTACAGTACAGTATAGTATAGTATAGTGTATTGTCGTGTATATAGTATAGTATAGTATAGTATAGTGTATTGTAGTGTATATAGTATAGTATAGTATAGTGCATTGTCGTGTATATAGTATAGTATAGTATAGTATAGTATAGTGTATGTTGTATCATGGCTGATTGTCAGATGTCTCCTAAATCAAATGACAGACATTTTCTCTGCGTGCCATAGTTACTGTGAATTATTCCAGTAATAATCCTGATGATTGTATCGTCATGGCGATATATGTTGGATAGTAGCTCATGCTGCAGTACTGTATAGTAGAGTGATGTATACCTGGCCTGTCCAGGTTGTCCACCGCCTCTTGCTCAGTGAGGGCTGATGGCTCCAGGCCTGCCAGATCTTTCAGAGTATAAGCAGAGTATAAGCAGTACAGTACGTGAATGGAAGGAGAAGCCACCACACCTTCCACATATGCAAAGCGTTCCTCACGTTACTCTTTTCATGGTAGCAAATTTGAATTTTCTTTCAGCAGCTATCGAAGTAAATTGAAGATCCAGTGTGTGGGAAAGGGATCTTATTGAACAGAGGAGTGGGATGACGATGAAGTCAGGTGAAATGAATGCATTCATCATGTGAACTGCTGCTGGGACAGGCTGCTTCGCTTCCCGATTAATCACTTAGTGAACAATTTGAGAAGATTAATTTCATTATCTGTGGCTGAGCTTTCATAACGTAACTTCCAGTTTTACCGCTTTACCGCTATCGCTTCTAAATGAGCTTCTAAATATCATAAAATACAACCACAATAATCATTTTATTGTGTAACATTCTATCTAACCATCTCAGACTTGCACATCGAGCCGCAGACGCTCATTAGTTTGAAAGAAAAGATGAGTGATTCATTTTCCAAATAGGAAATCCTGATCGTAAACAGAATCAGTGGCAAAGAAAACAATGTTTCAACGTCTGTGCATTTACAGTAAATACAGCCACCTTCTGTACTCTCCACAGTGCAGTCTTCTGTTACTCCATATAATAAATGGCTACCAGTTTAATTTCCTGAGTAAACAGCCCTCACTAATTACACACAGGAAGAAATGGCTCATCCTAATGAAGTCACACAGGGACGTTTCATACATTCTTCCATGAGCCACTGCTGAAAACTATACAGCGTGTGCGACCTGTGTTACTGTGTCATTTTAGCATGTTATTACATATGATTGCGCGGCAGCATCCTTTAATAGTCACAAACACTTTGGCGGCTACAGTGTCAGGCCCCGTTCACCCAGGGGCCTCGGCACGAGCCACAGGCCACTTTTAGTTTCTCTTCAGAGGCCTGTGGGACTTTATACCCTGCAGGTCTCCAGTAGGACTCTTGTTGCATGCCAGAGAACTGAGGTGGTTTGTGTTCCTCTGAAAGTGGACACCTTTCAAATAGTGTTACATTTCAAGGCAACGTATGCTCACTAATCTGGGTCACTTTATCTGTTTGTATTTGCTGCGGGTATTTCGCTGAATAACGACAGCCGTGAGGAACGTTTCATTTGAGCGTTTGTCCTGAACGCGCCGCCGTGTCCCGCTACAGCGCCAGCTCTTTTAGCTTTACACATATTTCTAGCTATTTAAAGTTTTTTTTGAAACACATGCTGACACGTGAGGATTTGAGATGTAGTTTAAGGTCTGTGGAGCACTGAAGATGCCAGTACAAAGTGATACAATTATTTGTATTCAATGTTTTGAATACAATAATAATACAATAATGTTCCCATTTTTGTTGGGAAACAAGTCATTAAAAAAATCATTGTTTTTTATAAAACAATAAATGGATTTAACTGGATCATAGCTAGTTAAGAGTTAAATGTATTTTAGTGCTGAAAGAGTGACACAACAAATCCATTAATCCATCTACAGGAACTGTTTTGATTGAGTTATACAAGAAGTCAAGTTCTTTTTTGAAAGATAAATATCTGATCTGATTGGAAGGCCTCGTCGAGTACCGGCACCACCTGAAGTAGAACAACTGGTTCCTGCTTCCTTACTCGGCTGCGTCACCGAATCTGAATCTCGCGCTTTTTCACAACAAACTCGTGAATCTGTGATGAGTGCGGTATTTGTATTCATCCCAGATCATAATATGCCTCCCAATATTTTCCAACCGCGTTCCAGTTGCTGTCCAATGTGATCTTGTTGCAAAGCCAGGAGATTTTACAAACACAACTTTTCGTGCTTTTCGAAACAGGAAGGACGTTTTTACATTTACAGTCTCTAAAGATACTGAAAACCTTTGACTCATGATGTCATGAATCACAGAGTCAGAGTCTATAACTCCTCCAGTGAGCACAATAGTATTTCTAAGGTTACGCTAATGTAAAAGTGCAATAACAAAGTCATTATTAAACCTCTCTGACCAGAGGATGGTTCACAACGTCGAAATTGTTATAACAGAGTTCCCATAAACTTTATATTTTAGTGCATGAATACAGGGATGGGAACTGGAAGGCGAGTTCCTATTATTCCTTGGAAAGGAAGTAACTTTATTGTTAAGTCTCTTGGATCCGATTCTGTGCGGGCCCGCGTATGATAATATCTGTAACAGCTTTCCTAGATGTCCTTAACTGGCTGTTCCACATCCCGGCCTTATCACCCTCCATGAGCCTGAACAACAGGCCGCCGCTCACAACATGGTGCGCTGCTCAGACGCGATCAGCGAAGTCAGGAAGGCCAACAAACGGCCCGGTGGGAGTCGCTGGCTCGAACGCGTTGTCCGTCCTTTTCTCCTTCTCGTGCCAATATTCTGCATGTGAACGCATCGTTTCGAAAAGCTCGCTCGTCCACTGAGGTTCACTGTGGAAACTGCAGCCCTTTTGTCCCTGGCCCCTTAAATACGAGTGGAGTCGGGTGAACTTTGCCTCTGTGTGAATGGGTTTTATCATTGACTTGACTTCTGAACTTTGCTACAAACGACACAGAGTTCACGGGTTAATGCAACGACCACGGCAAAGCACGGGGGTATGAATTGTTGTCATATTTACGATGCTGATAGCAGTGAAGGCGGCTGTGTGCATTTTCTTGAGAAAAAGACGCTGGACTGAGCTCGCTCTCCGGGTTTGGCTTACTTTTTGTTAGGTTTTATCCAGAGTCTCTGTCCCTACAGAGGCGGCTGTAAAGTTCTTTCCGGCCGCAGAAAAAAAAAAAATCAAGGAGGCTAATTTTATCTGGATATCACTTGGATGTGTGCCCTGGTTTTACGGTACATGCTTCAATTACAGTCAGGGCCTGTAAACAAGAGGAGATGAATGCAGAAGAAAAGAAGAATTTCAAGTGTCAGATGTTCTCACATTCACTGGCAGTTGTGAACATCACAATAAGAAAGCTGTAAGAAAGCTGCTTTTAATATTTGACGATTTATTAAACTGTTGTAACTATGCAGATCTCCACAAGATACATTGTTAAGAGTTGATTTGCAATTTTCAACTCTGACAGTGTGTTTGAGTATTTTCAGATTTAGGTTTTATTGCTGCGTTTACTTAAGAAAGTCGTCTGCAAACGTGGAATCAACCCTGCATGTGCCCCCGGACAGACGGACAAATATTATTCCATAGAAACATTGGCGTGACAGTTTCAGGATCTCCTCCAGATGTGTTGCTTTTCATTTTTGAACGTTTGTCACCGTAAAGCACCGCCTCAGTGTGTGTGTGTGAACTGGAGTCTTATTGGACGATAATTCATTTCCCAGCTCGTTGTGTGCGGCTCAGACTCCTGCTTACAGGTACACAACATCAGCTTAAGCTCTCAGGTGGGAAAGTGAAGTAACTGTAACGTCCAGGTTAAGTAACAGTACGCAGGGAACATTTTCAGAGGAGGGAGACCTTGAATTAAATTTGACTTCTGAGAGGTCAGACCTTTACGAGCGCGCACACACACACACACACACACACACAGGCGCTCATCTTTTAGTGTGGTTAAGAGGAAGCGACACAAGCTGAATATACTAATCAGGCATCACTTCCTAAATCGGAGCATCATTTGTGCAACAAAACCTGGTTCTCTAACATTCACAGGCAACTGACAGCATGTGTGCAATGCGCCCTCTAACCACTAGAGAGTGATGTGGGCCAGTCACTTCCTTTGACCTTGCTTTCTGAAGTGGGGAGGCAGGGTTTCTTCTTCTCTTCGAGAAGGGGTGGGGTTGTGGTGGCACTATTTTCACACCACTAAAGGTGAAGCGAGGGTCCCCGGCTCCATTTGCATGCTGCACAACTTTGCTGCGCTCATTTCAATACATGGGACGAGCATTTGCATTGTGTTTGCATAATGGACACAATAACAGTCCACTCCTTGTTATATGTTACATAAATAATCATTCACAGTCGTCTCATGCTGTTGTACGATCAGTGAGTGTTTGTACTATAAGCACACTGTGCAGTATATGTGTGATGGTTGCTTCTCACTCACGTACGTGCAACAGTGTAGTATTGCGGGCTAGCCTAGCGTTAGCTCAGTGTTGAGGCTGACCTAATAAGTTTGAATGAAAAGTGTCACAAATGCACAAAAGCACTGACAGAACAGCACCGACGCAAATGCTGCCGTTACCTCCAGATAACACAATGGTTGCCAAGTGTCAAGTGTTGTGTTGTACAGTGAAAAGTCAAACCTTGACAAATACACACCCCATTTTGGTCGAGTGGAGAGGAAGCCACAGCACGCTGAACATAAATGTCACACAACACTCACAACAGTGGCCTCCAGAATGTCATAACCATAACTTGCATTGCCAGACTGCAGTCAGTGTATTACATGCTTTTGCATTTACCATAGTGAAATAGATCTAGAACGAACTTTTTACTCCACTACACAAGTTAGTAGTTAAAATACAAAATATTAATTTTCTAAGTTAATATAAGTCCATTTCTCCTTTTTGATATCACTGTGTAGGTTTTCATTAATTATATTATATTATATCTATATAAATACACAATGGTGGAATGTACAGTGATTAACTACATTAACTCAAGTACTGTACTTAAGCAGAAATTTGCAAAATGTATATTTAACCTGTGTATTTCCATTTCATCTCACTTCTGCTTTACACTGAACGTGTCTTTGTCCACTGGATTTATTAGACAGCTTTTACTGCAGTCGCCAGGTAAATGTATACAATTAAGTGTTTTCCAAAGAACTGTGGTGAAGTAAGAATATCAACACCGGTAAATTACACTTAAACACTTAAATTACCATGTCATTTTCTTTTATTGCAGTAATGAGAGTATCAGTACATTTACTGATCATTTTAAATGTGTGTACTGCAACTTTACTACATCTGAGAAGGAAACATTACACTTATTCTCCTCCATATTTACTTCACAGTCGTAGATTGTACATCAAAATATGAAACTGCCCAGTTGTATGTAGAGTTGTTACAATAATCTGTAGCTTGAGCAAAACTCATTGCCTCTGACACATGTATGTGATAATAATAATATCCAGTACTTTGCCTTCTACTAAAAGTACACTGTGCCGATAAAACTTTTTAATGAAGTAAATATTTAAATACAGTACTTGTAATCGTCTAATAATCCCCCTACACTTTTATTTATTTTTAGACTTATTTTAATGTGACAACCACACAGAGAGGTACAGCCCAGTGTAAACACGGACTGTAAATGGGTTGCCAGGTTGGGTCAGGGCCACCTCTGACACGGGGCCAAGAAGAGGGAGAAGTTAGAAGAACTAGAGAACAGAACCCCAGCGTAAACCAAGCGAGTTCCACCTTAATATTTTCTTTACATAAACTAGCCGGACGGCTCCTGTAACTCCCCGGTGCTGGTTTGTTCGCGTTACAGTGGAACGGGGGTTTGTTTTCCACCTCCTCCTCCGCGGCGCTCGGCTACTTCCTGGTGCCACAGAGAGAGGCAGTGCTGAGTTAAAGAGACAGAAATGCTGATAGAAATTCAGATAGAAAAAAATTACGGAGAGAAGAGAGGGCTCGGAGACGCGACGGGAGCAGTTGACCGGATTCCCACATATTGAAACCCCTTTCTCTCCTCTTCCTCGTATGTGTTTTCCGGGGGGTATTTCTCCGTTTCGCCGAGTCGCCATTCTGGGTCGGGCTGTAAGCTAACAGGCGGTGTGGATGACGGTCGGCTGCGGCTGAAGCGGAATTGTAACGGGGAACGTATTCCTCCCTCCGACGGAGAAGCCTCGAAGAGATTCCCCCCCTTCTTTTTTTTATTTTACATTAGACACATTCCCGTTTCATCTGAAAACCACAGCATCATCCCCGGTGTTATTTTGTACGTACACACAGCTTTTTTTCAACCGATCCCGCAAGGAAGGGTTAGGGCGACGGAAGATGGGTTGTTTGGGCAACAGCAAGACTGAAGATCAACGCATCGACGAAAAGGCACAACGAGAGGCTAATAAAAAGATCGAGAAACAGCTGCAGAAGGAAAGACAAGCGTACAAAGCCACACACAGGCTCTTGCTACTGGGTAAGGCTGCTTTATAACGCGGTCGGCTAAGCTACATGTAAGCTAGCCGTAATCCCTTTCGTTTACCGAACACGTAGCCCCATTTGACAGCGCTTGCAATAATATGTCATGGGGGTGGATATTGATGGACGCGAAGCTCCACCGGAACCTACAATTAGCTAGCTAACATTTTTTTTTGTTTTGTTTTGGGGTTTGGCTCATTTGTGTTATTTAACGCTACCCGGGATGTGTCCGTGTGTGTATGTGTGTGTGTGTTCATTTTGGTGATATCATTATTTCTGGTCTGTGTTTTCGAAGGTGCGGGAGAGTCCGGAAAAAGCACCATTGTGAAGCAGATGAGGATCCTACACGTCAACGGCTTCAACGCCGAGTGAGTGCTATTCATTACACTTCACGAACGGCGGCGTTACAGGGCGAAAATGTGCACTGCTGCTTATTTTACGGCTTCCATGCTAACGGGTAGCAGCGGCAGGCTGTAGCCGGCGAGCGGATGGATTTTCCCCAGGCACTGCAGCGCCTGTTGGGCCCAGTATCCCATGCAAAGCAAAGCAGCTAATATCTCTCCCCTCTTTCTCCTTCTCTCTCTCCCTCCCCACCTACCCCCACCCCCTCCTCCTCTTCGTGCACATGTACAGTTATCATACATATGTGAGGATCCCGATATCACACAGATGCCAATTAATTCACTGTTTCCTGTTTCATGTGAGAGGGTGAAAGGTTGTGATCGACACAGGCCTATTGATGATTTGTTTTGCTGCAAGGCCTTGCATGGCATTGATCCTGCCTGTAGTCTGTTTTAACACAGGCCCAGTAACATGTCAGACTCCTGCAACTGCAGAACAGTCCTCCTCATACAGCCATTCACAGTGTTTTCATGTGGAGAGGAGGCCAGGCTGTAGAGCAGTTTAATGGACAGAACCTCAACTGCAGCACATTATATCCCTTTTACTTTTGCATTTTAATGAACCCCATGTTATGATGGCACATATTCCCAGCCGCAACACCTGTACCATATATATATGTGTGTGTGTTGAAATACAGTCTAACCAGGCAGTAAACCCTTTCTTACTACTTGATGATGTATGTGTTGATATATGATGTGGTTTATTGTTTTTCTGTCTCGAATGCAGAGAAAAGAAACAGAAAATCCAAGATATTCGGAAAAACGTGAAGGATGCCATAGTGGTGAGTTTCATCCCTGTTGCTTTCCCTAAATGTGCTCAGTGTCTCTGTTGTTACAGCGAATCCCACTGCATACCCATCTCACTGATTATTACACAAGCTTATTTTTTGTGTCCCATATTCATCCTGCTTAATGCTTGTTTTCTCCCACAACTTCTGCTTTGTAGACTATAGTGTCTGCGATGAGCACTTTAATACCCCCTGTCCCGCTAGCCAACCCAGAGGACCAATTCAGAATCGAATACATCAAAAGCATAGCACCTCTCTCTGACTTTGACTATCCACAGGTAAGATGTTCACTATGATTTTATCAGCGTTTGTGTGTGCAAAAGTGAATACCATGTTACAGTCGTGTGCATATGTGTGGGTGCTTTTTGTCGTTTTAAATGTGTGTTTATGTTCATGTGGGTGTTGGATGCTATGCGATGAGAGCATTTGCTGTTTTTATGGCCAACGGTGTTGGTCTTCGTGTTTTAGCTTAGGCTAATTCCACTATAAATGGCCTGATGTTACTGTTTTTCTACAATTCATTGATGATTTAAAAACAAAGATAAAGTATACTAGTATACTTAGGGTTAAAAGTTAAGAGTCAGAATAACATAAAACCTGTGTGAAATCAACAGTTTTAATCCCCCACTTAGAGCCAAAGCAGACATACTGTATGTAAGTCTGAATGCAAGTTGGAGCACATGGTTTTCCTTTCAGTGTGTGATCAGCCGTTCAATAGCATGAGGTCATGTGTTGGAAATGTAGATAATGTTTTACATAATTTTGAAAGTGTTCCTTGTTTGACACCGGTTGTGCAGCTCTGCCAAACAGGAATGACAAATTAATGCAGGGCTATAGATAAACTCATGGAGTTGTTTTTGTACTCTTATGGAAACCAAATGCAAGTTTTCACATGCTGTCAGATCAGTCTTCTTCTGGTGTATCTAGCATTACTTCGCTGTTGGTATTCTCATGTTTCAGCATTTTCACAGTCACCTGTTTTATTTTAAGCTGAATTAACTAGTCAGTTGAGGAGCAGTATTGATATTTGATCAGTTTTAAGTATTTTTACAAAGACTCCACTTCACTTGTTTTGTATCTTTGTAAAACTGAATGCAATTTGGTTCTGGACTGGTAGTAAGATAATTATTTTTGTGTAAACATTAGACATTTCATATGTGGATTTTAGCTTTTGCTGTCATATTGTCTATGACTTTTCCCATAATGCTTCAGAGTTTGGCCAATACTCAATCCTTGTAGGTTGGGCATTTTTTTTAGCTTTGGTTCCCAGATCTAATCCATATCATCAAAATATTACTGTACTCTGTTCTTATAGTAGCATTGTCTTTGCATAGTACTTTAAACTTTAGCATGATGATTCTCAAGATCCCTCTCAGCAGTGTCTTATTTCATGGTATACCTATTAAAAAGGATTTGGGTGTTAATTTCCTGACAGGGCCCAGAGTGAGAGTGTTAACAGGGCTGCACCAGACTGTAATGTTGTATTGTGTGAGGGCGAGGGCCATGGGGAGAGCCGACGTTGAGTTCCCAGGCCCGGCCAGGCCAATGGGAACAACACGGCTCTATTTGGAGTGTCTGTGCTTGTCATCAGTCTCAGGCTTCACTTGTGCCGTCACTGTCGACACTACATTGTCACTTAGCGCCACCAGGTATGATATCCAGTACAGCGGAGGGGGAACAAAGCCAATGAGGGAAACTGTGGCTTCATCTGCTGAAGCGACTTAAACCAAAGTTCAGTAATTTGTAAACTAAAGGATGTAGTGAAATTCATTTCAATAGTTTTTTGTGATCTGCTTTCCACATTGGCACTGAACTTCTCTAGACATTACCAGCAGGTGCCGTGTGTGAACACAAACTTCTAAATCCGTTGAACACGACATTTACATATTAGACGTGTTGTACTCTGCAAGTCCCCTGGTATAAAGTTTGGTTAACGTCCAGTTGAACTTATGTGTGACTGGTGCAGACGTATTGATGAGGTTTCAGTCCTTTTTTCTGCTCCTCTTCCCAAGCCATATGGTGTATCCCCTATAGGTGAGAATGTATCTTAGGTGGATGTGTCCATTTGTGCACAGCACATACTAAAGGGCAATGCTGGACAATGTGCACACCTGATTGAGTGTAGGTGGAAAGAGTGATGGTAACAGCTCAACATGTGCAGTTATTATTTATTTATGATCAAAACTGTGGCAGTGTAGTCTCTGTCGGTCATCGGATTTATGCTGCGTTCACACTGCAGGTCTTAATCCCCAATTCCGATGTGTTGCTCTAATCCGATTTTTTTTTTTTGGCTGTTCACATTACATTTTTAAATATGGCCTGTCTACGGATTTCTTTGTGATGTTAAAAAAAAAAAACAGTGTGTGGCGGGTGATAATCCGACCACAATCGCTACGTTGGTTCGAGTCTTTAGCCTCTTTGAACCTAGCCTTTAGGCTTTTCACTTTACGTTGGCATTGCAAACAAGTCCTTCTATGGCCGTGTTCGGACATTTCTTTCGAAAACAGATCGGTTACGATAAGACCCTTTAAGTTTGGCTCGCACTGAAATTTCACCCCAAATACTAATTAGGTCTAAAACCTCGCTATCCCTCCACTGGCTGCCTCATTCACTGCTGTCCTCCATGTTTGTTTGTTTCCGTTCCCGGGACTTCAATCAACTTGAATCAACTTTATTTATCAGTGATGTCAAAGTTGCATTAAATGCGACCATCTGATATGTAGCTGATTCAGTACCACATTTGAAAGTGGCCTGTATCAGATTCAAAAATGTCAGATTCAGTGCGACTTGTGCTGTTCACACTGTCGAAAGCAAATCCGATATGGGTCACATTTGAGCGAGAAAAAAAAGATTCGGGTCACTTGTAACTGCAGTGTGAATGTAGCCTTAGAGTACGAATTTAATTTAAAAAAAAAAATTCTCAACTGATACCTCTAGTTTCCTATCTCGCACATTTTCTTTAAATGATGCACAGTATATGTAGTGGGTTTTTTTAAATTTGCATATGTTTTCATGACTACAAGCCTTTGTAAGACAGCAGTTTCCCCTTGTCCTATATTTTAAATGATATGCTTTGATTGCCTTCAGTCTATATCATTAAAGCCTCCTTTTTCAAAAAACTTTTTCCTACTGTAGCTTGGAGTAACAGGAGGCCCATGGAAAAAAGCACATATTACCAACTGTTGTGTATGCAAATGGAAACAAATGCCACTGCAGTAGCTAAGCTAGCCACCCGTCAGTGTGTGTCAACTCAAGTGAAGCAAATTCAAATAAGCCCTGGCCCTCGATTTGCACCACGTAGTTTTTCTTCTATCAGACATGTTAAAGCCTCCGTTTGTTGCTAAAACAAGCAGGTCACTGTAAACACTGAATAGCATTTGAGATGCTTTAATGCTCCTTTTTATAGACTCTCCGACAAAAATCCAGGGATTAAGTCCTCAAAAGTTTATTCTCTGCTTCCAGATATGATTTACAATCTGCAGTTACACGGCTGCTGAGGATCATCTCCACACTACACCCGGCCCCACCCTTCAGTGAACTTATCTGCAGGGTGGTTAGGTGCAGAATTACTGCACTGATGAATTGTTTAAAATTTAAAGAGTTGCTAAATTGGTGCACATCAGTGATTGCTGGTGAGTGTGTAACATAATTTAATGTTGTAAGTATGTATAACTTCCCATTAGTGAATGTGACCTGATTTGTGCTTCTTGTTTTCTCCTCTACGTTGAAGGCTAACAACGATATAGCAATCCCTTGTTGTTAGGCTCCTAGCGATGTGGGGCAAACGGAGGTTGTTCCGTTTTTGCACCCTTGTTATGAAAGATGGGCCTCGAACAGTTACTCCCTCTCTGTGTTTGCTTTTCCTCTTTTTAAACTGTACTTTTTCTCTACTCTTCAGCTGAGGTCGCCAATGAAAATCAGTGTCTCTGCAGGTTGACTGTTACTTAACACAGATACTCTATATAAATGAGATGAGATGGGAGCTCATGAAAGTCAGGTCTTTGGGCCAGGAGACTAGCATCCAATATATCATGTTCACATGGGATGAGATGATCATGGTTCATTGGCTGTTGTACATTTTGCTTTAAGGCCAAAGGTCCCTTCAAACACAAAGTTACTCCAGGTCCCTGTTGCACCGGAAGATGCAAAGTATTTGCTTTACAACTTTGTTTGCTTAGTTGAATTGTATCAAGACCATTTTGTTCTCTGTGTCGCCCTGATTTGTACGATTCATGTCAAATATGATCAAACACGGTAATATTCATATACAGCCAACTTGATGAACACCAAAACCTAGAACTGAGAGTCACCATAGTATGAGCATCTCGTGGCTGGTGTTGAAGTGGACATGAACTGGAAAGAGTTAAGAAAGCTTGTGTTTAAAGCAAATTCCCTTCTGGTCTCGTTCTGTGTTATCAGTTCCTCTGTAGGGCACTGCAGCACACACTGCATTTATTCAAAGGCCCCGTGTCACACGCCTCTGTGGAAAAGAGCCCTGAGGACCATACTCTGCTTTTTTCCTCCCCTCTCTGCCCCTTCCACCCTCAACCCCTTGTCCTCCCTCCGTCAAGTCCCAGAGCTCGGTAGCTTCGTCGGGCCCTACTTTAGGTTCTCCACACCTTCATTGTCTGCTGGAGTAAAAAAAAAAAGGCTTTAACTAAAAGCAAAAGAATGCAATCAGCTTTCCTGAATCGTATTGATATTAGTTGAGGTGGGTGTTAAAGTTTGACTGTAACAGAAACGGTGGCAAATAAATGAAAGAAAGCAAATATGACCTAATTCTCTGAGTTTGCCTCCGCAGGTACATTTTTATACTACAGGAAGCTGAACTGTGCTTGTCAAATTGAGAACAATGTAGGATCTCACTAACGGATAACACAATGGCATAATAGTGTTTAGGTTATTCCTGACTAACGCCTGAGGCCAGAACCTATATTTATCTGTAACAAAAAAGTAAACAACTATTAACATCCCTGTCTTTATGAGACTTTCACTGTGGATTGGATCAGTGGACTTCCTCCATGTTGAACTTAATCACCGGATCTGCTGAGAGGAGCTCTCTGGGAGCATGTGATCATTTATCAGGCTCCTTCTTCCCTCTCTCGCTCTGGTTTGGGGCTGTTTTCACCCTCTCCCGAGTCAGAGCGCAGAGCCAGTGCTGAGTGCAGAGAGTCATGTGGTGGTTCCAGGCTAGAGGAGGAGCCCATCTGAAAGACGTGCACAGAAGGCAACGAGGGATGTTAGCTCAATCATCTTTGTGTGGGGCATACAGAGAGTCCTGGGAAATGTCTCAAAGTCATTGATAAGATGAGTTCCCCTCATAATGCTCCCCATTGTCCAGGAGCAGGAAGTCAGCTGAAGCACTGAGACTATGTATAGTCATTTACAGCATTAGGCCCATGGATGGATTTTGCACAGATGGATTGCTGGCTTTATTTTGCTAGTTTTTCATGAATATTATCAGACATTATTGATTACTGTTAAGGTATAGAATTAAACTATTTTGGACATTCGGGAGCTTTAGAGTTTGATTCCAGAATGTTCATCCTGAACAGTCTGAATTCAAGGATTCAAGGAACTTCTTGCACCAGCTGAGGTCGTTCCTCAGGTGGACACTCAAGTATCTGTAGCTGGAGACCACTTCCACCGCAGATCCTCCGATGTGCAAGGGGGGGCGCTCTCTGCCCCATCTGCCCAGTCCACAATCATGTCCTTCGTCTTCTTCACGTTGATGCAGAGATTGTTCTCTCTGCACCAACACTCCAGGTGTTCCACCACCTGCCTGTAGCCGGACTCTTCGCTGTTACTGATGCTTCCGACCACTGCTGTGTCGTCTGCAAACTTCTCAATATGACAGCCTGAGTATTTCGCTGAGCAGTCATACGTGAGCAGGGTGAATAGAAGAGGGCTCAGCACACAGCCCTGGGGGGAGCCAGTGCTGAAGATGATGGGGGAGGAGAAAATGTTATGGATCCTCACAGAATGCGGCCTGTTTGACAGGAAGTCCAAGACCCAGTTGCAGAGGGAGGAGCTCAGTTCAAGTGTGTGAAGTTTGTGAGTCAGAGTCTGTGGTATGATTGTATTGAAGGCTGACGTGAAGGCCACAAAGAGCATATGAATATAGGGGTCTTTACACTCCAGGTGGGTGAGGGCAGTGTGCACCACATAGGTGATGGCAATTACTCTGGAAAGCGTACTGGTGTGGGTCCACAGTGCCCACACCAGTGGATTAATACTCTGGAAGATAGGTAGCATGATGGAGATGTGGTCGAAGAAGCCGAGGTGGGAGCGGGACATGGCCCTGTATGTGTCTTGTATGTTGGTGTAAACACGGTCCAGAGTGTTTTTTTACCCGTGTTGCAATGGTGACATGCAGGTAGAACTTTGGCAGAATGTCTGTCACGTTTACGTGGTTAAAATCCCCCGCCACCACGTAAAATGCCTCCAAGTGCTTATTCTTGAAAACAAGAAGCTGATGTTGATGTTGTTGTGAAGCTCTGTCAGTGCGTCGTTAGCTTTAGCACCCGCTAGGATGTAAACACCCATAACAAACACCACCGTAAATTTACCAGTCAGATGTTCTATTACCTCGGAGCAGTGGCCGGACACCACAATACAGTGTGTACACCAACTCGACATAGATGCATACGCCACCCCCGTGGGATTCCCCAAACTGCAATTGCAATTATATTGAATTTACTTGTATTAATTTAATGTAATAATCAACAATGACATCAGATTCTCATATATGAGAATGTAGAATCCAATGTAAACAATCAATTGTCGAAAATAGATGGCAGTTCATTTCCTTTCAGTCGACTAATAGATAAATGCACTGATCAGTGCAGCTCTAGCGAAATGCTTTTTCTTGTAGTTTTTAGAAAAATAAAAATTATTTTTCCGTCAATTCCGGTTGATTTTTTTTTTTGATGCAGACTAATCAGTAATAATAATAATACTCATCAGTAGCAGCCTGAATAAATTTGCTGCGACCATTTCCTCTTGAAAGTTAATCTAAAGATGTGCTTGAAGACAATTCCAATTAAAATATTTACAGTGAAATGTCTTTTCTGAAGATAATATCAAACTATGCAACCGTTGAGTAGATTTTTATGTTGACACCTTTTTGTCGGAGAGTGATGATGAGCCTGGAAAAAAAAATGCCTACTCGCAACTTTAAAGCTCACCAGTCAGCACGTTATCTTATTTGTTTAATCCATACACAAACAGAAATGTAAAAACAACAATTTCTGTTTTTCTTGCCAACAGTATTGTGTGTTTTGCCCTACACAGGTTGCCAGTTGGTTCTGTTAGCATGGTTGTTACTGCACAGTAGGTCCGTGTGTGTGTGTGTGTGTGTGTGTGTGTGTGTATAAGAGCTTGATCATACTAAACCTGATGAACTGCAGAAAGCTGCACACCGTCCTGGTACCTGTTTTTCTAGAAATAAAATAGTAGTTTTTCTGCTCCCGCTGGTGGTGGAGGTTGAGCGAAGCAATATTCTGGACCCTGACACCAACAGTTGATGACGGTGTGTTGTGTGCTATATTTTAACCACACAGCTAATGTCCAGGGAAGCAATCGGGTCCATGCTCCGAGTTTTCACTCTGTCAGAAATTTTATAGGATGTACTGTGTTATTGCCTGTTGTTTTGTTTCTTAATGACTTTTCCCCCTTTTTCCTCAGGAGTTCTTTGATCATGCAAAGAAGCTGTGGGATGACGAAGGAGTGAAGGCATGCTTTGAGAGGTCCAACGAGTACCAGCTCATCGACTGTGCACAATAGTGAGTTCAAACTTTATAAAAATGTTTTGCGGCATGATTTCGAGCCTTACAAAACATTGTTTGCCAAAGATTGCTCTTGCGCACATGCTCTCCTGTATGTACTCAGTTATGTGTGCGGCTCTGAGATACTGCGAGGAGGATACGTGAGCTGGTTTACTTTTGCTGCCTGTGAACTATTGTCACATCGCTGCTCCGTCCGTCCTCTTTGTGCCGTGAAAGCCATGCAGGCTGGTGTCATGCCATGAATATGGTTGAGATGTGTTTACTCTAGGTGTGGCAAGGCAAGCAACAGTTGTATAATGGAAAAGTGGTCTCAGACTTTTGGACCCCGCTGTATATCTTCTCACGTCTGTGTGTTTGACCATTTCACCATGGCAATATTCAAATCCTGCTCTGGCCTATATTAAAATGTCCAGCTCTTGAACTGTATTGATATTGATCGTGTTTTTTCATGAAGCTGTCATGTTGCTGTCGTTAAAATCAGCACTAATCATTTCAGTGTTTAAAAAAAAACTACCTGTGCACTTAATGGACTGAGTTTTTAAGTCTGTCTGAAAAGAAACTATGTGGGTCAAGATGTGATTTTGGCAACATTTGTACTAAGTTTTTCTTCATACAGTTGTACTGTAGATACTGTGGTTATGAAATTCTGATAACTACAGTGTAGCAAGATGCAGAAACTCATGTCCCAGATTGTAGTGAAGGTTCAAACAGTACCCTGGGCCACCTTAGGGTGCTGGGTGTCCACCGCGGAGGGCCCCTCTCTTGCCTGTAAAAGGAAGTTTGGATATGCAAAGTGATTCACTGATTACAGTCCACTCCTTCTGCTTCCTCTCTGACTCACCTCTGGATTCACATGTAAATATGAGAACATGCACATGCTAGACGCAGGAGTGCGGCCCAGCAAAAGTTGTCTCCTCCCATCCCAAAGGTTGGCTCCTGTTATCACTGAGGGTTCGGTCAAAGGCACAGTTTATCAGTGACTGGGGATATTGTCTTGTTGTCAGCGGTCTGCGAGCCCACATTACATGGGTGTAGATTTAAGATGTTTCAAAGATGGTATATCACGTAGACAAACACTCTCTGTACTCTTTTCCTGAATGTCTTCCGTTCCTTGCACATAAATTTTGACTTTGGGTCAAGTCCTCCTCGGTTGTTCTGCCTGAAAACAGCCTCCATAGAAAGGAGAGAGATAGTCAGGTGATGGTTGGAGAGTCACATGAATCTGTAAGGTGGAGCCGTTACAGTCAGTAGCCTGTGTTTGTCTTTTTTTCCTCTGTCTCTGTTTGCGTGCGCTTCAACTGCACAATATGCTAAAGAGCATCCTGTGTGGTTTTTTTTTATAATGCATAAAAAGGTGTCATTTTAAATCTTATTTTTAACATCTTTATTACAACACTGTAAATGTACCAGACGTCTGAATGCTAAAAGTGTTAACTGTTTTCTTTCTTTGTCACTGAAACCACCGAGGCTTGCAGCTGTAGCTCTGCATCACTGAAAATAGTTGTCCTGTGACATGAGTATACATTAACAGGTTGAAATGAAGACACCGAAAAGCATACATCGTTTTTATTGAGCAATGCAGGTTTGTGTGTGACTTTCCTGGTAAAGAGTGTGTGTATTGCTCTTGAACTCGGGCACTATGCTTTTTCTACTCTTAGGGCGTCTGTAAGTCTGTATTTTCTTTCTTCTTTGAGACACCGAGCTCTTTGGGAATCCACTCCAGAAGATGGCAGCTCGTCATTGACATTGCTGGCAGCCAAAGAACTGATGCTTATTCCTGCCATCATCTTTTCTCTGTTTTCTGGCTCCTTCCTCATGGATATTATTTCCTTTTTTCCTTTCTCCTGCCATTTACGCTATCCTCCTATCCCCATCTGTCTGACTGTTACGTTACTACTCCTGATTGGTTAACAGCTAGTGAACAGTTTTATGTTGGGACAATAAATCATTATCTAAGTGGTTTGTAAAGTCGATAAATAATCATCAAGTTGCAGCTTAATGTGATTTGGTTTATCAATGTACAAACTACAATTCCAGCTCAGACTGTTTGTGCTTTTCTTCTTGACTTGGCGACTTAGTTGTTTGATAGTTGTTGTGTTTTGTTGCTTGGGTTTTCTTCTCTGTACTGTGTGTGTGTGTGTGTGTGTGTGTGTGTTTTGGGGGGGGGGTGAATGAAAATGGCATCACGGGAAGATCTTGGCACCTCAGTACTAGCATTTGTTTTCAGGAATGCTTGGTTTTCACGTTTGCAATTAATTTGGAACGTTCTCTTTTCTGTACAAACATCACACTGTGTCTGTTTTGTCAGCGTCATGTGTTTGATTGATGTCTGGAATGTGTCAGACTACATGGCCCTTCACTTACTTCCTCTCTCAGTTTTAACCTCTGTGTGAACTCTTTTGGATGGAGGGCATTCGTAGATACTCTGTCCTACATGGCAGCAGACCTGTCTGTGTTTGAAGTACCACACACGCGCCTTTTGTTGTCACGACCACTTAACTACACAAACTGTTCTCCTACTATACTGCCACAGTGGCAGACGGCCTCAGCAGCCAAGTGAATTGAAAGGAGAGAAGCAAAGTTCATAAGTGTGGTAATTTCATCTCTGATTTGGTTTCCCTGCTCTTTTATTTTATATATACGTTGTATTTACACATCAGGCCACTTCTTATATCACACATGGCAGGAGTGCATTCGAACATGCTGAAAGTGAATTAATGAGGAAGTAGGCCTACATGTTGCTGTTTGTGGGAGGACGAGGTTTACTTCCACTAAGCTTATATGCTAACAGCCACAGACAATAGATATAGTCTCAGGAAATCACCCAGCATATAGCTGTGTCGTATTTTAGTTTTGAAGAGGCAGTTTATATACCTTTCATTTCATCCGTGTTGTCCTGTACAGGCCGTGCTCTGCTGTCAGATTTTTTTTTCCAGCAGGCCCAATGCTCGTGAAGCACAGGAAATAAGCCTGGGCCGATGGCGGTTGCTTGTTATGCCAAAGAGCATGTCCATATTGATGGATTTGGAATCCTGTCACCCATTGATCTGCCCTCTGCATTGGACATTTATATGTTATAAGAGCACAGATATGTGTCTGCCAGTTGATCGATTATTAGCTATTTTCAGCTGCAGTTGGTTGGTTACATCGCAGTATCTTGGACGTGTCAACAATAAAAATCAAAAAATAATTGACATGCCAAAGTGAACCTCTCACTTTTTTATATGTTTCTTTTTTTTTTTTTGCAGTCTCCCAGAAAATAAGACAATTCATGAAACAATTCCTGTACTATGGTGTATAGCTGTGTAGTATTGTTGTCAAGTGTTAGATGTGTTCCTAGCATTGGTGTGTGTTGTGGCTGGGACACCAGGCTATAGCAGCAGGCACTGGACCAGAGTAGAGCTGCCCTGGATGGAGATACTGGTGCTGGAGTTAACGTCTATGAATGTAACTGAAGAAATAAGGCTGCTAAACAGCTGCACAATACAGCTGGGGTTTATTTATGCAATGAGAACAAGGCCTGGAACAAAGGTAGAGCTGGTGTTGGTATAGGTACATTGTCACGATTGGGCTAGTTTGCTGTAGATGCAGTAAACTTTTTTTTTCTATCTCAAGACTTCATGTTAATCCGTTTGCATCAAAGGATTTCAAACTGTTAAAGAAACAACATGAGCCTTGAGTATAATGCAGTGCGCAGTATCATCTAGTCTAGATGATGTTGATTATTGTTATTTTTTATAAATTATCAGTTACGCTGCCAGTTAATTGAATTCTCTCTTTTTGTTTGTCTTTTCTTACATTTCAGGAAATAGGGATATGTGTCAATCTGACGAAAGTTTCTCTAGTCATCATAACATAAAACAGACAAAATCGGTCACCACTTTACGACTTAATAAATAGAACTAATGTCTAAACTACAGTTCTCCAGGCTTGAAAAGATGAATGTTGTTATGGTGAATGAAAGTCATAGCATCACAAATGTTTGAATTTGTAAGGAGCATTATAGATGAGGGTGTAGTATTGTGCAGATGGCCCAGGATGGAGAGGTACAGCTGGGACGGGACAAGCCTCCAGCAGTCCTGGCGATGGGGCTGGATTGTGGATAGACATATTTAAGTCTAGGTCTGGTTCTTGGCCTAAGCTGAGGCTGGGGTTGGGGCTGGGGTGTAGTGCTGGTCACGGGACTCTGTCACCAGCCGGGGGGGTGGCGCGCTGACACAGTCATCTGGGGCAGTAAAGTCTTAAGAATGGCTGGCATTGTCAGCCAGCACAGGCCCCTGAAGGGCCTACAGAAACAGAGGGGCTACGCTTTGCAAACAGTGGCTCTCCTCAATAAGGAGCCTCTTCTGTTCACGGAAGAGCCCGAGAGGGCGATATTTATACACTGCTGCATGTCACCACTGCTTTTTTCTGTCACCATTAAGTTGCTTGATTTCTTCGTGTTTTTGCTGCTTTGATGTACACACAACACCAGTGGAAGCGGCCAAGCTCTGGGTGTTTCTAAACATGTCTGAACTGATCTGCACATTTATATTTCAATGTGATAACTTTTTTTTTCAGATTGGTTGTCAAGTTATTTTGAATACATGAGGAATGGGTTTTTCCACTGGGATGTTTGTCTCACTGCAGCCAGATCACCGTTTGAAATTATGATAAACCTTTATGGACTGAGTTGTTATATCCACTTAAGGGCTAAAATGTATGCATCTAAAAAGTGTGAAGCTGAAAGTTACACAATCACAACCTTTACTGCACCAATGACCCTTGAGTTATCTCCAAACCTGAAAAATAGTGATAGACAGGTGTAAAGAGTAGGCAATCGTAGGAAAAACAACTGTAAGGACCGATTTGGATCATTAACTTTAAATATTGGACAGCACGTCAGCAACATATAATCCTGCGAAGATCAAAAGTAAACATGGCTATCAAAATAGAAAATTTCAGCGCACAAAAGATTATGACACTTAATCTGCCACTTGCGGGAAACATATTTTAGAAAATAGCCTGAACGGTTTCACTTCAGTTTATTAGATCTTCTTAACAGTAGAATAAATGATGTTGACTCAAGTGTTTACTGTAATCAAAATCAAATCAGAATTACAACTAAACTAATCATGAAAAAATAAATTTGTTATTCATAAAAAGAATCATAAAAGACCAGCATAACAAAAACCTTTGTGTCACTTTCTAAAATCAGATGACCCTGCTGTCAGCTGACAGAGAAATAATCAAAGGGGGCACTATGGAAGTATATGTGTGAGTGTGAGTGTGTGTAGTTGTGTGTAGTTTTGTGTTTGTGTGCATGATTTCTGAGGAACAGGAAGGAGTGGTTTTGAGCTGAACTGTAGAATCTGATGTGGAAGCTCAGTTTGACTCCATCTTCACAAACCACTGTCCTTAAGTTTGTTAGAGCCCCCTGTGGGACTGACTCTCTCTCTCACACATACACACACACTCACTGTCTCTCTCTCACTCTTGCTTTCTCTATTCAGTTCTCTCTGGAGGACAGAAAGTGACAGCACAGAGGATGTTGCAGAACACATGTCTTTTTCAATATTAAGTTTTCTTCTCTCTTCCTCTCTCTCTCTGCGTGTGTGTGCGTATGCGTGTGTGTGTGTATAAATTATCAGATGCAGCATCATTTAAACAGTTTAACATCTTCAGGTTTAACCGTAGGGCTTTGGATTTAGTGTTACAGTAATCATTAATGGCTTTTTTCCTGTCCATTATTTAAGTGTTGCCGTTGATGTTGTGTATATATGGGGTGTGTAAGCTCTCAGCCTGCCTGGGCATTTGGAAACAGTTATGAGAGAGCCTAAAGCCGGTCAGCATAGCATGCTACATGTCACAAGATTAGCTACACTGCCAGTGTGTTTTTATTTTGTTTCTAGAGACCAGAGGCTCTGACAGACTCTATTAGTTTAGAGTGTAAGTCGTGTTAGAAAGGCCACACCTCTCCACAGAAAGATAGGCATGTTGAATAGTATTTTTGAAAAATGGATATCTGCACTAAAATGAAGGAGAAAATAAAAGATTTTGTGTTACTGGAATTGTGTCATGCTAGGTTTGTGTATTAGCTCACTGATTTTAAATGTGAGGTATTGCGCGGTGGGGGTGGGGGATGGGAATTTATGTCCCACTTAAAGAATGAGAATCGTGGCTATAAATAGATTTTTATTTTTGGGATAAAATGCGCGTCCATTTTAAAGGACAGACACAGAGTGAGGCTGGTGAATGGCGGATATCTGTGAGTCTGTTAGTGTGTGCTGCGTGTGCGTGTACACGCACACACACACACGCACACACACACACACACACATACACATACCTTTCTCTCTGTACCACGTACACACACACACACCCTGCTGATGACCAGGAGTGTAAAGGCACAGACTGCTGGAGGACAGCAGTGGCGCTGTAGGTTCCTTGCTCAGAGATTGTGGAATGGTCGTCTACACCCCCCCCAACTCACACACACTCTCACACACATATACACACACACACACACACACACACTTAGGCTCCCCCTTTTCTCCCCCTCTATCTTTCTCTCTGTCTCTCTCGATTTTTTTCTCTCACTCTTACCCCCCCCCCAACTCCCTGTCGTCCCCCCTCCCCTTCCCCCCTCCCCACCCCCCCTTAGAGCTTATGTAAACTAGCTGTGGAGCCAGGGCAAGCTGAGGCTATTTTTAGCAGCAGCACTGCAGAGCAGAAACTGGCGGGGTCACGTGTGCGCAGCCGAATCAAAGGGAGTATCCCGGCAATGCGCTGTAAACAAAGGGAAGGTCAGTAGCAGAAGGTGAGACACAAAACGCCTCTGTGTTGGTTTTGTGTGTGTGTGTGTGCGTGCGTGCATGTGTGCGTGTGTGTGTGCAACCACGCACAGCCTGCCCATACGTCTCTTCTTCCAGTACCCTGACATAAACAAATCATAGCAAGTGTATTATAGCCCCCATATTCTTTCCTGCTTGTACTGTCTCTTTCTACCACACACACACACACACACACACACACGTCACCATTTCGTCCACTGTTGCAGACGAGGGGTTTGCGGGGCTGTGGTTGATCAAAGCCTGGTTTGACACGCGAGGAGGCGTTTGCTGTCTAATCATGACAGGGGCTTCCAGCTCCTCTCTCACTCTTGACTGTCAGAGTGAGGAACATCAGACCTGGACTGCTGTAAAGTCCCTCAGAAGAACCCATGAGCATGTGTCTTTAGAATTAACATAAATATGTTTTGTATCACAATTCAAATCAAATGACTCAGCACCTCCACAGTGTTTGGTGTGGTTGTGTACTCTAGCTCAGGTTGTGTAGCCTGTAGGCCTGGCTAGCAGCGTGGCTAACAGTTAGCAGTGTCCAGCCACACCCAGGCAAAAGGTCTTGCCTCCTACCTCAGCCACAAGTCAAACAAGCCTCAACTTTCACCCCCTGTGGAATGTGGTCAGAGAGGGGCACAAGGATATTTTTAGAAACCTTTTATGTTTTTTTTCTGTCACAGCATTTTTTTTGTTTCCGTAGACACATCGAGCTGTTGCCTGTTTCATCAGCCTCTGTTGAAGGAGGTAGCTTGGAGGCTAACTTAAGTAAACATCCGCCTTCAGCACAAACGGTTTTAGTTGGATGATTTATTGTTGGAGGCATTCTTAACCTGGGATTCTGGAGCATCTCGGTACTGATAACCACTGAGTAAATACTGGTCCGTATCTATCTTAAAGTGTCCTGACAAGATAATATGCTATGTCAGGGGCGTATCTGGTTCCGCTTTGTATGCCTTTGTGGTTCTTCAGTGTGATACTGTACTGTACTCAAAATCAATATTTATTTAGAAATTTAATTCCAGTCCACACGTTGTGTTTTTACAGCTGCTTTGCAGGTTGAACAAAGGCGTAATGTTTACATGTTCCTTTGAGCATATTAGTAATTATATTTATTTAGTAATGTGTCTTCCTGTGTCTGCTGGAGCATAAACACTGGAAACTTCAGCTGAAGCCTAAAGGTCTTCTGATTCTGTGGAATCGTTTAAAAGGCAGCTGAAGACACATTGTTTGGACAGGCATTGGAGTAATCTGTTTGTACCACCACTGAATGCTATGTATATACTGTGAATTGTATAGCGCACTGTGATTTTAGCTCTGTACGTTTTTATGTGGCTCTGTCTTTTTGACTCGTGTTGATGAAAAGTGCTATGTAAATTAAGTCAGTAAACCGGGTTGATTAATTGATTAGTCTGTATCAATAAATGATTTTTTTTCTACTGTTATGGTAATTAATTAATTAATAACCCAAGTAATTTTACAATGAAAATGCATCTCAATTGTGAGGATTTTATGTTGTTCTTCATTGTATGTAATTCTAGACCACATCAACTGTATGTGGGCTTAATAACTGAGATGTCTACATATGTTCAACAGAACAGAACTATGGTCAGCAGCCAAAGCTGCTGTGTTGTCTGTGATTTTCTCACCCTCCCATACCCAGCAGTCTAGATCCATTGTAGATCTTGTTTTTACCGGTTTATTTTGAATGTTGCAGTGCGATCACTCAAAAAGTGTGAAGGAGTCCTGCAGGACACCGCGTTCACGTAATCAGTGAGCATATTTGTTTCCCGCTATAGTCTGACTTTGTTGTGGAAAAACAGTAATCGGTGTTGCAGTTTGTATTAATAATGTGATGATAATTGTCTACAATTGTGTGACTTTTTTTTTTTTTTTACAAAAAAGACCACAGCATCCGAGGTCTCCACGTAGACCCTGGGATCTACTTTTCTGGGATGTATAGACCCATGAGTTGCTCAAGGGTTCAACTTGACTTTGACCTGACGTTTCCTCTTGGTGTGTAATTTACTTGATTGGTACATAATCTAGTATGTCATTTTTAATCACTAGATTAGACATGATAATTTTAGTTAATTTGCTGTTACCGATATTATTTATTTGTTCTGCTAAAGTTGCTATCACATTCACTAGTTGTCTCATAGCCCTAGCCACAATATGACTAATGTTTGTGGATTGATTGTTTAATGTTGTCTCTCTAATGCAGAGGGTAGCTTTGTTCGGTCCTGTGAAGCATTTCATTCATGACGCTGATGCTCGTGTGCGACACTTAGTGGCAGTGAACCTTGTGTACATAACCTTTAAGCAAGCCCGAGCTAACATTGCTAGGGACCTACATAGGAAAATGTGCACCGTTGTTGCTTAAAAATATACTTCAAACATTATCAAAAATGCGATGATTCTTTTCTTTGGTTAATAAACTAATATTTGACACATTTTTTTAAAGATATGTCAAAGTGGAATGAAAGAGGGACATATGATTTTAACATGATTTTCCTGCAAATGTAGGTATTAGAGAAGTAAATGAAATAATCTGCAGTAGATGTGCTGGTTGTCTGACCCTGTTGTCACTTCCTCAGAGGAAGTAATAACACTGTAGACATAGTAATCTGTACAGATCCAACTAATTACTATACACATCAAATCACTTTAAATCCATTTAGCCTGATCTGCTATAGTCTACAAGTCAGAGAAACAACAGTGTGTGTAAACCTCGGTAATTTAGGGATACCTGCTTCCCAATGTATTTATTTAATGCCTCTGTGTGCGTGTGTGTGTGTTTTGTGGTGGGTGTTACAATGCTGTCATAACATCACTACAGTTATACAGTTACCACTTTGCCATGAAGCGTCATTTTCCAGGACGCTTCACTGTAGCCAGGCCCATCTCACGGGACTGCCATTGACTGCTCTGTGACTTGTAGCATCCTTATCAATTATCCGCACGGTTCAGCTCTCAACTCGTATAACCCTACACGTCTAATTTATCACAACTGACGCTCTGTCTGCCAGGTTGTGACACAATGCGGTAACTTTGTGTGCCTGTACATGCTACACTGTCTTCTCTTTCACGAAAGCGACATGCTGTTTTGGTTGTGTGCTCAAAAATGGTGCGATACACAAAGATAATCTATCTTCGTGAGCCTAAATTTGCTGTTTCCTCCCACCAAACAGACGTGCGTGAGCGGACACACACACACACACACACACACACACACACACACACACAGAGACGAGCGGTGACACACATAGAAAGTAGAAAGCTAGCACAGAGCATGGTTCTGCTTTGTGTTGATGTATGGGAGAGTCTGGGAATGGAAGGATACAAGTGCAGCCTGGCTGAGAGAGTGAGAGAGGGAGAGAGAGGGGGAGAGGAGTGGTATGGACTGGCTGAGGTTGCCATGGGAACCCAGCTGGTAAAAGCAGGCAGGGTCAGTGAGGAAGAGAGGCTGTGTATGGCAGGCGCAAAGGGATGCCACCCGGAGGGCTGTTTGTGAACTACACAAACATCACACAGGCCCACACATCTACAGCTCTGACTTTCACCCAGAGAAAAATCTTAAAATCTAAACACACATATAGATTTTTATTTTTAATAAATTATATTTGGATATTTTAAAAAGACGTTAACATGTTTGTTCCTCCTGTGTAGTCATATTTGATCACCCTGCTTCACACGGTTCAGGGTCATGCAATCTGCAGTGAAACTGTAAACTTCCCTGTCTGATTGTAGTCATTGGTTATTGAGTTTTGATTAGGGGAAAAGAGGAAAAGCTCATTTTCGCAAGGTCACCGGTTGATTTCCAAGCGGAACAACTAATCTGACACGGAGGCGGTTTGCAGACACGAGAATAGAAACCTGCTCAGTACTGTTGTTCAGACTATTTTTGCTTGGTTTTCTATTTTTGGCACTGACTAATTCAGTAGCTGGCAGATAGTATATCGATGTTAGGCTTCAGTATTATTTAGAGAAAGCTATAAGTCAATTCACTGTGAGAGCTGCAATCGGGAGCTCCACGCGGGACACGGTTCAGGCCCCACTGTGGCTCAAACAGTGATTTGGTGAGTGTATTTTAAGCAGAAGTAATGTAATGGTCTATGTCGACACTGAACAGAGACAAAGGGGCATTACAATGTATTTTACATTTTTATACAACACCTTTCAAAACCATGACTTGATGTAGCCCTGGAAGGCGAATTGGCGGCCTTGAGATAAAGCAGGCACTTTTGTTTACACAAGATTTGGTTTGACTTTCAGGAGTGTCTCCATTCTTGCTTCTATATTTAGGAAGTACCCACTGAGCTGTTGATGGATTCGTCTAGTCACAGATCCATCTTACAAACTGCACAGTGTTCCGGCTTGGATGAATGAGTTGAACCCAGGGCTCAGATCTTTCCGCCAGGTGACCAGGATCCTGCACAGCTCCTCCTTCACTTTGTCCCGCCACACGTGACTTTGTGTGCTTCTCTGACAGTGTGTGCCATGCGATGAGCTTTGTTGTGTAGCTGGTTTTGTTCAGATATTGGGTGTGTTGTAAAAGATGACAGCTGAAGAATAAAGAAGTCTTTCACCTTAGATATTAGATTACACTTTGACAGGCATATCACCTTAGGAATGAACAGAGTAGAGCTGAAATGATTGGTCAGATAACTGGTGTACTGGCAAAGTTTTGTAATCTTCATAAGATATTAATAAGTGGCAATTATCTCGAATTTACTGTCTTTGGGTTCAGCATGCTAAACAAAAAAGTCAGCCTTGGATTTTAGGTCATTGTAAAAGGCTTTATTATCATTGCTATTATTTTATTGGACAAACTGATGAGTAAATTCATTGAAGAAGGAATGAACTGATAATGGATGCAGTCGGTCCCAGCGGCAGACCCAAGATTTGAAATGTTGACACTGGATTTTGTTTGTTTTGTGTCCTATTTATGTAGTGTCACGTTTAGTGATGAGCAGTCACCGCTCTGACCGACTGTCTTGTTTCTGCTACAGCATTTCCCGGACATCATTTGTTTGTCAAACAGTGTGGTTGGCACAGTAATGCCAGTTGCCATCATTTTCCCATAAGTTTAAATATGAAGCACAACTGAACAACTAATTCTAAAGTATAACACAGAGAAAATATGTATTTGCTGATAAATGAGAAGATTTAAGTCAGGCTTCATCAGTGTGGGGGCGCTGCCACTGTGTCCAGCAGTCAGTTTTAAAGCGCTGTCACCAGTTAGTTGGAGACTATAGTGAAAGTCCATTATGTTGGCTGGAGCGGCTCAAAATATGGAAACTATTGATTGGATCCTCTGCTCTGCTAATTAAAGATGGTTCACTATTTGTAAAAAGTCAACCCAATTATCAAATGAGCACATGAGGCTGGCTGCTGCTGTTTGGTTGGTGTGAAGGTTGACTGATGGTTGCAGGGGACTTTTTCCAGCTTTACTCTAGCATCAGTTCTTTTTCTACATGGTCCCAGGTGGATCCTTGTTTTGGGATGTGTGCTGTTTTGGTACATGCAGTTGATGTTAGCACAAATCTAAAATTTTAAAATAAAATGTTTCTCTTTCTAATTGTTTTTTGTTTGTACCTTAATTTTTATTTATAGCTTTTTGCTTATTAGTTTGTTGTGGCTCTCTCGGAGTGACCTCTGGTAGAGGAACGTGTACCAGCAGCCTTGTTCAGGAGGAAGTCCTCATGGAGTCCTCATGTCCCCAAGCCCCAGTGTGAAGCTTTTATTATTTTTGCCTCCCTCTTTACCATCACCACCAACTCTGTCCTCCCTCGACTCCATTTTCTTCTCAGTGGGTAGCAACATGTGACCCAGACACGTGGTGGCTGAAGCCTGAGGCCCCCTCCCATCATCAACTGTTCCTGAACATGTATTCATGCCTGCGTTTGTGTTTTGATGGAAAGATGAGGCCGACAAAACAGAAAGACCAGGCCGAGTCAAATGATACTGTCCACAACAAAGCCTATACATAGCTACACAGACTGGCCCGCAGGACGAGGACAATGTTGGCTAAATACAGAGACAACCCAGCCCTGCCGACAGAAGGAGAGGGACTCTAACAGACAAGATTGTAGTGGAATAGTAAAAAGGCCTCTTGATGTGGGTGGGTCGGTGTGCCGGGATAAAAAGATTAATGAGAAATCACTGCTGGAATAATGTTATTTAATGGTCACCAACAGACTTCCAAATGGGAAAAACAAAGACAGATTCATCACACGTTGATCATTGAAACAGTTACGGAAGGAAACGAAAGAAATCAACACAAACCACAGGTTTTCCTAGGCCTTTAATAGAAGCTCATATTCTTATAGCGCTCGACCAGAACATCCAGTTACTGCAGACTGCCCCTAAACCTCCTGGCAAGGCATTATCTGGTCGGACACTTGGTAATCAATGTTATCCTCTACGTTGTTTTTCCTTGTTCTATTTTTTCCCCCTGCTGTGTTCAAGGACTATATTTGGCTCTCCAGCGCTCTACCAATAGTACTTCTGTCACATGGCAGTCACAAAGCGCTCAGTAATTATAACCTAGCTAGGTTTCTGCAAGGAAGGCTGACTAAAAATACCCCCACATTGTTGTAGCGATGGGCAAAAGCTGGAGGTTTTCTGAGGTTTGGCTTGTGTTTTTGTGTGAATACTTGTCTGTGTCTGCTCAGGGGAGTTGAGTGCGTGTGATACGCGTCTTGCCTAACACAGCCTGATTGGTTTGCTGGTTGTGCTCAGCTTGGTTTCTGAGAAGCACTAATTGAAATCTAGATTCAATTAATTGTGGGATCTGCTTAAATGTGTTTTGTTGAATCAACGTGTTGTGTGACTGTGAAAACACCTTATCTTTTTGCATTTTGCTGAGCTGATTTCAGATATGTGTTTTTGTATTGTGTTTCTGTCTAAAGATGCGATGTGTGTTTTGGTAGTTCAAACTGAAGCACACTAATCAACAAAAGTCGATTAACTTAAAAGTAAAAACAATCTGTACATTACGCTGTAGATTCTATTTTGATAAGTCATTATCATGCCATTTGAAAGGCTTAAATTATTTTCATTGAAAAAAATGACTGACGCAACAAATCATTTTGAACAAATTATTTGCACATTATTTTTCTGCAGTAGGTGCAACTGTAATTGTTCTAATTACATCGTTGAATCTGATGATCTCTTGAGTTTGAAATAAAAAGCTGAAGCTCTTGCAGCATGTTTTTCATGAATATTTCTTTGACATTTTAAAAACTCATTAACTAATAGGTAAATAAAAGGGATCGACGTAACAAGGTGGTTACTCATGATTTTATACTGAATGTTGAAGGTTAATTGTGCATATTGTCTTTAAATGTTTATTAGATTGGTCCTTTTCCTGTCCTGTAAACACTGTATGTGCTGTATGTTGTGTCTGGCGGCACAGTAGATGCATGTCCTACATATGAACATGAACTCTGTGAGAAAGTCGAGTCCTCTTTCAGGAATAGCCTTACTTCTTCTTTTGTGTGGCCTGCGAGGCAGAAATAGTCTGTGTGATGGAAACATCATTGTCAGAGCACATGAGTGGCGTCTCTGTTACCTAATGCTTCATAATGGAGCATTCATACTCAGTCATTTAATTCTAGATGGGTGGGTTAGGTGTGCTGCTTTTTAAGGGCTGCATTGAACTGCCATCCTGGGCTGAAATCGTACGAACCATACAGAAACCCAAACCCCAGACCGCTAATCGTAACGTGCATCAGGTTTCCTCGATGCCTCAGTCGTGTTGCTTCCTGTACCACAGCAGGTTCGGGTGATGGTGACATACTGTTCAGTCACGTTTACAGTATGTCCTGCATCTCAGTCACTCATCAAATGAACACTGCACCTTTGTCTCCATCATAGTTTTTATGTGTTTATATTTGATATTCTTGTTGACCAGAGATTCTCAAACCCCTCCTTTGGCCTCTGGAGCTACATGTCCTACTTAAGCAACCTATTGAATGTTGAAGGACGCTTGGATTGAAATAAATTACACATAACATATACACCAGTCACAATCATTAGGTTCTTTGTCCATAGCAGCCAGTCAGTACTGTCTTAGCATTGTGGCCCAGGCACCGTCCAAGTTGAGGCCTTCCCTCATTGGAGGGATCCCGATCATCCAGGGGCCCGGATGGTGATGGGTCCCCAGCCTCAGTGTCCTTCTGAGCTTGCCTGCTGTGCTGCATGGAGGCCAAGCTGCTGCTGCAGTCGCACATGCTTTCTCTGTAGTGAAGAGACAGCAGCAGCAAGCTGTCTAACCTCCACAATAACCACCTTATGTAATAACTCTGGCTAGAGACAGACAAAAATAGATCAGACTGAGCAGCCCTGCCCTCTTGTGGTAATCATCTGCCTTAAGACTGGTCTGTGGAGCCCGACAGGGAGTCAGACATGGCGGCTGCCTCTTGCAGCATTTACTGAAGCTCACATCAACTAAATATTATTTCAAGAGAGAGATGGTGTTAATGGATTATGTCACCTTTGTGGTGTGATCCGATTTGTGATATTGTCTCGTTAGAGTCCTATAAATAGATTCGTTTGTTTTTTGATTGGTTCACCGTGAAAGTTGCTTCACGTTGTAGTTTGGTGTCGTCGATTATGGAATGGGAGTACAAGTATCTGTGGAGAAAGAAGTTATTTATTTGCTTGTTTAATTTTATGTGGTTTACTCATACTTTGTTCCTGCAGCTGATAAAATGCATAGATCTTTGGACAAAGACTGAGTCTGATCTGTTTCTCTCTTCTCAGTTTCCTGGACAGAATTGACTCTGTAAGACAGAGCGACTACACACCAACCGACCAGGTCAGTCCTCCTGTTAATCCTCACATTGTCACAGCAATGCATCGTCTCTAAAACCGTCTCACCCCCTGATCTGATATCTCCATTGTCTCCATGTTTCACAGGACCTGTTACGCTGCCGAGTGTTAACTTCAGGGATTTTTGAAACGAGGTTCCAAGTAGACAAAGTGAACTTTCAGTAAGTCTATGTTCTGTTTTTACCAAAGCATAAAAACAGCAAGTTAATTGCATTTTTTATTTATTCTGATTGTTCTGTGCTTGTTCAGATACATATGATTCTAGGTTTTATCATCAGCACTGGTTTTCAATTCAAAAGACAATAAATATAGACATGCCTCACAGAATGTTCAAGCATGTACATAATTAGAAATAACAGGATACAAAAATCCAATTGGACTAATCCAAAAACATAATCAAGGTTAAAAACAAAACACGCAGCTAACGTCCAGAGCACTGAAAAGAAGAAGAATATAAAAAATGTTATATCAAATAAATAAATCCTCTGCTGTGTGATTTGTGAGCCAGTTGAAAACTACTGACCACTGGTTGTAGTTATAGGAGCTAAAGGTTAGAGTGACTGTTCTGTAGCTGCTTTGATGATGTCAGATGAGATGACCCATTTTCCACAGTCGTAGACACAGCAGACATACTCTGCCATCTGAAACAGGCCTTTGTATTAAATTATATCATCCTAAATGATTGATTTTTTTTTTTAAAAAAAAGCTCTGGGACATGACTTTTGTTGTAACGTTTTTCAGCTGTGATTTTCAAACATCCAAACATCCAGCCAGGGTCACACATGTTACTGGGTCTGTACAAATAATGCTCCTCTTTATTTTCTGTATTCAGTGATCGTATACAGACGAGTCCCGAGAAGAAACAGACTCTGTTTTTCGCAAACCAGACCTGCGATTGTTGCGTCTTTATGTGAACTAGTTGTTGAAATGAAAGTGGTGTGTGACTGTTCTCTTGCCAGCAACGGTACAATATGTACCTGATGTACTCAGTCCTGTCCCGGTACAGATGTGAGCTCTGTGACCACAAGAGGGCGGCAGCGAGTGTGTTGTTGTGTCTGAGTCTGACCCAGTATTTTGTCTCGCACACAGCATGTTTGATGTCGGGGGCCAGAGAGATGAAAGGAGAAAATGGATCCAGTGCTTTAACGGTGAGACTTCAGCGTCTTTCTTCTCGTCTTTCTTCAGACATCTTCCACCATCATATCTCTCCTTCCATCACATTCTTTTCTCAACTTATGTCTGGGTCATTCCTTTACGTACATCAGATGTTCAACAGCTGCCATAGATATTTCTTCCTATTAGCGCCAAGTCCTGAGAAGTAACGTGCTGTCCCCCTGCCATATTTTAAAACCTCCTTTCTGTTTATTTACTGGCATGTTTTACTTTTCCTCTCCTTCCAGACGTCACCGCTATCATCTTTGTGGTGGCCAGCAGCAGCTACAACATGGTAATAAGGGAAGACAATAACACCAACAGGCTACGGGAAGCCCTGGACCTCTTCCGCAGTATTTGGAACAACAGGTGAGACAGAAACATGAGTGAAATCTGAGCCTTTTTTTTCTGCTGTCATTTCTGTTACTGCCGTGAAACTAAATTTAAAAAGAAAACTATTTAACCAATAAAATAAACATGATCCTTAAAACTGTGTCGTTTGAAAAACATAGACTACTGGATCATTTTAGATAAGTAACTTAAGAAGTCAAATTAAGAAGCTATAGCTGCTGTTTATCTTACGTATGACCGTGTAATTTTTATTTAACTGCAGTTAAAGGAACAGTCTAACCTAGAATATTTCAAGTCATTTGAAACTTGAGTCTGACTGCTGATGTTTCTCCTCTAATTGTCTCCATGAATTTGTTTTGCAGGTGGTTACGCACTATATCGGTCATTTTATTCCTGAACAAGCAGGACATGCTGGCTGAGAAAGTATTAGCTGGAAAATCCAAAATTGAAGACTACTTCCCTGAATATGCTCGCTACACCATACCAAATGAAGGTTTGTCAAACACCCATGTCCTCGCACAGGTCCTAACTTATTACACTCATCCGTGTTGACTGTCAATATGTTGCTCTTTCAGCAACTCCTGAACCCGGCGAAGACCCGAGAGTGACGAGAGCTAAGTTCTTTATCCGAGACGAGTTTCTTGTAAGTGCATTTCTAAGACGTGATATTCTCGTCCTGTGAATTCATACGTACACATTGACTTTTATCTGTAGCTTTAGACTGCAAGTCAGTGTTTACATTTACGTACACACTAATACTTTTAAGTACAAGAATAAACTTTGATGCTAATAATGATAAATGATGATGACAATGATGTTGTGTCCAACCATTTATTGCTCACCATCATGTGACCTTTCTAAGCACTACTGTATAAGTATTGATTTTTAAGGGCGACCTGAATGATTGACAATGAGGAAAGTGTGGACACGATGAAGTGGAGAGAGCTGAAGTCTTCACGTCTTAACACAGATGACGCAATGTCCCTTGATCTCTCTCTGGTCTCTGTCCCCTCAGCGGATCAGCACTGCGAGCGGCGACGGCAGACACTACTGCTACCCCCACTTCACCTGTGCCGTGGACACAGAGAACATCCGGCGGGTGTTCAACGACTGCCGGGACATCATCCAGAGAATGCACCTGCGGCAGTACGAACTCTTGTGATGGGAGACTGCCTCCGTCAGCCTTCTGTATTTTTCTCCACCATTGTGCATCCTTGACAAAACACCTTCCTCCTCTTCTCCCCTCTCCTCACTCCTCATCCTCCTCCAGAACCCTTTTCTTCCCCCAAAGAAACCCTCAACAACCCCTGACCACCCCTCCTGTCGAGGACTATGAAGTACTACTGAAGTGTGTCAAATACTCTTCCTCTTCTTAACTTCTTAGCTTTTTGTACTTTTTTTTCCCCCTCTGAGTTCGATCATCCCCATTTCACCGATGTAAAAGGAAGGTTGGGGAACAAAGTTGTTGCGCTTCTTTTTTTAAAATTCATTCGTTCCTTTTTAAATGCCTTGGATTTTTTTTTTTTGTCATTCCACTAAGCCTTGGGCTACCTCCTTTTTTTTGCCCCCCTTGTGTCCTCCTGTTTTTTGGCTTTGTCATTGGACCTGGACTGGTGGGTGTGGACGCATAAAACACACCTACAAGACCTCAGTGTCGAGGTGTGCGCGCATAATGACAAGTAGGAGGAATGCCATGTGAGTGAGTGAGTGCGCGCATGTGTTTGTTTGGATGTTTGTGTATCACCTGCTGGATAAAGCCAGCATCACCACCATGACCTTTTGCCCCGCCCCCTTTTTTTTGCCTCATCACCCCCTCCGACCTGCTGCTTCTCTCTGTGTGGGAAGACGATTGGATGCCGAAGAAACCCAAGAGGACGGTGGGGGGGGGGACGCCGAGTGGATGAAGAGATAAATGCACTTTGCATCAGGTTCCTTAATAACTTTTTGTTGTTGTTGTTGTTGTTTTTTCTCCAGAGGAAGCATACACACAATGTAGCATCACAATATTTATTACCCTGTCACGATGTTAGCTTGCCGAGCTGCAGGGTGGACCGAGCAGCCGAGAGACACGTGGAGCGAAAGATTATACTACAGAAATACGACAACGATGGCGCGAAGAAGGATTTAAATGAAGGAAAGGGGACTGAGCTCTCTGCACCTTAGCCCTGCTGCCTCCACAGACTCGGACCTGCCTCCTTTTTCCACACAAACCATCCTTTTAGCTTAGAGATACTGATGGGAGGGGAGGGCGGGGTGGGGAGGGACGGGAGAGATACAAATGTATTGTTCTTTTTTCTTTTTTGTTTTGTTTTTTGTTAACTTGTACACTGTGCAAGGTTGAATTATCCTGTACAGACTGTAAAATGTAATATTATTTTGTACAACTTAATTGAAAGAAAAACAAATCTACTTGTAGATCTTTGTGCCTTGATTATGGCTGTACCTGTAAATGAGCTCAGATGTAAGTATGTTTTCGACTGCGCTGTACAGCTTGATGTCAAACTCTATCAGCAGCAGAAGACTGCGGGTAGGGGACTTTCTCTGTAGAGTTTAGTTTTTTCTGGTTTATAAAAAAAAGGAAATGCTGTTTAGTAAAAAATAAAAAATAGGGAAAAAATCCTAAAAACCTGTATACATTATGCAAATTAACCACTTACCTGCAGTGAAGACCAGATGTTGCAGCGCCATGCCTTTTTTCGGTTTTCTTTCATTGGTTTTCTTTTTTTTCCTCCTTTTTATTTGATTTGATTTTTGTTTTTTGAATTTCACAGCTTTAAACAAACATTGGAAATCCATTGAAAGTGTCCAAATTGCAACCTGGTGTTGTTTTAATAGGAACCAACATTTTTTCGATATGAAGTGTGTCTGAGATCTGTACCGATGTGCGTGCCTGTGCGCATGTGTACATAAAACAAACATAGACTCACAGACGCATTGTGTGTGTGCGTGCGCGTGAGGGCGAGTGTGCGTTGTGTGTAAAATTTTATAAATGTATGTACATGTAAATTTATAGGTCTATATAAATATATATGTACAATTATACATGTTTAATTATGTGTGTGCCTAGGTGTACATACCTATGTATGTATACGGTAAATATGTATACATACACACATAGGAAAGCATGTTTAGAATGGAGATGAATAAATGAGAGCGTGCAATATTAGTAATTCTTTGGTCCTTTGGAGCCATACCCAATGGCACAGGCACTATGAATGTGTGAGCAGCACCCAACAAGACAAGCTCTTCTCCTTGTACAAACAGCATCAGCCTTTTCTTCTGCTACAGTACACGTCTATCCCCAAAAGAGAGTGAACTGACTGGAGGTGCAAAAACCTTGTTTGGCCTGGGAGGATGATTAAATGACATTTTTATTTTCTTTAAATAAAGAGGCACATTAGAGGACTTTGCTTTATTTCCATCTTGGTGTCCAGTTGTGTCCAGCTTTGTTGAGGTGTTTTGGTTTTGGTTGTGGTTTTTGTTTTTGTTGTCTTTTTTTGGTTTTGGGGTTTTTTTAGAGATTTTTGTTGTTATGCTGCAGTGACTTTTACACAACGGGCTCCTACACGTATAGACAACACTCAGCTGCCAAAAAAAAATGTGAGCGCGCTTAAAAATAGTGTTGCAACCTTTTTAAAGGCGTTGATTCAGTCTCTGCGGGGTGTTGTTTCCACTGCTGTTGTGGTGTCGCAGCTGTTTTCTGTGTTAAGTCGACCCTGATTCTTACTAATGAGGTGGACGAAACAGAAGACAACACAAACCGCAGCCTCTGTTGCATCAACACCAACCTAAAACCATCTTTACACTAACTAAACATCACAACCTTCTCCAACGCAGCAATAATTGCTGTCTGTTTTTCAGCGTGTGCGTCTGTGTCACATTTTTACCATAGAGTTAAAAACATAAACACAACTTAAGATTCTTATTTATTTATTTATGTACAGTTTGGCAAAAAACAACCCTCACGAACATTTGGCACAGGAAGTCAGCAGTAATTACATTCAGATATGCATTGTAAAAAGAGGAAACCTGGATGGATGTAATGAGATGAGAACAACAGAAAGTGTCGAGTGTGCTTACACCAGATCACAGTTCACCATCAGAGTGAAAGAGACGTTAACTACCCACATACATCTGACTGTACCACCTGGGATCAGCGTGAGCTGACGTACTGTACGTACCAGTTTGATTTGTCCCAGTTCATTTAGAATATTTGACTCAGACAGTCACAGGAAAAAAATACTCGTCCCACGAAGGTGAAACCAACACCTCTTGGATTTGTCTCTCAGGACTGACAGTTCGGTCCTCGTTGGGTTTGTCGTCACGGTTAACAAGCATCACCATCAGAAATAGTCCTTTTAGAGACATTTAAAATATATGTTCAAGTCCTTCACAGTGCCGCAAGACATTTGGACGAACAAATTGAGGTGGTATGTACTGTTTTGATTTTTCTTTTTTTTCTTTTTTCCACATTTGAAAGATGTGGGGAACGTGGTTCACAGGGACTTGTGCTTCCCCAGCAGGCAGAGGCTGAGGCACTGCAGCAGGCCCTTCATCCACAGACAGTGAGCCAGGACCAGCAGCAGCAGGCAGGCGCCGGCCGAGCAGTACACCCCGATCACTGTGCTCTCCTCCGGCAGGAAACACTTGGACAGAGAGTAACTGCCTGGAGACACCGACGCCTGAGGGAAAGCAGGATGCCACAGTATTAATGTCAGTGTAATACCTGCATATGTACTCATACATACATAATAGGATACCTACAATGCATCTCATGTTATATAATAGTATACATACAATTTCCAAACAAGTGCAAGATAGATTTTTGTACCATGTGGTCCACTGAATCAGGTTCATGTCATGTCTGTGTTTCCTCACCAGGATGAAGCTGGGGTTGTTTCTGTTCCTCCAGCTGAAGGACGGCACGCTGACTTCTGGGTACTTGTTGTCATGGAGAACCTCACATCCGCTGTGGGTGTGTCCGCTCAGCACGAGGCGGGGTTTAAACCACTGCAGCAGCTGGGGGGGAGAAACCCACAGTCGCCTCAGCAACGCGGTTGCTGCCTGTTTTCATCATCGCTTTCGTCACTGTCAACATCCGCTGTTTCTATAGGCGACTGTTTCTGACAGCAGGCTGTCGCGCTGCACGTTAACTGCACAGCAGAGAGCTGTGCTACAAAGAAAACGGAAAAAAAAAACCCCACACAGCAGCAGAAGCAGTGTGATGAGACTGCAGAGCACTCACCCTCTGTGAGGCCTCCTTAGACAACACGTCATACTTCTCTCTGAACAACAGGTGTCGCGACTTCTGGGTACTTGTTGTCATGGAGAACCTCACATCCGCTGTGGGTGTGTCCGCTCAGCACGAGGCGGGGTTTAAACCACTGCAGCAGCTGGGGGGGGGGGGGGGGGAAAACCCCGGGGGGGGGAGAAACCCACAGTCGCCTCAGCAACGCGGTTGCTGCCTGTTTTCATCATCGCTTTCATCCCTGTCAACATCCGCTGTTTCTATAGGCGACTGTTTCTGACAGCAGGCTGTCGCGCTGCACGTTAACTGCACAGCAGAGAGCTGTGCTACAAAGAAAACGGAAAAAAAAAACCCCACACAGCAGCAGAAGCAGTGTGATGAGACTGCAGAGCACTCACCCTCTGTGAGGCCTCCTTAGACAACACGTCATACTTCTCTCTGAACAACAGGTGTCGCTCTTCAGGCGGCGCAGCGTCCTGTCCCGTGCAGCCGGCATCACTCACCCTGTAGAGAGGATAGTGCTGGAGAGCAGCAGCAGGAAGTCATGTGATTATTTCTCTGCAGGTTTGACTTGTTTGCATGAATTTCAGTGGGGGATAAACAGGAAGTGGAGAGCAGAGTCAGAGAGGTCGCTGGTCGTTTACCTGTAACATGATGGGGGATGTGGCGGGATAGAGCTGCGAGCCCTCACATCCCTCCGTCACGCCACTGCCAGCCGGCGAGATCTGCAGTGAAAACAGCATAAAGGATTCATCCCCTCAAAAATCAGTCCACACTTTTACACTTCCTGTCTGTTTGCAGGAAGAGACGAGCAGACAGCTGCTGTGGAAGGTTGTCACTGACGCACGGGAACGTCCTCCCACCTGAAGAGAACAGTTGAGGTCTCTGGAGAGTTTGATCAGCTCCTTCTCCACCGACTGGCAGATGGGACAGCCGTCCCCATGCAGGGCCACGCTGTTCACCAGCAGGAAGCTGAGGAGACACGAGCACAGAGGAGCTGCAGACATGCATCATGCTTTTATTTTGAAGGCAATATGGTTTCTGGATCCAACTTCATCCCAACTATATCCTGTGTGGATGAGGTTTGATAAACAAACATGTAGGTTTTCATCATCGCCATGTTTTTATATATATATATATACATATATATATATATGTATAGTTTAAAATATGGTTGTATTTATTATATTAATTTTATGTTTCATATTGTTTCCTGAGTTGCAGCTCATCATTCCACGTTGCATCCTCCGTCACTCACTTCACTCCCTTCTTGGTGACGATCCTGGTGGAGGAGGCGTTGAAGACCTTCTCGAAGCGCTGCAGCTTGAACCAGTCCATCCTGCAGAGACACAACAGCACTGCTCGTCACACGGTTTAAAAAAAAACAAAACAAAACCTGCTGCTTGGCCTGTCACATCTGTCTGACTGTCCGCCTGTCTGTCTGTCATGTCCGTCTGTCACTCTGTTACAGAAGAGCTTCTCCTCCTGCTGCACGAGTGGAGGCGCTGCGTGTCCACACAAACCCCACGTTTCCACGACTAAACATGTAAGACGCTTTTCTGCATCTTATATTTCCGACACTGATATTTACTGATCCATTAAAACATGGAATGTTAATTCAAAAAAATATCACCAGTCGTTTATTTAAAAAGCCTCAACATTTCCGAGGACGCGGCCTCTGTCCCTAAAGGTATTTGTAGGTATTCATGGACACAAAGTAAATATACTTTGTGTCCCTGAATGCATTAATTGCCTCATAATCAAATATTTCCTCAAAGGTTTTGCATAATGGTCAAAGGCCGTTCAGGAGTGAGAGTTTTGCCTGACGTTTCCTGGCAGCAGCCAATAACTGACTTCCTCACATCACAGTGACACAAAACTATACAACCATCATCAGATATGTCAGTGCATAACGCCAATAAAACTAATAAGAGAACTCAAAGTCTTATTATACGATCCACTGCTGGTGGGGGAATTGCAGAGCAAAGGTCAAACGATAACAACAACATAACAACAACATAACAACAACATAACAACAACATAACAACAACATAACAACGAGGCTGTAAATCTGGTTCTTACTCGTAATGGAAGCCGATGTCGTGGTTTCCAACCAGTACGACCAGTTCTGTGTCAGTGGAGTGTCTGAACATCCTGTGGAAGCGGCGAACATCGTCCTCCCAGTGCTGCAGAGACACACACACACACACACACACACACACACAGGCAGGGCTGAGGCATGGTTCACCATGGGGCTCTAATAATGCTAATAATAATAAGAGGAGGAGAGGAGCCTCCTCTGAGAGGCTGATGAGAGTTAATGGGATCTCTGAGGGTCTCTCTGCTGCCCCTGTGGGCGACTGAACCAGGCTGCGTGGATTTGAGTCCGGCCCTATAGGGGACCTGTCATTACACCAGAGCTGCTGCTTTACATGATGTTTTTCTCCCTGGTGCCACTAAGCGGCTTTTCATTAGTGCTGGAATGATGATTATTAAATCATCACTGCGTCCTTAACGGCGTCGATCGCCATTTGTTATTGTCCGGACAGTTCTGGATGGAACGGGTCATTTAGTGGTCATTGTGGTTTCTGACGTTCTTCAGACCAAAGACCAGCGAGCAGCTCTGTCAGATAACGACTGATCCATACGACGCTTTACCTGCTTCTGTTTCTCTGGAAGTCTGAGGGACAAGATAGAAACGAGATGCCAACCGAATGTAAAAATGAAGGAGGAAGTGAAAAGGGGAGAACAAAGACACTTCCTTTTCCTTCTTTTTTTCATGGAGGCTGTTTATGTGCTGCACTTCCTCTCTCTTCCATCGGACCTGGTGGGAATCTTTTTGTCAGTCCGCTCTCAACTGTATTAGAAATCCCAGTGGGAATGTTTCCCTAGAGCAGGATGGATGAGTGGATGGATGGATGGATGGATGGATGGATGGATGGATGGATGGATGAATGGATGGATGGATGGCGGTGAGGGCTGCAGGGCTGCTGATGTTGGTGTTTTCCATAAATCCTGCAGCCTCTCAGGCCTTGGTGGTACAAGATGATGATGATGATGATGATGAGAACCAGCCTCTGTGATCTTCATCCACATACTGACGTCAAATCATCATCACAGACACTGAGGGGGACAAAGCGATGGGGGATGGGGGGGTGGGGGAATGGCGGAATGGGGGGAGGGGGGGGGTGTCTACGTTACCTTCTGCGAGCTCCACTTGCCTTCGTCGAAGATGTCCCCGAGGATGAAGACGATCTCGGGCCTGAGGAGCCACAGGGCGGTCTGGAAAGCCCTCTCCATCTGCCATTCCCTGCGCGCGTGGACACAGCTCAGCGTTATTTGGGATGGATGGATGGATGGATGGTGATGGGAAGGGGGGGGGGGGGCATTACCTCCTCAGCTTGTCGAACCAGTGTCCCCCGACGGCTCCCAGCAGGTGCGTGTCCGACAGCACCATGGCTCGGACCGCTGCGTCCGCGTCCTCCCCGCCGCCGCCGCCGCCGCCGCTGCCGCCGCGGACATGGCTGCCCTGCGGCCAGGCGCACTTGAGGATGGCCGGGAAGTAGATGAGATACTCGCAGAAGAAGAAAGAGCCGCAAAGCGCGAGGGTCAGCAGCCCCGCAACCAGCCACCTGACGCCAAACCTGCGCATGTCTGCGTTATGCCGCGGCTCGGGGGCCCTGGAGTGGCGCACTGGTGTCCACGGAGCGGTCCATCAGGCATCCTCACCTCCTCCACACCCGCTGCTCCGCTGCGCTCAGCCGGCCGAGGCTCATCTCAGGCCGCGGTGCGAGTCACGGAGGAGAAGCCTGGGTCCGCGTGGGAAAAAGTCCAGAGAGACAACGGCGTCCTGCGGGTGTTGAAGTCTGAGCCGCCGCTCCGTGATCACAGCATCTCTCCGCTGTCAATCACCAAGCTGCGCACAATGCGCCCCCAGCAGGATTTTCAAAATAAAACACCACAGCGCTCATGATCGCTTTTTCCATTTTAATACAAAATACAGTTGTAGAAGATTAATATTTGGAGACATATTTACATATAGAATTTTCGCATGTGGTTTCTTCCTCACACTTTAGTAAATTTATCTCCACTTAAAAGTCAAAAACAGGGCACTTCCGGTGTGTTTCCTGCTCACACATGCGAACTTGACTGCATGTTTTTTTTCCTCTCTTGTTGTGGAGGAGGGTGGAGATGTCAATCATCGACTCCAACCGCTTGAACCAAAAGTTACTTTGTATATAATCTTATAAATTCAATTGATCAGTCTGTAAAACATTAAACTATCATATATTGGACAGAGCAGTGATTATCAGTGATCACTGAACAACAAAGGGCCAAATGGGATGAAGTGATTAGGAGCAGAAGTGTAATCATCTTATGTGTGTAGCTCCCTGTCAGCAGAGAAACCAACAGCAGTTTCACACAGGAAGCAGCTTCAGCTGAACCTGCTCTAATTAGAACCTGAGAGCAGAGCTACCTGTCAAACGAGTTGCTTTGCAAAGACACAGCATTCCTGCATACCAGTGCTAAGACGACGAGAACTATTCCCGCCCTTCTCTCGGGTTGTGCCCTCGCCGTGACCTTGGGAAAACAGCAGTGTGTCTCGGCAGCAGCAGCAGCAGCAGCAGCAGGAGACGTTCACCTCTGACCTCTGACTCCAGCAGGAGATGCAGAAGCTGCAGGAGCGAAAAGTGAAGCGTTGCACAAAGCAGCCGCAGTAAAACAGTAACACAACTCACACATGGCCTGATGATTAGCTAACGGGAAAGGCATCTGCGCTCTCAGACATGTGCTCTGTGTGATCATGAGTCGAGTTCCCCAGAAACCGAGAAAGGGTGGAGGCTCAAAACTTTGTTCTCCTCCAGATGTTCAGCTTCACGTTTCTCCACTCGGATACTGAGGTTGTTTTTTTATTCTAACAGATGAAAAGCACATTCCAGGTAAAATATCTAGTGGTGAAGAAGGTTTCATCACTTATTATTATTTTTTTTTTTACCTAAAAGCAGCTGAATTTAGATTGAATACGTCTAAAACCAGCAGCGAGAGGCACTGTTAAAGTGAACTCGATAAAACCACATGGAGACAGGCAGGATGTGACCTCTGTGTCCTTTTCCTCCTCTCTGCACAAAGCACTGATTCATGTTGTCATTAACGTAACACAGGACAGTTTCCATGTGACTTACATTTGCATGGTGAAGAAGAAAAAAAGAAGCGTCCTGCTGGTGTTAAAGAAAGCTGCTTAGTGCGTGTAGTGTTGTGGTGCTGAGTCAATGCAGAGTTAAATTTGGTTTTAAATGAGTTTTTAATGAATGAAGGGTTGAATCAATGACACATTCAATACATTAGTTGATGTTAAAACGTTAAAATACATTTTTCATCTTCATTTACAGCATTTTCTTAAACACATAATAAAACACCTTTGGCCAATTCACAGCTCAGTAATTAACATATTAGCTGTTTAATTTGTATTATCTATGCTAATACAAAAACGTGTTACAGCAGGATGTTGTGGTTTTACATGTGGCTGAGAGCCAAGCTATTTCTTGGCAGGAACCTGTTGAGATTCCACAAAGTTATTTGTCGAAATAAAAAAAGATGAAATATTCCTTTAATATTCGAGAGTTGGCAAAATTGTGGATTCCAGCAAGATAAATCTCAGTCAGAGTCCGTCAGTATATTTAAGTCATCTATGTAACAATAGGGTTTCCATATGCACAGTGCTTCTCAATCCCCAGGTTGAACCAGTTGCCTTTTCCTCCTTTATAGGCACTGGTGACTATTCTCGCCCACCCGTGTTCTCCCTGGAAACAGAGACACAAAACAACCACATCAAAACACAACGTCGGTGTAAAACACCTGACCTTTTCTTCGCTGAAGCTTTTCTACATTTCCAGATTCATTACTTAAACAAACAGTGGCGTCATAAGAGCGAAAACCAGGCAGGGTGTGGTGCAAAGAGAAAAGAACACCAACCCAAAACTCTCCCCAGGAGTTCCTGACAATCCAGTACTCGGTGGCGTCCTCCTCCACACCCCATCCAGCCACAGAAATAATATGATTTGGTAAAGAGAGGGGGTGAAACTCTGAGAAGATGCCTCCAGAGTATTCCTCCAGGCCGCCCGTGGCCATCAGCGCACAGCTGAAGGACAGAGAGGAGTTAACATACGTATTGAATCGGAATATTTAGAAGTGACTGGTGAGGATGAGTAAGTCACCTGATGGGCCCGTTGGTGTAGATCTCTGCTTTCATCTTGTCTCTTCCAGAGACTTCTCCATAGTCGCCCACTCTCCACACGGTGTAGTTCTTCACCACGGTGCACGAATCGAAGGAGCAGGTGCCACACTGGTTGAACAACTCACATTCTGTGGACCATCAGAAACAAGGTTCTTTTTTTAATGTAGAAACATTTATTATATATCTGTTAATTATTATTATTATTATTTTTTGCTAATTGTTACTTTGGTTTTTGGCTTGATAGTTGTTGCAGGTTTCGTCGGGGATGCCTCTCTCATGGGCGTAAGCGTAGACTCCCAGGTGATCTCCGCCATAACAGGAGCCGGCTCTCCCACAGTCTATCACGTTCTGGACGGACAGGTAGGCCAACGGCCACGCTCCTCCACGCTTGATGTTGATGCGGTCTTGTATGAGCAGAAACAGCACAGTCATTTCTACCTCGTGTGGCGGTCACTCTGCCGCCAAGATGTGTAATAATCCATTTTTAATGTATACTGAATATATCATATGTATTCTGTCTCTCCCTTACCAGCCAATGCACTGGTGGCTCCCATGGCCCAGCAGGAACCACAGTACTGGGGGATGTGTTGGTTCCTTGTCACGCTCACGTAATTCTTCCCCTGGACGTTCCTCCAGTCCCACGAGAGAGGAAGGTCCGACGCCTGCAAATACTCATGCGGCCGGGCCTGTGTCCTGACGTGAGTGAAAGATATGAATCCTATGTTTTCACGTACGGACAAATAAGGCACGATCAGGCAGGTCAGAGTGCAAAGCATTAGGAATCGATGGGACCTGTATTACTGCATAAACCTGTATATCATTAGACCATGTAAACAGTCAGAACTCATATTTCATATTCTGCAGGGTTTCTAGGTTACAGAAGCATTTTGAAGAGGACTCTGAGTCTGACACAAAACACAAAGAGACATAACTGATGTGTTTTTTAAAGCGAGGAATAAAAACAACTGCAGGATGACTGAATGGGCCAAACCGAGCACAGGCCCCGGGGCCCCAGGGTTTCATGGTTTGAGTTCAGACTAGAAATAGCAATGAAAACACAGTCTATTTACTTCCAGTCGAATAATCACAGAGCTCAGTTAAAATGACCACGAGAGAAAGAAATGCAACACGATCCTGATTCAATTCAAAACACTGTAGAAGAAGCAAACAGTCTGAGGATCCTGTGTGAGAGCCAGGGGCCCACTGACCCAAAACAACACAGTTTAATCAGTCCTGTAGTTATTTACCATGAAGTTAATATATAAATGCTAACAACATCAAACCGCTGGATAATAATAACGAACTGTATAGTTACTGTGATACAAAAAAACCACTAAACCACAACACAACACAATGAACGCGAGCGTTAGCGACAGCTGTCAACAGTTATACCTGTGTTATTGTCAACACCGGTGCACGCGGAGGTAAACGTCATTAAAACGCGTCGGCGTCAGTGGATAATGTCGGTTTGTCGTCGCTCACCTGACAGAGTCTGGTCTGTTGTCTCTGATTGGTTTGTAACAAGGCTCAGCTATAACTGTGACGGAGCTAATCTGCAGCGGCAACGACGAAGATGCTAAACAAAACAGAAGAGCTGCGGCTGTGGACGACGCCATGTTGGACCCTCTTCCCACCTCTCACGCACACAGCGCCCTCTGATGGTCAGAGTAACAACTGCACGCTCCACTGAACGGCACAACAATAAGAGTAAAACACATCAATAAATCAAAATAGACATCTATATTTCATTATGAAATAACATATAAAAATATAATTATTACATACAAGACTGCCGGTGAAAAACTACAAATGAATAAAATAAGAATAAATAAATAATGAAAAATAAATAAAGCACACAGATGACAAAAGTAGTTTCACAATAAGTATGAAATAATTGATAATTTTTAATGTTTACGTTCATGTAATATTGTAATCAATATCACTTGCCTCTGCTGACCTTTTCACCTCAGGGATCAATATATAAATGTCTCCTGAATAAAGACAGGTGTCAGAGTGGAGTAGGTTTTGCAGGCTCAGCAGGAAACTTTCAAATAACACAATCGGTTTCCAGATGTAATCACATTACACCTAATGCAGTGTCTGACAATTGGTTGGCTTATCATGGCTGCTGTGCAGCTTTTAACAAGGTTATTATGCAGCATTACGGGACGAGGCACAACTTCAATCAAGCCCTGCTTTTGTGAAGGGGAAATGATGTTGTTTGTGCTTTTAATGATGAGACTAGAATCACATTAGATGTGCATTAGAACCCTAATGAACCATCAACAGGAACACAGGATAAATCACTCGCTCGTTGTGGTGTTTCACCTGGGCGCGATGCTGAGCAGCTCATTTAAAAGCACTAAGACAGAAAAGACGTTCACGTGCTCGTGTCATCGTAAACAAAGGGTGGGGGGGGGAATCAATGTATTACCTCCATTTGTTCATTTGTTATAATGGTAAGAACTGACCACCAGGTGTTTTTGTGTCAGTGTCTTACTTTTGGTCTAACTTCATTTATGATCCATAGCAGTAAACAAGAATTCGGTGAAGGTCTGATTTGTTTCCATAATAATATTTAATCCCAGAGTAAATAGTGAATTGTGACCGTGAGCATCAGATGGTTATGATAAATGTGACACTCAGGATCATGAGGTTGAATTTTCCCAGAAGGAGTCGCTAACCTCAAACAAATCATTCGTCTGTGTCACAGAATAAATCCGACCCCGGGCCCCCAGAGAGGAAAGTTACAGTGAAAACAGGGAAAACCGTCTGTAATTTGGGCCTGAAACATTATGAGAGTCTGCGTGAAAGTTACTGACTGCATTTTAATTACTGACTCACTCAGCATTTCTCCTCATCAACTAACTTCTTCTGTATTTGGTCTGAGAGCAGACGCCGCCTACTCCTCCTGAGACGTCCATTGTGCGCTGCAACATAGAGACTGTTGTCTGCCGCAGGACCAGAGGATTGAAGGTCCCGCCGACCTTTGACCTCTTATGTCATCGTTGCTGTGTCAAAAGCTGGAATCTTCCCTGCAGAAGCACAAGGAGTCCTCGGTAACGCTTGGCCTCACAGCAGGAGGCCGCTCCTCACCCTGAGTGCTGTGAACCCTTCTGTATCAACACATCAGCCCTTTATGATCGGGCCAGTGTTCTGGGTTCGTGCATTAACATGAGCGTCTTCCTCAGAATGATCGAAGCCTTGATGACACCACTAAACGGACCTTCACTCATCGGCTAATGAATGCCATTATCCTGCATCAATTTGCAAGAATAAAATAGCTTCTCGAGCTGCTCTCTTACATCCCGACTGATAACAAGACAAGCGTGCACTCATGGCAGCTGAATCATTTCAGCTGCGTCCATTTGGTCTCGCCTTTCTCAAAGTCGTGGTTTGGCGTCCAACAGGATGTTCACCGACATTAAAAACATGGATCATAACACAAACTGGACGCGCAGAGTTTTGCGAGCGAGCGACAACACAGACAAACTTGTGTCTCTCTAAATACCTAAAGAGACAATCTGCCCACAGGAACCACACAGAGACTAAAAGCCCACTTAAGCAGCAGCACCTTTAGAGTGCATGGAAAGTGCATCCATGTAAATATTGAGCACACAAACACACACACACACACACATATAGGGAGAGTGTGGATTTCTCTTGTGGATCAATATAAACGCAAACAGGATTTATGGAGGTGGGGTCCCTGTGCAGCCCAGTCGAGTGCTTTCACACCAAACAGGAGGAGACGTCCGTCCCTTTGTGGACGTTTGTGTGTTTGTGCACATCAGCAGCACACATTCTAACAGAGCAGGTCCTTCTCTGAAGCGAATGTCACTGAAGACATCTCCTAATCCCCGTGGAAACGGAGATTATTGTGGTGCAGGCCAGTCAGGGGGCGGATGACCCCAACCCAACCGCCACTGTTTACATCAGTGTAAAAAAGAAAACGGTTGTGTCCATTCGGGCCGAGGGCTTATCAATAACTCTCTCTCAGGGATCGGATGAATAATGGATCAAAGACAAACGTTACTTAAGAGATAAGGGATCGGATCAGCAGGTCCGGACTTCACACAGCAGAAACAAATCACGGGCTGACGTGTTTTGAGGTTGGTTATTGATCATGGTTGGCTGCAGCTCAGTGGCCCCTGTGGACGACAGCATCCAGGCCAGCTCTGGATCTCCAGGGGGTGGACAACAGCGAGCTTGTTGATGATCTCTGAACGTCAGCTTTTCCTACAGCAGCTCCCCGCTGTTTATGTTTCTTGTTTTCCTTCTTGGCGATCAGGCCAAACGGTGATTCATGGGATCACAGGCGGGACCTCTGCTGCCCGAGGCGCCCCCCTGTGTTTCCACCCAAACTCACCCCTCCTGCCTAATGCACTGCAGAGGAAGTAACAGTGCGGATCGTTTCCTCGTCAATAGAGTCGTTAAAGGTATCAAAGCCTGACTGATTGATTGGTCTTAATCATATGTTAATGCTTCATAATGCTTCAAACTTGGCCGCACCCCTTTATCCATACACAACAAGTAAACACGAGGTCAGCGCTCCTCAGCTTGTTCTCAAATGCACCTTCTTTTTAATGCTGCTGATAAATCACCTCAAGTGGAGGTTGAAGTGTTTTGTTTGGTTTTTTTTATCTGGGATGAAACCAGTTACAGTAAATTCATACGTTTCCCTGCAGATGTCCTCGCTGGTTCTGGGGCCCACAGGTCAAAAACACACGTTTAGTCCAGGGGTTTGTCCTGGGTTTGTTTCTGTCCCACGTGAGAGGACGAGCTGTCTGAGATGTCTGTGATGTTGAGCTAATGGAGAGCTTTAATGAAAATGGACTGGAAATTAATACAGGAAAAAAAAATATTCAGACTGATCAGATAAATTTGGATCATAATGCGAGCTTTTCTTTCGAAACGAAAGTTAGTGGATTCAAGCGAATGTTTCATGTGTATGAAGAGTTTCTCATTGTACAGTGGACCAGCATTTTATCTGTTATAGAATAAATGAAATGGCATGAGGGTTTGTTGGCTGTGTGCATCATGGCACCGTTTGGTAAAATAATGTTAGTGGCAGCAGCTTTAAGCGACTGATTTTTATTTGATTTAAAAATCACGTCAACGAAGAAAAGGAAAGAAAACGTCGTCACAGTCGCACAATAAACAAAAACCGAAAAGGTCAAGTTCTACTTATTTCATAATGTTGTCCCTGATTGGACAAACAGAGACTTTGTGGAGCGGACTGATTGTCGTGACCTGCTCTTCTGTTGTCGTCCGGTCAGGAAGTGAGTCAGTGCCGAGACGATGTGTGCGTCTGTCACAGGGATTAAACCTCTGAACCGTCACTGCGTCACGACAGCTGATCAACTTACACCACAACGACACTAATCAACTCCCATGGCCCCGACTGTTTGAATGGGACTTTTGGAAACGTGTAAACATGGCGGAGAGCTTCAGGGCTGAGCTTTGACTCGCTGTGTTTGTCTTGTGTTTACTGAGCACACAAATGGATCCAGTATAAACACAGAGGCAGATTTGATTTTATTGTCTTTGTTTTGTTTTTGTAATGTTCATCATTAGAACAGGAAACCAAAACATTTGGCTCAAATCATTTTCCTGCCTCCAAGCACAAACAGTCAGGGGCCTGTTCAGATGTGGTCCGGGTGAGACCGTCTCCAACCAGCGGGTGTCGCTGTTTCTCACTAATAAACAGCTGGACAGGGGATGGAGTGTAAATCAGGGTCTCGTGACAGTGACAGTCATTCAACCCTCGTGCAGTCACTGTGTCGCGTTCTGACACTTGGATAAAATGATGCATTGTGGGAAGTCTGTTGTGTTCAGTTGTTGTGCGTTTTGGACTCTTTATCTTTTTACGCGTCCCACCTCTCGCTGCCAATTATCCAGGGGAGGGGGGGCGGGGGCGGGGCCGGCCGGCGGCTGGAGACGTGTGATTGGCCGGACCATCCGTCCATCAGGCGGTCGCCCTGTCGCCTCCTGTTGGCGTGTTCAGTCCACAGCAGAAGTCAGAAAGTCACAGTTTCACCACAGAGCCTCACTGACGCGGCTCCTGTGCGCGTGCTCACCTCGGTACCGAGTGACACCGCTGTGTGACGCGCGTGCTGTTGGCGTGGTCCCGCTGTAGAGGGGAGCGCACGGGGACCTGTTGGTTGTTCGGTTTTACGCGCGGTGCCGTTGGCGCGGCTCTTTACGCACCTGGTCCCCGCTGATCCCGCAGCGTCACCATGACTCTGACGCGCGTGGGCGACTGATCCGCGGCGGCGGCTCCACTCAGCGGTCAGGTCATGAACCTGGGCAGAGGAACCGCCTCTCAGCGTGCAGCGAGCCCCCGGAGCCCAGGTGCCACCCGGGAGAGCTGATGTGGCCGCCCGGAGGAGCGCAGCAGTCTGCCGCCAGCTGCGACCCGACGGAGCGCAGGAGTCTGGGATGCGAGGAGAACCTTAGAGAGACACTGTCCTGCAACGTCCACGCGCAGTGAGCAGGGTCCGCCCGCACGAGCCATGGCCTCTGAGGTGGTGTGCGGGCTGGTCTTCAGGCTGCTGCTGCCTGTCTGCCTCGCAGCTGGTGAGTTCTCTTCTCCTCCAAAACCAACACTTTTACGCGTTCAATCAATCAATCAGTCAATCAGTCAATCAATTAGCAATGCAATTAAAAAGTTAATTAAACCACTCTGTCTGTTTGTTACACGCACTTCAGTCAAAGCCAAGGCTCAAACGTTTTTACTTTAACATTTTATTTTTATTTTTGTTTTCTTTTTTGCATCATGTGTATGATAATGTGACCCTGTGGTTCCATGATGGTTGACCCCCGTGACCCTGGAGGTCAGACACGCCACCATTATTAAAGTTACTGAGAAGAGGTGGTGTAGCAGCACCTCTCCTCGCTCCCTCTCCTCACTTCCTCTCCTCGCTCCCTCTCCTCGCTCCACTGTGGCCTTGTTGTATTTTTGTGTTCTGGCTTGAGGAGAGGAGACAGCGCAGCGTCCCGTCACTGCACAGCTGCGTGTCAGAGGCCTTTTGGAGACACGGGTCGCAGCCTGGTGTCAATGTGTCAGTCTGGAAATGTCTGATATTTAAAAAAACAAATTCACCCAAAACAAATTATTAAAATTATTAGTCCCAAATAGACAGGAAAACAAACACCGTCAACACACAACACACGACGTAGCGGTTGGTTTGACACTGTTGTTGTGTTAATGAGTGATGGTTTCATTATTAGGTGCTGTTATTGATCTGTATTGTGCTGACTGGACACTGAGCATGTGTCTGTGGTGTGAATATTATTGATTCATATTTACAAAGCCTTGTCAGGCGTTAGAGCCGCGCTGTCTCCAGCTCGTCCTCAGAGTCTTTTTTCCCCCCTGGCTTTTGGTTTGTTTAGCATTATTTCCAACGTTGTTAAGAAATGAGATTTGTTCACTGAGCTCTGTTGCTGTCAGTGTTTTTGCTCGATTCACTCCTCTGCTATGCGGAGCTTCACAGATTCATTATTTGGATGAACGAGGGACTGCCACCCCGGATGTGTGGCTGACTTTTTTTTTTTGGAGCTGGCGCACTCAGATTTGCAGATTTGTGGAAATGACGCCGGACGTACGATCACACCTCGCTACGCAGACTCTATTAAATGCAGTTTACTCTGTGTTTGAAGCAGTAATTCTGTGGTAGGCCACAAGTGAAAAGTGATTAGCGTCTAACTGCCACTGAGGTTCCACTCTGGTGTCTGTCCGAGACTTATTATGCTGACGTAAAAGCTAACTGCAGGCTTTCTATAGATAAGACCCACTCAGGGCCGCCATAATGCATCACTTGACAGCACGACGCCCCTTTATTTCCAAAAGCAATCGTGAGGCCATGCATTGTCTCCATTAATTCGTGGAAAGTCGTTTTAACAGTATGAATTAATAATGTGGTTGTGGGGCAGGGAAGCTTTGCCTCCCCTCTTATCGTAAACATACCTTTAATATTTGATGTTTTGTCAAAGTGCAAATGAGCAGTCACTCTGCGCGGCTGCAGAGTGACGGACAGGATGGAGGAAATGTACAGTGGAAAGAGGGGCGAGCGTGTGGAGATGTACAGACGGCGTTGGTGCGGGAGAGGCGCTCGCCAGCATCACCTGACTCCAAACTGAGTTTCCTGCAGCTTCTTGTCGTGCTCATGACGTAAATCAGTGACAGTTTGTCCATCATCAGGGACATTGTTGTTATAATTTGTGTTTGTGATGAACAGGACTGAAAGTTTGTTGTTGTTGTTTAGGCCTGAGTGCGGCGTAAACGCCACCGACCATCAGATGATGTCGCCTGTAAACGTTCGGTGGTGTCACATACGTCGCCGACCCTCGTGAAAGACTCGCCGTCTGCTGACGTTACACACACTGTGTTTCCTGTTGGCCATCTGACAGCACCTCTATTGAAAAGTGCTGGGCCCGTGTGTACACAGGCCCTGCACCACACACACACACACACACACACACACACACATTTGCACACAGTTACAGTCGGGCTGATCAAACAGGCTGCTGTTTATGTGTTTACTGGCACAGTTTGGAGTGCGAGCGTGAACATGAGCGTGTCCCTTCCCAGGTGTCTGATCGGATATCAAAGATGTGTGAATGTACAGAGAGAGAGAGAGAGAGGGCGAGAGAGCAGCAGGTAAAGCACAGATACAGGCAGACAGAGGTGGATGTGCAGATACGAACATGCAGATGTGCAGGGTGCACAGCTGGAACAAGTCCCTGGTTTCTTGTTTTGTGTTTTAAATGAAGGTTGTTGAAGACACATTTGTTTTCAGCTGGCACCATGATGAATGAATCTGATGTTAGTTATCAGCAGCTGCATGGCCGGCGTGTTATGATAATTATGACTGAATATTATTGTCGACATTGTTGTTTGGAAAAGTTGATTTTTTTTTCTGTTGTATCATTATATAACGTAGTTTCATGTGAAAGGCCATTTAAAGAAGGAGAACGTGCTAGCTCTCCAAAACAAACGTCAAAAACATCGATTGCCTCCTGGTGGTTGGCTGCAGTATGGGTTATAAGCTCCGCCCCCTCCACTTTCGTAGATGGGTCAAAGTGTGCGATAATTGTGTTGTCTGATAATAGTTTTTATCATTCAGTGTTAGAATGTTTGTGTTTCTTATTTTGAAGATGTAAAAAGGGCGTGGCTTTATGATTGACAGCTGAGACTGTCTTGTGATTGGTCAGTTGTTGTGTTGTTGTTTTTTTTGAAGTTTTGAGCTTCAGTTAAAAGTATGAACATCTGCACAGCTGTGCCATAGACATAGAACTGATGATGTCACGTTTTCTAATTGTTTTTTTTTTTTTCTTAAATTCCTGTGTGATCTGCTCCGTGCTCGGCCTGGCCAGGCACCGCGCCTCCTTATCTCCCATCACCACCACGATGTCTCTGAGCTGGAACTCGCAAGTCGCCGCTCTGCCGAGTTCACAGCGGTTTGCTTCCCCCGGCGCTGAGGCTTTGTGTGTCTGTAATAATAGATTTTATTGGGGAAGACAAAAGCCGGATTCTTCCATGATCTGATGTCTGAAAACAACGTCGGTTTATTTTCATTCCCTGTGTAAAAAAAATAAAATAAAATAAAATCCTCAGATGGTGAGTCACACCGCGAAGCCAAATGGTCAGGAAGACTGCGGTCATGTGTCTGCAGGCGAGCAGCTGGAGCACAGCCAGGCAGACGCAGATGCAGACGCAGACGCAGATGCAGACGCAGATGCACTGTCACTGCACTGGGTGTGTAACTGCTGTGGATGAACAGATTTCAAACTGCCAACTTGGGCAAAAAGAAAGAAAGAAAGAAAGAAAACGAGCCGGACCAATTTAATGCCACATTTAACAAAGATGAAGTGAAGTGGGTGTGGGTGGAAATGGTGCAGTGTGTGCGACCAAGAAATAATTGTGAGTCGTTCACCAAAGAGTTTTCTAAAGTTTAAAACTCTAAAAAACCACAAGCGATGATGATGATGATGATGAAGTCATTTTACGTGATTATTTTGTGTTGTTTTTTTTTTATTTTCAACTACTTTGATTATCCATAAATACTGTAGACTCACTAACCACTAACAGCTCTTTCTGCCTTTACACAAAGACGACAGCATCTGAAACAGTTGTTAACCTCTGCTGGTTGGTCAGTTTGTGTCGGTTTGTGTCGGTTTGTGTTGGTTTGTGTTGGTTTGTGTTGGTGTCGATATGAGCACACTTACTGTAAAGGCTCTTGCTGGGGTCTAGTCACTGCCAGTGTCTGTGAATGGGCCCATTCAGTGCACAAAGATAAATAAGAGCAGCGTTTTGGGGTTTTTTTTCAGTTTGCTGTAGTTTGTCAGTGGTTCTGGGACCAGCGGCTGATCCCCGTCACCTCGACAGTAACTCATCCGCTCGAACCCGGTCAACATAACCTGAGAGGGAAAGGTCAAGAGGTCAGACTGTGCGTCTGCGTTTCATAAAAAGTCTCTGTGTCCTCTCCTCCTCGCCGCCGTGCCCTCTGACCCGGACAGAGTAAAAACTGTAGGAAGTTATGCAGCGCATTTTGTTTATACTTGTTGAGAACGTGAACAGCTGTGAGTTGTGCGATCAGTGAGAGGTGATTTAATACAGATGACCGGTTGTGAGGCTTTAACTGGTGTTTAGTCAGCGGGTGACGCGAGTCGTTCAGCTGGTAAAAGCCTGGATCGGAGGAGATGGCCGCTCTGACTCTGACTCCGGATCAATACGTCAATGAATGGGTTTTGGAAGTCAGGTTTGCACTTAAGCGTTTTAACTTTCATCAGAAGCTGAAAAGACTTCCTCCATGTGGCTGCGCAGGGTGTTAATGTGTGTGTGTGTGTGTGTGTGTGGGGGGGGCATTTGGGGAAGGGTGAGTGTGTGGAGTTACATAATCCACTGTCTTGTTAGTGACATAACTTATATTTCTTCTCACTTACTTTTTTTTTTGGTGAAACAGGAAACTTTTTTTTTTTGCCAAACTGATTCAAAGACATCAAAACAAAAATAAAATTTTAAAAAGTAAGATTTATTCAGTGAGAATGTGCTCACTTTAAATTTATATATATATATATATATATATATATATATATATATATATATATATATAAACAAACGTGCTCAGACACCTGATGGGATCCGTCCGTCTTCCTCTGAAATCAGCTTCCTGTTTTTAAAACGATGAAATCCTGTGCGCCGCCTCTTCTTATTTTTTTATTATTGATTATTTTGATTGGGTCTCAGGCCAGATGATGTAAAGTTTGGTTTATTATTATTGGGACGAGCTGCTTCTCTATAGCAGGAACACTGGTTCACCATATTTAAGTGACTATAAGTGAAATGCAGTATTATTCATATCACTGTGAATATCATTTTACACTGCTGCTGTTTACATTTTTACAGAGTGATTAAATCACGTCTGTCTTTTTGCTCCTTTCTTTCCGCAGCTTGCCTCTTCAGGTACAATGCCCTGTCCTTCGTCTACCTCATCTATCTCCTGCTCATCCCCCTCTTCGCAGAGCCGACCATCACCTCCATGCAGGGTGAGATCTGCAGCCTCACTCCCTTCACACTCACCTCCGCGACTCTTTCCCAGTCGCCATAGCAATATGAATACCACTATAGTTCTCCGTAACACAAGCCTTCTCCTGGGGACGTGGATTTCCTTGAGATGAGGATGTATTTGGCACATGGTGAGGTCCATGAAAGGTAACATCAGTTAGTGTGGGCAGGAGTCCATCTGTAATAATAGAAATGATCCACGACGGGGCCAGATCTGATGTAGGGGGCGGCGGTGCGTTCAGGGCCAGATCTCATGTTACCTTGATGAATATGATCATTTCAGGGCTTTGGTTTGGTTCGTTTGCACAGATAAATATAACAAGAACTTTAAAAGAGAGGAAAAGTAAAAAGAGCGATGGCGGAGTGGTCGCACACTCAGGTGATACAGGAACCACACTGTCCCGCTCATCCTGTCAGGAGTCGTGACGACACAATGGACCGAGGGGGTTGGTTCCCTTCACGCAGGTGACGACTGTGTGGGTTTGTGGTCAGTGGGGTTCAGCCACGCCTTCACCGTCTCCCCTCACCGCACAACACCACACTGCACATCACCTCTGGCACTGTGGCTTTCTGCAGGAGACCACATGTGTTTCATAATACATGAGCCCATATGGGCGGAGGGAACGGCGTCCAGTCGGCCCTGCTCATCTCCAGCTGAAATAACAGTCAGGAAGTAACGGAGCGGCGAGGAGAGGAGGGGTGGGGGGGGGTGGGGGGTTAATAATGTGGGGGGGGGGGGGGGGGGGGGGGGGGGGGGGGGGTTAATAATGTGAACCACTTACTCTCTCATCAATAGTTAAAGAGACGAGTCTTCGAGTAAAGTCGAATGTTTGTGCATCTGGTGGCCGTCGGTATCAGTCCGTTTCCCCCGGATACGGTCATGTGACCTTTAGTGCTTTTACTGTAAAGTGACCGTGTGAATCCGTCTGTCATCGGAATGAGGAAGTCCCTGTAGAGAAGGAACGTCTATCGACTTCTTCGCCAACGACCCGAAACCAGAATCACTGCAGCGTAAACAGGCCTGTGTGGGGTGTAAACATAGTTTGGTGTTTTCACATTTTGTTAATTGATTTGATTTAATTGTGATTAATTTGTGCTGTGCGCTGTTCAGTTATTCAAACAGTTACTACACTGTGGTACTGTAATTATATTATTATTATATTAATGAATCGATACAAACCTGATGCAGACATCAATCATGAAAACACATCACACTATGCAAAGAAAAGAGTGAGAGACCCACACATTGTTGATTATTTGAGATAAAGTATGTAAAGTCAATGGTTTTTGATGCTCTGCTTCATTGAATAAGTGAAGTTAAGTTCATTTAAACCAGATGTTTATCATGTGAACTGTGCATTAGGTTGAATTTGCTTTAAAAAGCCACACACTGCCCACGGATACTGTATTCACACAATAAGCACACAAGACTATGTGGAGACAAAGTTGTCGTCGTCGTTTGTGGTTTAGTCCCTGATGTTTTAATTGGCATTAATAATAATAATAATCGTATTTGGCTCATTCGGTTCTACAGTAGGTGTAATATGCCTTTTCCAACGAGCGCTGACATGACACTTTCCCTCAGAGACTCTTTTAGGAGTGTTGCATGAATTTGTATAAATATTCTCTCGTTGACGAGATGTCAATCGACCAGATGTTGAAACTTTGACAAACGGTTGTCAAACAACAAATCTGTTTTATTCGACGGAGAGAAAAAAAACCAAACAAAAACAAATACACACATACACACACAACGGAGCCAAGTGGGTTGCGTCGTCCAAAGCGCTTGGACCAGTTTGGATCCCTCCCGATTTACAAGCATTCTTTTCCCTCCTGGTGAAAGCCCAGGGAATTGCATTGGGAAATTACCACAAATTGTTTTCACTTCAACATTTAATCAGCTCGCCATGGCGTGTTGTTGTGCACGTTTGATAAAGTAAGCGCCTGCTCAGTGGCCTGAGGCTCCGCAGCAGCAGCAGCAGCGGTGCATTACCTTCGCCAGAATAATGTGCCACGCTACAGTAAAACTCTTATGTTTTCCCGGCAAGGATGCAGTTTAATGAGGCGGAGCCGGCGGATCAAACTGCGCCGATACACAACACGGTTCAATCTGTCAGTGGAGCAACACAACGGGGGACGTTTTTATCCCGTCACCGAAGATCCTCCCCTGTGGATGAATATATTTTCACTTTCAGAGCGTACAGAATAATCACCATGACAACCCCTGACATTATCCCAAATACCTGTAGGTGCACTATAAAAGCGCCATGTGTGGAACAGCTGGGGCAGCTCCTCCGACTCCTCCTCATCTGTTCCTGATCCAGCTGCTCACTCATGGTGTTGAAATGTTCCTCGTCTTGATCCGGGAATTAAATAACTACTCAAACGGAATGGGATCAGGTACAGAGGAGAATTAGCTCCGTCTCGTCTCCTGGTTCACTGGAATGTTTTCCTTTTTACCTTTCAGCCAAAACAAGCGTTGCCAGTTCACAACCAGAATACCAATCCCCCTCGGGCGCGTGTGTTTATAAGGCTCAGAAGCAGCCGCTCAGCTGATCACATGAAAATGAATCGTCCTCCTTGAACGTTGAACATCTGTTTGTGTGAGGAAGCAGATGTTCCACCAAGCTCCGGTTGCTCAACTGAAACTTGACCAGTATCAAAGTTCTCAGGGTGTAAAACAATGAAAGAGAAAATAGTTTTTTTTTGTTTTGTTTTGTTTTGTTGTGTTTTTGTTGTGTAACGCTGATGGTGAACTCACTGCAGTCTTCCTCTCTCAGGCCACACAGGGCGTCTGCTGCAGTCCCTCTGCTTTACCAGCATGTCCTTCCTGCTGCTCCACATCATCTATCAGATTACCGTCAACAGCCTCCTGGCCGGGAACTCCATCGCCTCCGACTTCAACTGTGAGTACACTGCACTGCAGCCGCGCTCGTCCCGGCTCCACAGGCTGTGTGGACGTCAATAAATAAATCCCTCCATAAACAAATCCTCACAATCACACCACACAAAAAACCTTTTCTGAGATTTGTTCCTATAAGCAGAATAAAAACAACCTTAGTAGCAAATAAATACTGCAACTTTTACACACATATAT
>JAFBJQ010000855.1:244774-274551 GCA_016785345.1 Trinectes maculatus
CACACACACACACACACACACACACATATATATATATATATATATATATATATATATATATACAGACACACACACACACACACACACACACACACACACACACACATATACATATATATATCTACACACACGTGTGAACCATCCATCACGCCGGCCGGTCTGTGCTTAAACTCCGACCCCGGCTATTGATGCAGTGTCACGGGGTCATATATCACCAGAGGGGGCGTAGCGTCTTCACAGGCCGAGAGACACTTTCTAAACTAAAAAACTAAAATTTACAATATCTGTGCACGTCCTCACCGCTACTCGTGCGACTCGCCACGTCCAGAAGATTTATGAATCGAACGCCTTGATTATTGCGTTTTGTTTCCTGGTGCCAGTGAATCAGACGCCGTGAGCCGCTCCAGGTGTGAACGGTCGTATCGCCCCCGTCAGAGGGTAAATATGTTGCACCGTGTGAGCAGGAAGTGATTTTATGTCTCGCGTCCTCAGCAGGAAGCGGCAGCCCTGAGGGCCGAGTGCGTCAGACAGAACGGGAGAGTGGCAAATTAATAACAGACGGAATCACGCGGCGTTGCTTTCAGTCTGTGTGGACGGCAACAAAATGTCAGTGCCACACTGCTGTCATGGAAACACAGACAGTCTTTGGGTGGCCGACCTCAGGCTGAGAGGTCAGAGTTCATCCCCTGGTCCTGACCCTTCAGTCTGCTGCATATTATCCCTCCACCTTCCCTGTCTCTCTCCTCACTGCTAAATAAAAAGAAAAAAAAAGAGAGAAAATGTAAAAAACAAAAAAAGCAAACAGGTCAGTTAAGCGATGTCAGTGTTGAGATTTCTACTGTTTCATTTCTTTTGTTTGTTTTTGGGGACACGTATGAAACAGGAAGTCAGAACGTATGAAACAGGAAGTCAGACACTGCTCTTTGTCCACTTGATCCACCGCCTACATCCTTATCTCAGCTTACTGTATCGGCGCTTTAGCCCCTCGACACCCTTTTCCTTTTGGCAGCGTCGTATAAACAAGGAGCCCCCCTTCACCGTGAGGCCCCCCCATACACACACACACACACAGATGACTTCATATAATTCCCTCTATTCGCAGTAGCCAAATACACCATTAGAGAAGTAAACCGAGTTGAGTATGAATGAGCAAACCTTTCCAGCGCAGACGAACACCTCCAGCTGTCGCAGCAGGTCAGCGCCGGGTCATCACACGCAACGGAGTCATCTCCACCCCACAGAGTCATCCGTCATGGCCGTGTGCTGACTCAATGCCTCTGCAGTCTGAGTCTGTATACTGAAGGGTGGCGCTTGCGACTGTTCAGATTCTGTCAATAAAAAAAAAGACTTTCCTGTGATTATTTGACCTCCGTGGCGTCATTGTCCTTCGTGGAGACCCTCCGCCCCCTTCTGGCCTCTCAGAAGTTTCAAACAAAACCGTGAACGAGTATGAGCGCTTTCGATTCGGCCCATATCTGAGGGCCGTTGATGTTTTACCGACTCGTAAAGGTTAAACAGCCCGGTGAGCGGCTCTGCCCCCATAATCTGTACTGTTGACCTTTACTGTTGACCTGCATCCACACGCATCCACACGGATCCACACAGATCCACACGGATCCACACAGATCCACACGGATCCACATAGATCCACACGGATCCACATAGATCCACACGGATCCACATAGATCCACACGGATCCACATAGATCCACACAGATCCCGTCCATTCCCCAAAATATAAGTAAAATATTTTCCGTGGCACAGTGACTCTTTGATAATGGTCATGAGTTGCTGACTCTGCATATTACGGGGCTCTGTGGAAAAAAGGGCAACTGGTATTGGTCCCTGGAGATGAAAGAGAGAGTGTGAACTGAGTAGTTAACGAACCGTCACGTACAAACGTTCTCTTCTTCTCTTTTTTTATGACACTCACGTTAAATCTATGGACGGGTATTTTTGGTGCTCTGGAAAAGTGGTCTTGTCTTGATTGGGCGGGGGGGGGGGGGGGGGGGGTTGTTGGTTTTTGTTTTGGGGGGGGGGGGGGGGGGGGGGGGGGGGGCAGATGTTGCACACTGCGTTCTACTGTGGCTCCGACTTGACAGAGCGTGGCGTTCCTCGTCACGAGTGACTGCGCACACAGGATTTCCTCTGACACCTGCAGGCTCCGTTTGGACTGAGGGAAATCAGGTGTTGCAGATGTTTGGATTTGCTGAATGGAGGAAATGGACTTTGTTTTGCCTGTGGTCACTGGGCCGATGGTCTGAGGTGAAGACTCAAACGGGGCCTTAAGTGATCGATGACATTTGTTATTAACAATTACAATAAGATCAGTGAAACATTCATCCTGTCCAGTTAACTAACGTGTTTTATCTTTTGTTTCATTTTAAATATTCTTGTTGTTGAGATCTGTTCTGATATAGAAATGTTATATTTATCTGTTTGTAACAAACTGATATCATCAGATGTTCATCTGGCAGCAGAACACAGACAAACGAACCTTCATCCTTTCAGCTCAGTGGAAATGTCTCTCTCTCTCTCTCTCTCTCTCTCTCTCTCTCTCTCTCTCTCTCTCTCTCTCTCTCTCTCTCTCTCTCTCTCTCTCTCTCTCTCTCTCTCTCTCTGCGCGTGACGTTCAGGAACAATTCGGCCCGGTGTGTGTGTGTGTGTGTGTGTGTGTGTGTGCATGTGTACATGCAACACAGCTGTTCCATTTCATCAGGTTTTTGTCACCGCTACCCATTAAAAAAAAAACAATACAAAACTCAAAAACAGGATTTCGGCTGCCATTGTCCAGGAAACACACTGTGTTGACAGCAGAGCTGCTCAAAAGCGCAGGATGCAATCTAACAAGAGTTGAGAGCATTCAGAAATGAAATAAGTAGCTCCAATTTCAGGACATGCTGCGACATTAATGCAGGCAGCAGTGTGTGTGTGTGTGTGTGCGTGTGTGTGCGTGTGTGTGTGTGTGTGTCATCTACATTTCAGCAATTACTACACACACACACACACACACACACACACGCACACACACACACACACACACACACACACATATATTTCACAGTGTCCGCTTTTGCCGCGTCTGTCTGTGGACGGGAATGTCCACACAGAGACACGTCTCCGTCCCTCCCTCTCTCGCCCTCTCTCTCTCCGGTACTCAGTGGAGTGTGTGCTGTATGTGGAAGTAGATCCATAAACATTTGATCCCGTCTGGCTGCATTCACCTGTTTGTGTTGAGGGTCACACACAGTATATACAGCTGCGTGTAAGGATTTACTGCCTATAAGGAGAAAAATGCAGACCTCAAGTGAGATGTGTATTTGTGTAAATACAGGATACAGCTGCGGTGCGGTGCGTCGTTCCACTCGCTCATTAAATAATACAAATATTTATAGAGTTTAGGACGTATTTATCCCCGTGTGCAGCGTTGGCGTTGGTATTTGCCGCCGCACCCTGAGGCAGCGATGGCAGATCGGAGCGTGGCCGGCGTTGTTGTCGCTCTCTGCCATGATAAGCGGGGGAAAGTAGGAGTCATTGAAGCAGCTGGCCCGGCCGCGTCTGGCTCTGACGGTTTCCATCTCTGTCAACCAGGCGAGGATGCACGAAGCCTCACAACAATAAAGCGCATGGAAACAGACGTCCTTGATTAGATTCAACTCGCCAGCGGCGGCCAGAGTCCTAACTATTTATCGGAGTGTTTTTCCATTGTCTTGATTAGCGCTCTGTTGTCGACCTGTTCACTGTAATAATCCCCGCGTCTGATCCAGGCTGTGTGAGATTGGCTCTGTTTAACGTGACACAAATATTTGGCTTCGCAGAACCATCGCTGTCTGTTATTCATTGTAAACAGTGGCATTACACTGTGAGCTCGGCGCGAGACGTCAAGAGAACACCTCAGTTGGCAAACACAGGATGCAGCGCGCTTTACGTATAAAAAATATTGGATTATAAAAGTGGGTTTGAAAGGTGTTTGCAATTTCAAGGGCAATTTTAATTTGCTTCCTTTGCAGATGCAATCATGACACCTCGTTAAACACAAACGCATCACACTCCCCCCTGATGTTACTGTAGCTGTCACTGGGTAACACGCGGCCAACACTGTTTAGCTTCCTGTTTAAACAAACCTGTTGGTATTTACTGTATGAGGCGAACAGACAATCATATAGCAAATGTTATGAAAGATCATATCATATCATGTATGATTGAAACGTGCGTGCGTGCATGCGTGCGTGCGTGCGTGCGTGCGTGCGTGTGTGTGTGTGTGTGTGTGTGTGTGTGTCCACCACATAAAGCGCTTTTCACAGGCGTAAACATGTTTTTCACAGTGGAGTCTAAAAAAAAAAAGAAGCTTGATGACCTTTTAATCTGAATGGAATTTTACTCACTTGTTAATAACAGTACATTTCATCATGGTGGTGGCGGTGGTGCATATAAAAGCTGCAGCATTCAACACAACGCGTATTAAAAAAAAGAACAGCTGAGTAACTGAAAGGCTTCAAGTGAACCAGTGTTTTCTGACAGATGCAATGGCGGCGGTTAATATTTGTTCCCACGTGAGAAGAGCGAGGGCACTCAGTAATAATTTACACGCAGGATTGTTTAACCGTTTTTGACTTTTAGAAAATGGCCACAGACGCACGGAGACAAATATTCATTCCAGACTGAAACACAAGACAGCAGCAGTTATTTATGGTCCACGTCCAAGTGAACAAACTGAGCAAACACAAGTCCTCGAGTTTCTCCGACAAACTGTTTCCCATTAGTCGTGATTGCGTATGAGCTGTTGTTGTGTTATCTCCCATTTTCCATTGTCTGGTTGCTCCACATCGCAGCTTTGGAAGATGGTCAGCTTTCTGTCAGTGTCCACCCTCTGCTGTCTCTTTGTCCCCAGTGTGATTGGTGCAGATGCGGGGAACGGCATCCGAGTGTTCATCCCCGACATCGGCATGTTCGTGGTCGGCTTGGCCATCTGGCTGCTGTGTCGCAGTCTGGTCCAGAAGAGGCCGCCTGAGGACATGGCGCAGTACAACGCTGACTTTGAAGCGGAGGAACAAGTGGGTTTCATTTATGGTGACACGCAGTGTCTCGAAAAACAACTCCTACCGACTTCAGTCTGTCTGTCTACACATCCCAAAACCCAAAACATCCCAAAACCCAAAACATCTCAGAACCCAAACATATCCATTTTACGATGACGGAGGAGACGAAAGAGGAAAACTCCATCATTAATGGATCCAGTGGGTCCAAAAGTAAAAGTAGAAAAGTAAAAGATTTTGTCTCTTTTATTTTTCTATTTTACATTTGTGATACGTTTTCCCCACCGTATCTAAAATCACACTGAACGTGTGCCATTGTTTAATCACGTATAGAAACCGATGGCTAAGTTGCCTAAAGGGGTAATTGTTCCAACGGCTAATTTAAAATACAGGACTAATGAACTGTGGGCTAACAGCTGCGCAGTTAAGGTGCTTACAATATTCTCGCTGTCAGAGTAAAAGCATAAAAGCCATAAACGTGTCATGAGAGAGAATCATGTGCCTATTGCGAGATGGGGCTCAGACTGCGAAGCATCGAAAACCATCAGGGAAACGGTCCAACAGAAGCTGAACTGAGGAACAAAGAAACGACTCGTCTCAGAGTGTGGTGGGATGAACGTTCTCCTCACACATGAGTTGTCCATCAACATCATAAAAACGTTTGATTTAGCTGTGGGTCAGAAAAAGGACTAAATTCTGTCAACGTTAACCGATGGTGGTTCACGTCTCATGACGTTCAGTCCTGCACGTTTAGACGTTTGATGCAGTCGTGCAAAAAAAAAAGCGCTTTCATGATTAATTAAATCATTTAACATAAGACAATTGGCTTTTTTTAATTAGTTTTTTTTTTGAACAGTTGAATAAATTGGGAAAAGATGAATTAGATGTCAAGCCAACATTTGGTTGATCGTGCACCAACCACACGCTGTTTATGTTTCATTACAACCTGCTCAGCATGCACTCCGCTAGCTGATTAAAGTGCAGTGCTACCTGTAGGAAGTCGTTTTCAGCACCATGGAGAGCGCTGACCTGCAAAGTGCACCGCTCGTCAACCAGTACTGAAACCTGCTTGTCACTTTCCATCCACCTCCCAGGAGGAAGAGGAGAAGCTGAGCCTGGACGACAACGTCCTGCTCGACGAGGACTTTGAAGCCGGGTACGAGGCGGGTGAGGAGGAGGAGGACGAGGAGCTGGAGGAGGAGGAGGAGGAGGAAGAGGAAGAGGAGGAGGAGGAGGCGAAGGAGAGTGCGAAGATGAAGGTGCTGAGACTCGTGGCACAAGTTGCAGGCAAAGTGAAGGAGGTCATCGGAAACCTGATCACCACTGCGGGGAAGGTGGTGGTCACCATCTTGCTGGGCATGACAGGTGAGGTTCTGGAGAAGTTCCTTGACATCCAGTGAGTTATCGTAATATATGACATCACACTCCTCCCGCTTTGTGTCCGCAGGCGTCATGCTGCCCTCGATGACCTCGGCTGTTTACTTCCTCATCTTTCTGTTCCTGTGCACCTGGTGGTCGCTTTGCCGCACCTTCGACACGCTCATCTTCAGCTGCATGTGCGTCCTGATGGCCATCTTCAGCGCCGGACACCTCATTGTCCTCTACCTCTACCAGTTCCAGTTCTTCCAGGAGTACATCCCACCCGGCGACAGCTACATCAGGTCAGTCAACATCCTGTTTATCACCTCCTTTAAATTGTTTTCTATTCTTTATATTCACTGTGTCTCCTCTAACTGAGATGCTGCGGATTAAACTTCAGCTTTAGGCTAAACTTTGTTGTTAACACTTGCAACTGCTCCTCCAACAAAATGTAAACTGTCGACTAAACAACAGCGGGCTGAAGACAAACTAACCAGCATTAAATCTCCCGCCTGTGTCTCGCTAATGGATTTTGGAAATCGCATTTCTTTTGTTAAACAGCACGGATCCATACTAATGCTCCCTGACGACTTAATAATGTGAAAACACGCGCGACGCGATGACAGAGCCCGGCGGCTACGGCTCCTTTGACTCGACAACAACATTTACGGCGCCGAGGGCGAGTTTGTTTAAACGTTCATAAATTTTCACCCTCGTTACAAACAAGAAGGCGAAGGAAAAAGGCAAACTGCAGCTGCAGGGCAGAGATCCTGTATATAACTCCCCACTCACAGAACGTCAATATCCCAGGCAGAGCTTTTAGTCTCTTCACTACAACCAGTGTTGCTTCATTATGCATGAGCGAGGAGACAATCAGCTGTCTGTGGCTGCAGCGGTGAAACGCTGTGGTTGGAGCGAAGCCACACTCTTGCACGTCTTGCCAACACGTTAGCCCAAGCTGTTATGAGTGCGGACTCGGTGGCGGTGACTGCCCAGGTCACTAAGCTCATTGTGTTTGACTCACGCTGGAATGTAAAGAATGTGTTTTTACGAACACAAACAAATACTCAACCGGGCTCCTAATGTGTTTGGCAGGAACGTGTTTCCTGCTGCAGCGTGATTCATTGGACGTCTGATGATTTAAAACGCTAAATAGCCATAAATGTATAAATAGATAAGGGAGACAATAGGCACAAGCTCATCCAAGGTTTTTATAGTACTTTTGTTTTTTTAAATAGAAAGTGTAAGTCGACAGATGGTAGATGTGACCATGAGAGATGCTTTTATTTTGACAGGGTCTGATGAATCACAGTGAGACAGTGAGTGCGGTGGCATGCAAAGTCATTAAACAGTTTGTGGATTCACTTAAAAAAAAAATTCTTTTTAATTGACGGCATATTCCTTTGTCCTGCTAAACAACTTAAGGCAGTTTAGAGGAATCCTGCTAACTCGGCGGTTTTCAGAGTCTGAGGGAGAGAGAGAGTGAAATTTCCTGTTAAATGGGTCAAACACACATCAAACAAAAGAGCAGAGAGTCGAAAACAACACCCATCTTCATTACACAAAGCCGCTGTGGCACTTTACTCCACAGCCAAACGCAAACAGACCAAACCCCCGCAATAAGAAACAACAACCAGCTCGGCGACCAAGTTTCCACTCTGCGCAGCAGTGGAGCTGTTGTCTCTGTGCCCTTGGTGCTTCAGGGTTTTATTGATCTCGCCGTCTCTCATCTGAAAAGCCGCCCGGCGGCCGAGGCTATTTACTGCTATGTATAGACCAAACCGCCTTGAACAAACGCCGCCGCGTCCTCCCCGCTCGTCTTCTGTCGCCGACGGCAGGTGAGGTGTGATTCCAGCTCTGCAACGACAGGTTTCTCATTGGTGAATAGACTCCTCGGCTGTGTCCGGAATCACTCACTCATTCCCTACTCACTACATAGGGAAATAAATGTAGTGAACTATACAGTGAGAAAAATCTTTCGGACACTACTCTTCGCATACTACTGCATTTTATGAAATTAGAGGCTTTTGATTACTGTCCTGTACTTTTTATTTTCGTATTTTGTTATATTTTATAATATTTATGTATATTTTCCTCCCTTCCGTGCAGCCCAGAGAATTTCTGGCAATGCATGATGGGATATCTCGCTCTGGTTAGTGACCATCGGATGTTCACAACATTTCTTGGTGAATTGTGGGATACATTCAGTGCACTATATAGTGGACATGCTATGATCCCTAAGCGTTCAGACACCACTGCAAAATGGCGTGCTCACTATATAGGGGTTAGGGGGCGATTTCGGACACAGCCCTTGTCTTCCCGTGTCCGCTGGCGCTAATAGTGTGCACACAGTTGTAACAACACCAGTGTTTCCTGATGTCACTATGACGAATAATAATACAAAAAAACTACTTAATATTATTTTCATCGTAAAATACTGGATGTATTTAATTAAAAAAAAGAAAATAGTGTAAGGGTTGTAAAATGATGTTTGTACGATATCATCGTTTGCCTTATTGAATATTTATAGCCAGTGTCATTTTGGCAAGAAGCCTCTTGCTTTGTCTGTTTAAAGGCCCAATCCCGTTACGTCGACCTGAGCTCTGACTCGTATGTGATAGGAGTCAGAGCCTCTCGGAGCTGTGTCCTCCCTGCACGTCCTCAGAGGGAAACCTCTCGCAGCAGTAACGTGTGTCGCGGGACAATGGGCCACCTCAGCGTCTGTCCTAACCGCGTTTGTTGACAGTGACTCGGCCTCGCTGTGGGGTCGGTGCTGAGTGAGACCGTTGAGTGGCCTGGCTTCCACGCCGCTTCCTGCCTCCCCGCCTCACAATGGAAGTCCCCAGTCATGTGACCGGCAGGCCTTCCCCAACTGTAAGGAGAAACCAGTCAGGAAGTGTGCTGGGGTTAGACGGGGGTGTTGACTCCTCCGCATGGCATTTGAAGAAAAGACTCAGGGGGCTTCTAAATCTGTGGCGTTGTCACTGGAAGACGTCATCGCGCTTCCCGTCGGGCAGATGACCTTTGTTCTGCTCGGAGGAAAAACACTGAATCACACGACAAACTTTCTTTGCATTTGCCAGATTCCGAAACGGGAGTTTTTATGGTCCTGAACAGCGTGTGATTTATTGTAGAGATTTACACGCCGGTCTTGAGAAAAGTCTTTGAAATGGATTTAGATGTGATGAAAAAGTTTTTGATGTTTTTTTTTGTTTCTGAGATGGATAATTAGTCACAGACACGAACGGTCCGAGGCGTCACTCCAGCGAGAGCGATGATGGGAACGATCCACTTATCCTGATGAGAACAGTGGAATCCACTGATGGATTAGAGTCGGACCCAGTTCACAAAAGACTGACGACCAAGCGTTCAATATTCTAAACCAATCTGAAAGTAATGAATTAGCCAGTCGTCTACATTTATCTCAAACAGAACTGATGAAGCCATTAAGGACTTCCGCCTTTCAGTCGTATTGTTATCGCTGTTGTTCTGCGTTTGGCTTTTTCACCCCTTGTTAGTGGCCGTCACAGCGAATCAACGGAATTGATTTGACATAGGTTTGATGTCGGATGCCCTTCCTGACACGACCCTCCCACTGATCGCGACTGATTGAGAGATACTCTGGTTTGCCTTTCCTCATGGCGGGATGTGGCGCCCACCTCAAACCCACAATCCTAAGATAAAGAGTCTCATAATAAAATAACAACTTCGTTTTTTTTTGTCAGGTATAAAATATGACGCAAGCTGCAAATATAAAACATCACAAAAGTGTGTGTCACAAAAATGCTGATCACATTTTCACGCCATGAAAATATTCAGTTGAATGAGTGAAATTGCTGACTCATCTGAACCGTCAGATATTTTGTCTTTAAAATGAAGAGGCCAAATAAACAATTGGTCGATTGCGTTGACAGTATTTTGTGGATATAAAGTTGTATGACATTTACAAATAAAGTTATATATACAGGGGGTCCTCGAGTTACGACGGTCGCGAGTTAGAAGCCCCGTTTTCGTGGTTTACGACACATCTCCCGTGAACTTCCTTGTTTCGGCTTAAGCGGTTTCCCCCGTAAATACATACAGACTTCACACGGGAACTAGTTGGTGAGCGCTCTCTCTGTCTCTCAGCGTGCCTGCCGGCTCTCCAACACCTCCACAGCACAGCTAGGCTACTCTGACTTGTGTTTACTTATGTGAAATGGACGGTTGGCGGGGGGTGCAGCGGCAGCCGGTAAGGAGATGCACACGGACACAGATGCGTTCGGGATCGTGGCGATAACAGACTTCGCACGGGAACTAGTTGGTGAGCGATCTCTCTGTCTCTCAGCGCCTGCCGGCTCTCCAACACCTCCACAGCACAGCCAGGCTACGCTGCCTTGTGTTTACTTATGTGAAATGGACGGCTGGCGGGGGGGAGGAGGGGGCAGCCGGTAAGGAGATGCACACGGACACAGATGCGTTCGGGATCGTGGCGATACCGTAGGTTTATTCACAACACAGGGTCTACACGGTTGATATCAGAAATCTAAAGGAAATGCTCATTACACCTGAGATATCAACCCCTACAGTGACAAAAGGCAATTCACCATAGTAAACTCTTATTGTAGGGTGGTGTTATAGCGACATCTAGTGGCACAATGTATGCACAATGGCACAATGAATGTATGTTCCGACTAACGTCGAAATTCGGTTACGACACATTCTCAGGAACGGATCTCCGTCGTAACTCGAGGACCCCCTGTATATTAATTGCGGCTTCTTATGTTGGCCTCCACCTAATCAAAATGCATGATTGATATTTATGTCAGTGTGTATATGCAGTGTCACCATGTGTGTGCCCGTCTCTGCAGTGTGTTCGGCATCTCCCCCATCGTTCAGAGCAACTGCTCCTACACGTGGAAGCTCATCGTCCACCCGGAGCGAAAGTGGTACCACTTCGTCAACCCCATCATGCTGCTGATTCTCTACTACACCCTGGCCACGCTCATCCGCCTCTGGCTGCAGGAGCCAATCGAACAGCTGACGGTGAGGGAAGCGTTACGACCGTGTCTATAATACATGATGTTATGTTAGGCGATCTTTGCTGAGGAGCAACCATGCGATTGTGCGATTAGAAAGTTTACGGTTAACTTTACGGTTGAGAAGACCCCCGGTCCTGAACCCATCCCATCCCACCTCCTTCACCTCCTTCACCTCCTTCACCTCAGAGCGCACAGCTCAGGGATCAGCTCCTATGTCCTATAATGGAATTATAGATTAGCGTTTTTATAGAGGGGTCAATACTTCCCTGTAAATCTGTAGTGCTGTATGCACTATTGATTTCTCCATACAGTGATGGGTAGGTGTGTGTGTGTGTGTGTGTGTGTGTGTGTGTGTGTGTGTGTGTGTGTGTGTGTGTGTGTGTATCTATCTGTGTTTCACCTATTCTTACACTTTAGCAGGCACTAATAATAAAACAGGATTATGACATGAATTAGCAGCGGGCGGTTTCATTGGGCGGTGGAGATGCACCTCAGACTGAAAAACACTGCGAGGACTTTAACCGTTTCTCATTTATCACATTGATCACACAGCTGAGTTTGCAGTTGGTCCTCGGTATTGATCAGCAGAAGTTCATCACAGTAGTAAAAAAGTGTGACGACAAAATTCATCAATCAGATTTTAATAATGCAAAAATAAAAATAGCAATGACAACATAGTGATGTTGGTGAAATAAGCAGCACAGATTTTGAGTTTGCAGTCATGTAGGATTTATTTATGAATTATTATCATGAATTTACAAATGTGTGATTTGACAAAAGCAATTTAAGTTGCATAAAAATAGTTTGACGCAAGTCTCGTTGTCTTTTGTGGCAGTTAATTGTTTGAGGATACACACAACCAGATTCCTGAAACCCAGGAAACTGCAGTCAGAACAAAGGATGATGTCATTTCCTGTACTTACGTTTGTGATTTTTATTTAATTTTTTTTATTCGAGCCACCTGGACCACACTGAGGTCACTGATGTTCTCGGTCAAATAATAAAAAATCAATGGGAAGAAATGATGCAGCTAGTTTACAGTAAAAGTTCTTCCCTGTGAAAGGTCATCAGCTGCTCCTCAGACACGCACACACACACACACACACACACACCCCTCCGAAAACTGTCCTCCTCAGAGTGCATGACATGCATCATCCAAACTCTCCATCTCTCCATCTCTGTCCGTTCAGGACGACAAAGATGGCGACGTGTGTGAGGAGGAGGATCTGGTGGGGAACAGAACGAGTAACTCGGCCAGCAGGAAGCGGCAGCTGTGGTGGGAATCTCGCCAGGGCACCGATGAGAAAAACGTACGTGCATCGATACACACTGAAGAAGTCAGTCTTTTGTTTCGAACGTTTTGTCATCAGCATCTGAAGCACTTTAACTTCTTTTATTCACATCTGCAGCAAAGCTGAATCCATTTTTCTCTCTTTCATTCTGACAAATTCAAAACTAATGTCACTGAGCTGAGCCGCTAAACAATCATAAGGAAAATGCAACAACAACAACAACAACAAAAAAAAAAAAACAACCCAGGAAGTTGACTCTTTAAAGTTGAGTCGTAGATGTTTGAGTCGAGCTTCCCATCTCGGGAATGTTCAGCTGTAAACGCCCGTGCACGACCTGACCTTGTTTCCATATTAAGGTGTGCGGTCTGTCTCCAGCGGCCACCTCCCGGGCTCTGAAAGCTTTTAGGACGAGCAGACGCACAGCGTCGAGCGCTGGGCTCGATTTACGTGGAGCAGTGCTGCTCGCCTTTGTTCCTGCTCGTCAGCCACTACAGAGAAGCAGGAGGCCTTTGACTTCAGCAGCTCGTCGATAACACGCCTTGTCTCCTGTGCTGTTTTTCTCCCCCCCCTCCCCCTCCCCCTCCCCCCTCTCCAGCTCCTCTGCACCCAGGATGGCATCAGTACAACCGAGGTGGGGGGGGGCGCTCTGTGCATCTCAGATACATCTCAGCATCATCTTCACTTTATCCTTCAACCGTTCCTGTCAAATAAACGTTACTGATCGTTTGTATTGATTATTTCCAGGCTGTCGTCCCCACCTCCAACGGGACGTCCTTCGAGTTCGTCACCACTGAGAATGGACCGGTCTGCCTGGACCTGTACTCCACCCCCCAGTATAAAGTCGACCAGCCCAAAGACTGTACAGGTGAGACGCCTCCAGCGCGGGGGCCAGGATCCCGAACGCTTCCTGCGTTTTCCCTTTAACGCGTGTGTTTCCGTGTCCCGAACCAGAAAAGAAGGAGGAGTGTGTGTATGAGGTGTGTCTGCCGCCGGAGGATTCGGCTCTGGACGAAGGCGACGAGAAGTCGGAGGAGGACGAGGACGGGATCAAGCAAAGAGGCGTCAGCGCCATGGTCAAAGTCTTTCACTTCATCATGAAACAGAGCTACATCTGTGCTCTCATAGCCATGATGGTGAGGCATTTAATGCACGTTCGAAATAAAAAGATCCAATTTTTCTTTTCTTTTCTTTTCTTTTTTTAATTTAATTTTGACCCAAAAAATTTTTAAAAATGAGATCCAACTTTTTTAAAACTATTAAAATAAAAATGTGATCGTTGTTAGTTAGTTTTTATTGTTTATTCTGACAGGGCTTAAAAACAGCACATTAACCACAGTCCACAAAAAAATTGTGGTGTTAGTTTTGTTTTTGCCAAACAATCCGCGATCGGCTTTGAAAAAGATACCGTTGAGCAAGGCACTGACCCCCCCCGCCCCCCGCCCCCCCCTCATCCCCCCGCCTGTGGCAGGATATTAAAGAGCATCTGTTCTCAGTTTCCTGCATGATTCATAGATTCAAAAAAAGTAGGTTTGATTCTGATAATGACTCGACCACATAAACAAATGTTTTGTTTTGTTTTTATGGCTCGTTCTGCTAATGAAGTTCAGTTATGAAACACTAATGTTTTTTTTTTAAAGTGAGTCACTGTGTTTACATTTCTACACGACTACAGAAAATAAGTCTTCCTCACTCATGTTGCCTCCAACGTCGAGTCCTGGTGTGTGAAATAAAAATGTGATTGTTGTTTTCTTGCTCGTGGTTAGTTTTTATCGTTTATTCTGACGGAGCTTAAAAGCAGCACATTAACCACAGTCCACAAAAAAATTGTGGTGTTAGTTTTGTTTTTGCCAAACAATCCCCGATCGACTTTGAAAAAGATACCGTTGAGCAAGGCACTGAAACCCCCCCCCCCCCCCCCCCCCACACACACACACACACACCCCCCCGCCCGGCGCCAAGGGAGACGCTGGATGACGTGTGGCAGGATATTAAAGAGCGTCTGTTCTCAGTTGAACATTCCTGCATGATTCATAGATTCAAAAAAAATTAGGTTTGATTCTGATAATGACTCGACCACATAAACAAATGTTTTGTTTTGTTTTGTTTTTATGGCTCGTTCTGCTAATGAAGTTCAGTTATGAAACACTAATGTTGTTTTTTTTAAAGTGAGTCACTGTGTTTACATTTCTACACGGCTACAGAAAATATTAGTCTCCCTCACACACGTTGCCTCCAACGTCGAGTCCTGGTGTGTGTCTTGGATTAGATTTAAAAAAAAAAAGTAATGTGTCAAAACTTTCTACATGAGCATCAGTGATGACTAAAGGTTGTCTGAGATGTTCTGTGACTGGTTCTCCTCAGGCGTGGAGCATCACCTACGTCAGCTGGCTGACGTTCGTCTTCCTCATCTGGTCCTGCATGCTGTGGATGGTGCGAGACCGGCGGCGGTACGCCATGGTCTCCTCCCCCTTCATGGTGGCCTATGGCAACCTGCTGATCGTGCTGCAGTACATTTGGAGTTTCGAGGACATGGCCGAAGTCCCGGGGTTCTTCGTCAAGAAGAGAAACCCGTTCCACTCGCTTTCGTCCAAGGTCTGGGAGCTACAAGGAATTTTCTTCTTTTATATCATCCACCCATTAAGAATCTGTGCCGTGTTTAAAACTGATCATTACACTGAGGGTGGTATTATGTAAACAGTTGACACATATTGACAGATATGAATGTGTGTGTGTGTGTACTGTATATACACTATCTGCCTAACCTGTAAAGCATGGAGTGGGAGACCTGATGTGACCCTGATCTTCTGTACGCAGTGAACAGCGTGTTATATCAAAACAAACATATATCAGTGGTGCAGTGCAGAGCAGCGCAGTGCAGCAGAAGGCTGCTTTGAAATACTTTGACATATTCGGGAAGGAATTCAACTCTTTCATGTTTGCAGCGATTGACCCTTGACCTAAATGTGTCTGAAATGATACTTTATACACCATGCACCACTTCTATTTCACGTCTGCCCCCAGTCTGCAGATCAGAGTTTATGTTAAAGCCCAGATGAATGTAAGCCGTGCCGGGACGTTTAGACAGTTCCCCCCCAGGCTTAAAAACTCCATTCTGATTTACTGTATCAACATATGTGTTGTTCCGTTAAATGCAAATGATTTGTCAGCTCATCCGTGTTTGTCTGAACGTGTGTGTGTGTGTGTGTTTTTTTTGTTTTGGTGCGTGTAGGTCCTGTGTCTGCTGAGCTTTTGGCTGCTGCTGAGACAAACGCTGACGGAGCGATGGGAGAAACAGAAGGAGGAGAGTGCTGGTCTCTCAGACGTCCATGTGGAGGGTCAGGAGAAGAAGGGTAAGCTCCTCGTCACTCGCTCACACTGTAAACAAGTAGCAGTAGCAGTAGTAGTAGTAGTAGTAGTAGTTTGTTACATAGTAAACAAACCAACAGAATGAAGATGGGGGAGGGTGCGTTTTGTGTTGCTGTGTCTTATAGAGGAGGAGGAGTCCGGGGACGGCGGCGAGCAGGACATCATGCACGTCCTGGGCAGCATGGTCATGGCTCTGCTGATCAAATACTGGATCTACATCTGCGGCGGGATGTTCTTCTTTGTCAGCTTCGAGGGGACCATCGTCATGTACAAGATCATCTACATGATGATGTTCCTCTCCTGCGTGGCGCTCTATCAGGTACCACAACACACCGTTTACAGCGGCGTGTGTTCATTCATGTCACCAGTGAAAACTAGAGACATGGATGAGATGCTGTTGAGTTTTCCCATCACTCACAGCCTCTGTAAAACGCCAGGTGCACTACGAGTGGTGGCGGAGGATCCTGAAGTACTTCTGGATGTCGGTGGTGATGTACACCATGATGGTGCTCACGCTGGTCTACACCTTCCAGTTCAAAGGCTCGGTGGAGTTCTGGTCCAACATGTTGGGCATGGACGAGCAGAGGTGAGCGAGCGACCTCATGAGGTTCTCGTGGTGTCGCGTCCCAGACGGGCGACAGAGGCGCTTTGATTTCAACATGTTTTAACTCTGTGCCCTAAACACTGTGGATAAACCATATTCAAACATTGGTTTGAACATAGCAAATATTTCATAACTGTGTATCATTAGATTTGGTTGTTAATCAGTTGTTTTGGGGTTTTTTTTTATGTTTTTCATCTGTGCAGTTTGAGGGATCTGGGCCTGGAGCAGTTTACCGTCTCCATGCTGTTCACCAGGATCTTTATTCCGACCTCCTTCCTGCTGGTGTGCATTCTCCACCTGCACTACTTCCACGACCGCTTCCTCCAGCTCACTGACCTCCAGGCTGTTGTGGCCAAAGAGACGAGCACAATCTACAGGTGAGACACAGATGACCTAAAGTACCGGTTCCTTCAGATGTGGTCCATAGAAGTTCTAGTCCATTGTCCAGCACTTCTTATAAGCTGTGTTATTAGAAACCAGTGAAAGGAAGACAGAATATGATTTAACAGCTCTCGCCACTTCTGCATGCTCAGCAAGTTCCCACTTTGTTATTAAAGATCAAGTGAACTGTGACCTCGAACCTTTGTGAAAATTACTGCGTCCAGCCAGTCTGTCAGTGTTTGTGAGGTATCACATTTATTCCAATTCAAATTTTTAACTCGTAAATCTGACGCTCGCTGCAGTGAACCGGTGAAGGTGTAGCAACCGGTTAGCAACATCAACAGCGTGAAGAAACAGTGAGACTGTCGTGTACGGTGGGCGTCATCCACTGTTTGACCACTGTTTGACCCCTGCAGGTGCCTATTCTGAATGAGTGTAAAATGAAAAAGTATAATCGCTAATTTTATTGTGCCATAATCCAAACGTGCTCATAATTAGAACATGATGAACGTCTTTGTACACATTCACAGTCTGACACTGTATCTGACACTGTCTCTGATACAGTCTGACACTGACTCTGATACAGTCTGACACAGTCTGATACAGTCTGACACAGTCTCTGACACCGTCTGACACTGTCTCTGATACAGTCTGACACTGTCTCTGATACAGTCTGACACAGTCTCTGACACCGTCTGACACTGTCTCTGATACAGTCTGACACTGTCTCTGATACAGTCTGACACTGACTCTGATACAGTCTGATACAGTCTGACACAGTCTGACACAGTCTCTGATACAGTCTGATACAGTCTGACACTGTCTCTGATACAGTCTGACACTGACTCTGATACAGTCTGACACTGTCTCTGATACAGTCTGATACAGACACTGATTCTGATACAGTCTGACACTGACTCTGATACAGTCTGACACTGTCTCTGATACAGTCTGATACAGTCTGACACTGACTCTGATACAGTCTGACACTGACTCTGATACAGTCTGACACAGTTTGATACAGTGTGACACAGTTTGACACAGTCTCTGATACAGTCTGACACAGTCTGACACTGTCTCTGATACAGTCTGACACTGACTCTGATACAGTCTGACACAGTTTGACACAGTCTCTGATACAGTCTGACACAGTCTGACACAGTCTCTGATACAGTCTGACACAGTCTGACACAGTCTCTGATACAGTCTGACACAGTCTGACACAGTCTCTGATACAGTCTGACACAGTCTGACACAGTCTCTGATACAGTCTGACACAGTCTGACACAGTCTCTGATACAGTCTGACACAGTCTGACACAGTCTCTGATACAGTCTGACACAGTCTGACACAGTCTCTGATACAGTCTGACACAGTCTGACACAGTCTCTGATACAGTCTGACACAGTCTGACACAGTCTCTGACACAGTCTGACATAATCTGATACAGTCTGACACTGTCTCTGATACAGTCTGACACTGACTCTGATACAGTCTGACACTGACTCTGATACAGTCTGACACAGTCTGACACAGTTTGATACAATCTGACACAGTCTCTGATACAGTCTGACACAGTCTCTTATACAGTTGCTAACACAGTTTGCGGTGTGGTGGTTGTAACTTTACTGTCCTGTCGTCGTGGGTTTCTCCACTGACTCTGCCGCTCGCTCCACTCGTCTCTCTCTCTCTGACCTGCTGCCGTCGTCTCTCCTCCGCCGCCGTTTTCTCACAGCCATGCTAAAGTCAGTGGGCGAGTCTATCTGATCATGGATAGGTGGGTATTTGCTCGCTCCCCGTGGCATCCACCGCCATCCCACTTCACCTGGGACTGCTCATGTTTCCCTCTGTTCCCCCCTTTGCCTGACAACGTGGAACGTCACTCTTCTGGAACATTTCAATTCCTGTCCTTTCAACATTTCAGTACCAGGATTTTTTTTTCATCACATGATTTTGCCTGTGGCCTCCTCTTCCTCTGTTCTCTGTTAAACCTGTGGATCTTTGACTCCTCCCTCCCAGTCCAGCCCTTTACACAAAATAAACGCCCTCTGTTCCTCTCCGGTCGTTTCACAACCCATCCAACCTTAATGAGGAAAATCCATGTTTCTCACGCATGTTTTAATCTGCACCAACTCTTCCTCCCTGAGTATCCTGCCAATAATCTGACCCCCTGACCCCTTGACCCCCTGACCCCCTGACCTCCCCCTTCCCAAAAAAGCTTGTTTATTCAGTATTCATGCATTTTCAAATGAATATTTCTGAGCGATGGTTTCTCTCCTCACTGTTCATCTTGACTTGTGTAACTTTATTGTTCTGAGCAGCATCAAGCAAAAAATCCCCACTAAGTCGAGCAAGTAAGTGTGACCTTGATGTGCAGCCAGTTTAATGAAAGCCAAACCCCGACCTTTGACCCTGCCCTGCTGCCTGAGACGAGTCCAAACGGTTCATGCCGCCCCCTTTACCTACAACCAATTAGCTGCTGCAAGAAAAAAAAAAACTGAGACACCCAAAAAAACCCAAACAAACAAAAACTAAACAGTGTAGTTTGTTGTAAAGAATGCAGAAGGAATGTGCACTGCTTTTCACCTCCAATGCCTGATGAGTCGCTGCGTTGATGTCCACCTAGTGGACACACAGCCGACACTTCCCATCCCAACGTTTGCATCGGATCCATTAGCGAATCACAGTGTGAATGAGTGTGTGTGCTGTGTTTGTGTACTTATGAGGACAGCGCGCATTAAAAAGGGGTAAGGATGTTATTATTTTTGTTTCATTGTTGGGAGTTTATGGGATAAAAGTTAAAAAAAATCAGTGGGCAGAAATGCTTCTATTCACAAATTTATGACGACACTGCATAAAAGAACAGAGCGGATAAAACAATCCAAGGCGCTGAACGTCCTTACAGGTACAGAAATGCAGGTGAGTGTGTATGCAGGTGTCTTTGCGTTGTGTTAATGCTGTGGTGCGTGTCTTCAGACTGGTGCACCCAGACGGCAGTCTGGCTGACCTGACCATGCTCAGCGCCAGCTCGGTGGACGCGGCGCTGCCCAGGGAGCAGGAGGAGCCGCAGGAGGAGGAGGAGGAGCAGGAAGAGTGGGGGTCGGAGAAGGAGAAGAAGCAGGCCCTGGTGGTGGTGATGGATGATGGCGACCTGACTGGCGAGAAGCCCAGGAGCCTCTCTGACCTGCGGCAGTCCAGCGCAGAGGAGAGCCACCACTGCAGTGCAGGGACCGAGCCCGAGCCGAGCACCGAGCAGAGCTCAGGTACCCAGCAACAAACCATTTCACTATTTACCTGTTTCCCTCGTTGGCCTAATTAACTCAAACGATCAATAACATAATCACATATAAAATCAATCAAATAAATTGTATCTGTATAGCCCATATTCACTAATTGCAATTTGCCTCTTAGGGCTTTATATACACAATTTTGTTTATTGTCTGTGACAACGTGCAGAAAAGAATCAGTTCCTAAAAACTGATATAATAATATGATAATAATAATAATAATAATAATAACTGATAAATAATAATAACTTTCTATAACAGTAACAGTTCCCCCAACAGGTATAGCCCCCTGGTGGCTGGCTGCAGTATGGCTCATAACCCCCCCAATATTTGATAAAAACGTGGGCCAAACTTAAAAAATGCTCTTTTGTACTGATGAATCTTGAACTGTTCCTTTGTGTTAGAAGTTTGCTTGTGATCGTTTGGTCGAGCTTCAGTATCTTCTGGAGTTCGACAATCACTGCTACACGGATCGTAGCTCCAGGTGATGTCAGATCGCGGCTCCAGGTGATGTCAGATCGCAGCTCCAGGTGATGTCATCAGATGATATAATCACATATAAAATCAATCAATCAAATTGTATCTGTATAGCCCATATTCACTAATTGCAATTTGCCTCTTAGGGCTTTATATACACAATTTTGTTTATTGTCTGTGACAACGTGCAGAAAAGAATCAGTTCCTAAAAACTGATATAATAATATGATAATAATAATAATAATAATAATAACTGATAAATAATAATAACTTTCTATAACAGTAACAGTTCCCCCAACAGGTATAGCCCCCTGGTGGCTGGCTGCAGTATGGCTCATAACCCCCCCAATATTTGATAAAAACGTGGGCCAAACTTAAAAAATGCTCTTTTGTACTGATGAATCTTGAACTGTTCCTTTGTGTTAGAAGTTTGCTTGTGATCGTTTGGTCGAGCTTCAGTATCTTCTGGAGTTCGACAATCACTGCTACACGGATCGTAGCTCCAGGTGATGTCAGATCGCGGCTCCAGGTGATGTCAGATCGCAGCTCCAGGTGATGTCAGATCGTAGCTCCAGGTGATGTCAGATCGCGGCTCCAGGTGATGTCAGATCGCAGCTCCAGGTGATGTCATCAGATGATGTCATCAGCGCACGTTGGCAGCAGCAGCAGTAGCTGAGATATTTTGGTTTCACGTGTTTGGGATGAAGCGATATTGTGTGTGAAGCGAGATGTTTCCTCCACCTTTATGTAACATGGTGGGGCTGTTTACCTGGCAGTGTACAACACCTCAGAACCCTTTTCCTCCACAGTCTGGAGCTTCCCACGCTGCAGGACGTCGCTGTCACAGATCACTTCAAGTGGGAGCAGACACTTGCTCTCAGATCTCTGTCCGCCTGTGGTTCCTCAGTCGCCTCAGAAGACAGATGTTTAAGAAGACACTTGAAGAAGCCCTGTCTGCATCTGCAGCCTGTTCCTCTTCAGCGAAGTCGGGTTCAGTCAGATTTATCTGCGGGTTTCTGCACAAAGCTCCCGCGCCGACTTTCACCTCCAGACATCTTCCTGCTAACACCGTTAGCGTGTTTACACAGACGCTCACGCGGGGTCTTAAATTAAATTGTTGTTTATATACACAGAAAATAGAATAGGTGATAAAACACAAGCCCGCAGGGCTTCTCCATTTGTAATGAGCTGCAGGCCCATACACGCAACGCGTTCTCACAGGTTCTTATCCAAACAACCAGGCCCCAATTAAAACCTGAGACCTGAAATCTCTTTCGTTAAAACCACACACCCACCACCGAGCTGCGGCTGGAGGTTTTATAGTCTACGTGAGAATATAAAACAACATATTAACGTCTTTTTTCTTAGGTAATTAAAGTTTTGTTGGTGTTTTTTTTTACATTTTTCTTTTTATTGCAGATTTTAGGTATGTTCCCATCCATCTTGTGCGTATGAATGAACAGAAAACCTCATAATGCATAAAAAAAAAAACACGACCTCGCTTATACACAAATAAAATACACTGACGTTGCGGAACCTTTAACACACAGTAAATATCTAATTACTTAAATACTTTTGTTTCCAATTAACTGCCTTTTTATAAAATGTCAAATATTATATATACGTAAGAAACAAAGAATGAGTGTCTGTTTAACTGGTTAACTTTGTTTAATATTATTATTATTATATGATATGATAGAATTTATTACAAAAGAGGAAATGGAAAATATTTTTGCTTGGGAAAAAAAAAAAGTCTGTTTATTTTCTGGATACTGACAAAGCAGCTGCTATCATCTGATGATATTATACCACAGTAATGAAATGGTAATGAGGCAACACTGTGTATTTTTAATAGTTTCTGACCATGTAATAGTCTACAATGGCCCAGTGGAATATCAGCTCTTTTGTATTATGTATGATATTTATGAGATAAATAGTATAGACGATAAAAACGTAAAGAGTATCTCCAGACTTAGTGACTCGAGGAAAGAGCGAGACTCGTTTTATCAGTCTGCTCCAGCGTGAGCCGGTAAATGATGAGACATGTAAGCGAAGCTCCAGAAGTTGGATCGGCGCATTTAAACCGAGAGTCGAAACCTGGAAGCACTTTTCCATTTCAGCCTCTTAACTCTTGTTATTATAATTTTTTTTTTCATTTTCACTTTAAACTGTATCTGGTTTTGATCTCTCCATCTTTAGATCTGAAGAATAAGTGGCACCTGGTTGTGGACCGTCTGACCGTGCTCTTCCTCAAGTTCCTGGAGTACTTCCACAAACTGCAGCTGTTCATCTGGTGGTTGCTGGAGATCCACATCATCAAGATTGTCCCCTGCTACATTGTTCTGGTTTCTGTCAAAGAGGTACAGGAGCTCCAGATTCCCCCTGCAGCTTGACTTCTATCCTGCAACAAATGTCCGACGAACTCCCATCTGTCATTGGTGTTTGGCTTTGATTTTGACGCCAGCGCTTTACGGTAGCCCACCATCACAGGTGTTGCCGTGTCAGGCCTCCAGATGTTCTCGCTGTTCATTTTCATCCTCATAAATCTTTCGCTTGCCTTCGAAATAATCCATAAATTTAGCAGAAACTATAAGAGCGGGTCATCGAGAGTATCTCAGAGTATCTGTAAAAACAGATAAAGGCGTGAGAAATTGAATAATATTGTTTTGATTCTGATGTTTACATAAGTTGCTAATAAAACATTTCCTTTATGTTCTTGTTTACATTCAGTTTCATTACATTCACTGGTGTAAAAGATCAGAGTTCAAGATCTACATGTCTCCAGAAAGACCAGACTAATCTGATTATTGCCAATACGCAGAATGACCTTCTCATGTCTTCGTCTCCTGTGCAGGTGTCTTTGTTCAACTACGTGTTCCTGGCATCGTGGGCCTTCGCGCTGCCCTACAGCCAGTATCGGCCCCTGGCTTCCAGTGTGTGCACAGTCTGGACGTGCGTCATCATTGTATGTAAAATGTTGTACCAGCTGAAGTCCATAAACCCGCCATCTTACTCCAAGAACTGCTCTTTGGTAAATATGTTCAGTAAATGTTTTTTTTTTCTTAAATCATTATTAGTTTGTGCATTGATTGGTTTGATTTGTCGTTTGCAGCTGCAGTCGGAGAGGTACACAGACGCCCAGCGGGTCGAGCTGCAGCAGTCGCCGCTGTATAAGGATCTCGTGGATCCAGCCAACTGGGTGGGCCTGAACAAGTCAGACGACCTGCTGGGATACCTCAGGGTCAGGAGCCATTTTAGTGATTAAAATTTTTAAAAATAAGAACATATTTTATTTGATAACAAAACAAAAATAAATTCAGTCAGTGCTTAAAGTTTCTGCACAATGACGAGCACACATCCTACATACATGCAAATATTGTGAAAGAAACTTGGCTTCCTGTCGCCGTCTGCGCAGAACAACCTCTTGATGTTGGCTCTCTTGGCGTTCGAGGTGACCATCTACCGTCACCAGGAGTATTTCAGACTGAGGAACAAGCTGTCGCCGCCTGCCGCCAGAATTATCTTCCACGACACCACGCGGCAGCACCTCGACATTGGCATCATCAGCTTCATCAAATACTTTGTCAACTACTTCTTCTACAAGTTTGGACTTGAGGTGGGACGAGCTGGCAAAGACCTGCAGGGAAAATGTCCATGTTTCAATTTAAAAACCAAGTGTCTCCATCACTTTGTGTGATTACAGTATATTTATGTGTCTCCCACAGACGTGCCTGCTGTTAGGGGTCAATGTCATTGGGCAGCGTATGGACTTCTATGCCATGCTTCATGCCTTTGCCTTGATTGCAGTCATGTATAGACGAAGGAGGAAAGCCATCGCTGAGATCTGGCCTAAGTACTGCTGCTTCCTGGCCTGCATGCTAACCTTCGAGTACTTTGTCTGCATTGGGATCCCACCTGCAGCCTGTAAAGGTTGGTACCTTCCATCAGCTTGATCGTACTCGCAGTTGCAGGAAAACAACTATCTAGACCAGGGGTGGGCAATTAATTTTTACCAAGGGCCACATGAGAAATCTGAATTGTGTCAGAGGGCCACACCAAGTAGCTGGGTGGTGTCACGTACATCGCAGCTCTCATCCATATAGTGGCGATTCAAATTCGAATCCTTAAACAAAACGACCTGTGTACCACAGATTAAGCTTTACCTTTAATTTCTGAGAAAGAAATACTTGGCAGTCCATGTGTTGTTGAAAACATGGCATTCGTTACTAATCTTGAGGCTAACCTGGCTAGCGTCATTTATCACTGTTCACCTTCACTCACAACACACGCACGCACATACGTCGACAAACGTAAATGTAAACGCTTTTCAAAATAAAATTTCAAAATAAAAGCAGCATAGTTGTATTGTAAGCATGACACAGATATTTGTTTAATTTATGTTGTAATTTATGATTGGCCTCACGCGGGCCGGACAGAGACGTAGAAAGGGCCGGATGTGGCCCGCGGGCCGTAATTTGCCCAGGTCTGGTGTAAGACTACAACTCTGCCCCCTAGTCCCGCCTCTGATCTGTCATGGGAAACTAACAAAATCTCTAATACTATGAAAAAGGAGAGAGGCTCCAGCCAAAGTGGGATGGACGCCGTCTCTCCTGACGAGACCAGGTTTTCCCCAGAAGGTCTGCCAATTGTTGACCAAGCCCACATCGTTATTTCATTCAACATTATATAGATATCATGTATTTGGAGCTGCTGTAACTGGTTTCAACAGCAGATAACAGGAATCTAAAAATACATCTGCAAACAACCCTGTGGTATGAATCCAGAACAACCGACAGTGTAACACAATGAGACACTGTCTGTGTGTCTGTGTGTCTGTGAGTGTCTCAGTCGAGCTGCACAGTAGAAAGCTCTTGTTGTACTTGGCTACTAACCACGTAACTGTAGACGGCTAAAGTGGGGTGGTGCTGAATAAGAACATACTCACTCAGCCAATCGTTTATCCCGGGGTAAATAAGGGTCCGAAAAAAAAACAACAACAACAACCTGACTGATGACAGTCGCTCATGTCAGTGTCTTAGTGCGAGATGTAATCGACTATCCACCACGTATACATAATTCAGAATTTTGGCTGTTGCCCAGTGTTTGGAATCCAGAGCTGGATACTGACTTTGCACATTAAGACCGAGCGAGCGGAGGGGTTTGAGAGGCGGGGGGTGGGGGTGGGGGGGCTAAAGAGCCAGGTGGACAGACAGCGAGAGCATCCTGACCTGTCCACAGTCATTGATTATGTGCTCTTCACATTCCACTGTTTTGATGCTCAAAGTGGACAAGTCTTTTATTAACGCACTCTGTGTCCATCAACAAGCCCTCGTCGGGAGAGAGCGAGCAGTGCAGCCCGTCTGTCCGCACCGCGGCAGCTCTGCACTTATTCCATCGTTTCCCTCCAGGATCGAATTACGGATACGAGGAGGGTGGGGGGGGTGGGGGAGGAAATCCATAATCCACAGAAACGTCACTCCGCGACTCAGACGCTTTTGCCCTGTACTCTAACTCAATAAATAGCTTTTATGTATGGAAAAGGTATTTTCACCCGTGATGAAGGAGGACACTCGCTCAGCTGTTCCGGCCCATCAACGCATCGTCCCATCCAAACCCACTTCATCACGGCCGCTTCCTAAAAAGTGCTGCTGCTGTTGTGTTGCCATGTTTTTACCCCCCAGGCCCATCAAAATGATGCACATTGCTTCACCATGCCTTGCATGTTTTTAGCAGGAACCTGCAGGAGTCCTGAGTGACAGGAGTCAGGTTTCACCTCTGGTTCCCATTCATTGATCAGACTCTTACCGGCGCCCTGACGCTAAATGATCCACTAAGTGTGATTGATGGGCGGATTATGTGCAGGAACAAATGAACTGAAATGTTGTTTGGATTTTACTATGTGGTAAACATGCATCCATAGCAGCAACTTGGCTAAAGTACATGTAGTGCTCCTCAATTGTCATGAGACGGACATCACATATATATGTGTGTGTGTGTGTGTGTGTATATATGTGTGTGTGTGTATGTATATAATGACATCTGTCTCATGTCAGTGGAGGAGCACTACATGTACTTGTATGTATATATACTGTATATGTATGTAAATGTACAAAGATGAAGACAGATTATTATTATCAGGTCAAACTACAGGTTTTCCATTCACAACCTGTCCTCCTCTCTGTCCTGCAGGTCCTACCTGGACATGCTGAAGGTCATCATGTTCAGTTACCTGTTCTGGTTTGTCCTCACCATCATCTTCATCACGGGGACCACGCGCATAAGCGTCTTCTGCATGGGATACCTGGTCGCCTGCTTCTACTTCCTGCTCTTCGGTGGCGAGCTGCTGCTGAAGCCAATCAAAAAGATCCTGCACTACTGGGACTTCCTGATTGCCTACAACATCTTTGTCATCACCATGAAGAACATTTTGTCTGTGAGTCTGTGTACAGAGGACAGATCAACTGACTAAAAACAAAACACCCCACCTACAGTATATATAAATAATAAATCCCAAATGTTAATAATTTAAGCTTTAGTAAAATATGATCTTAATTAATCTGTTTGTGCCTTTTTAACCTTATTTTTTATTATGTAATATTTTGTTATTATTATTATTATTATTATTTTGCTGTGTCCGCAGATCCTGGCTTGTGGCTACATCAAGTCTCTCACTGAGAAGCAGTGCTGGTTAATCCAGCTGTTCAGTTTGGCCTGCACCATTAAAGAATACGACACCAAAATCGACCAGGAAAAGCTGCGTAAGTCAACTCAACATGTCCCCATTTCCATTCCTTTACATTAAACTTAGATGTTTCTCTCAGGAGTAGGAGGAGCACAAATCCCTGTTTTGCGTGTGCGTGTGTGTGTGTGTGTGTGTGTGTGTGTGTGTGTGTGTGTCTTCCAGCTGCCGATCAGCGGTGTGAGCTGCCCAGCGACGAGGCTGGGATCATCTGGGACAGCATCTGCTTCGCCTTCCTGCTGCTGCAGAGACGAGTCTTCATGAGCTACTACTTCCTCCATGTGGTGGCTGACATCAGAGCATCGCAGATCCTCGCATCCAGGTACACACACACACACACATATATATTATATATATATATACACATGTTACTGTGTAATGTCTGGGAGATGAGGCGTCAGCGCCCATGACGTCTTAATGTGTGGCCGTGTGTTCCAGAGGAGCCGAGCTTTTCCAGGCCACGATAGTGAAGGCGGTGAGGGCCCGGCTGGAGGAGGAGCGCAAATCTGTGGAGCAGCTGAAAAGACAGTGAGAATCAAAACTATTCAACCTCATCCATTGTTCCGTACTGCACTGATTCTTCATTTGAGCACAGCACACAATCGTGAATTTTAAAGCAGGATCCTTATAATGAAACATGGCTCTGGAATCATTGTTTCATGTAACCATGGTTACAGCTGTGTCAGCGTTTGAGTACGTCTAATGAGTGTCATTAGGTTGGATAATAAGGAAGTGTGACTCAGGAAGCAATTTCAGATGTTTTGATATAAAGCAACATCTGCCTCGGACTTTATTGTTTCCCGTAAGCCGGCTCTCAGTATATCATACTACATAAAGTCAATGTATTTCCACCACTTACAGATGCCTACAGATGCTCATGAGCTCTGATGATAATATCTACTTACCCTAATGAGCACTTTGCCGTTGCACAACGTGCACTAATTTCCATATGACGCCTGGAGATGTTTTTACGGTCGGTCCGCTGGGGGCCGTCGGTGATGCTCCTCTCTGTCGATACCCTGTGTCTCTTCACCGTCTCTCTGATCTAATCAGGATGGAGCGCATCAAAGTGAGGCAGCAGAAGTTCAAGCGGGGCAAGGAGAAGATGCTGAGCATGGCGCAGGAGTCTGGAGACGGACAGATGCTCGTCCAGCCGGAAGACGATGACGACGGTATGACGAAGCCCCCCAGGGCCTCAACATAGAAATATTATAAAAATGTATGCAGGATTGAAGTGATGGGTAGTAAAGCTCTGGGAAGGTGGGTGAGATGTGTGTTTGATGCTAATCAATATGTTGTATGATAATGACTGCTTCAGCTAAAAGAGCAGAAAGAAAAAAAAACAAACTTGAACTTGAACAGAAAAAGTGATGTTCTGATGTTGCACTGATGTATTTGTGGAATTTTAGGAGCACAGCGAACCAAAGCCAAGACCAAAAAAAAGCAGTGGTGGAGGCCGTGGGTTGACCATGCTTCCAGTAGGTTGACCCCCAAATCTTTTATCTCTTCCTCCACTCTGATTGGCCCTTGTGTCCTTGACCAGAACGATGAGGATTCCCATACTGCACCTGGGCTCTGAAGGCAGCGGCACGCCGGAGCTTTGTTCCATCCAGACTTTAGTCATTTTCTGTGTCTATTTAAGGGCCCTTGTTTCCTCTGGCTCTCGTTACACTGATGTTTGAACATTACTGTATATATACTATAACATATATACCCTAAATACACACACACACACACACACATATATATATATACACACATACACACCACACACATACTTACATATACATACTGTATGTATGTGTGTGTTTGTACTGTATGTATATACACATACACATGTATATGTGTATGTGTATACATGACAGTCTGTGAGTATCAGTGCTGGGCAGGGCTTCCTTAAATAGGCACATTGAGATGATGATAGAAAAAGACTGGCGGCTGGAGGAGAAAGGAAATGACCTGGGTCTCTGCTGAAGAGCCACAGGAACAGTTGGGAATCATTGAGTTGTAAAACATCTCCACGCAAAGACATGACGCCGACTCGCCTTTATTCTCAGTACTGGAATAAAGGATGAAGGGTGATGTTCATTCTTTGCCTCTAGACATGATCACCAAACAGGTATTAATTACCCTGCGGACAATTAAACCATGGTTTACACACTACATATATATACACAGTATATATACTGTCTATATACACTATATATATATACAGT
>JAFBJQ010000855.1:288071-375773 GCA_016785345.1 Trinectes maculatus
AGCATTCTTACATTTATGTACACTCAACTCCGGTCTTGCTCTTGCTAATGCACAGACGCACTACAGCGAGGGGGGGGGGGGTCACAAAAGTAGCATGAATGTGTGTGCATTAAATATCGCTTTACAGGGAGAGAGCATTAGCCTCATCAAAGATAAATAGGTCTTAGGAAGCTACACAGTCAGTGCATGTCTGTCAGAGGCCCGTTTGGTGCAGACGTGCCGCCGCTGTTAGTCTCACTGATGTGGAAAAGCTGTCTGCTAACTCATTTAAGAAAATGCAGAGAGACCATAAACTGCCACACAACGGAAATGTTTATTGATGCATGTGCAAAGTTTGACAGTCTTCCTCTTTGAGGAATTTATAGGAAGTGGGACAACAGCTCAAATAAATAAGGTAAACAAAATCCCTTTGTTACTTCTAGTAATATTTGAAAATATGTCATTATATCATGTACGTATAGAGGGTTTCTATAATTAGCAGTAAGATAAACAGTTACACAAAATAAACAGGAAATCAAATGGCACTGAAAACATCACTGCACAGTCCCTTTTTTTTTTAATATTTTACTCACTTTAGTTTGAGGAAGTCAATATGGAAATTGTCATTTGGACTCACCCGCGAGATATTTTTAGGGTTGGGGTGGATAACACACACCTGGAGGTAGACGAAAGAAAACGATTGGTCTACGATTGGTCACAAACTGCGTCATTCGAGTCGTCTTCTTGAATGTTCTGGAATAAGTGTGAATAAATCATTCTTAAGCATTATTATTATTATTCACAAACCTTGGTGACTTTGATTTGACAGTTAATTAGTCCAGACATGCATCAGCAGCATAATTGCATATATTCCAAGTATCAATACTGATATGACGCCATACAAATAAACACCTATACGATATGATTCATTTACTGGACATTTGTTAAGAGTTTGTTTTATTTTAATATAGCTATGGTAACATACCCACAAACTATAACAGCAAAATTTACAGCTTCACAGAGACCAGAAATAATAATACTACAGTAAGAGAACATTTACATACAACAGGCTTTCATACAATAACGAAGATAGAAGAATTATTTCTCATTATACTGTGGAACCAGCACAAGAAACAAAAGAGATTGTTTCTGTCTCGACTCTTTGTGATTTCTTACTTTTGGAGATATAAGTTGCTCTTTACTTATTTTTTTGCGCAGTCAAAATTAAACAGTTGCGAATGGGGGTTTCAGACACGTTTTTTTTTTAACTTGTACACAGAGGGTGTCGTGGTGCCGGAGTTGATGTATAGAGTCGATGTTTCTGGAGGCTGAGGGTTAACAGAGGCCTCCCTCATAATCATCCTCCTCTTCGGCACCAGCTGGTGCCCCACTAGCGCCACCCTGTGGCGCAGCTGCAGCCTTCTTCTTTACTCCTCCTCCAGGTACCCTCAGGGAAATGGCCAGCTTGGCGTACTGTTAGACAGCGGAGAAAGAAAAGCACCATCAGACATCACCTCTTTTATGAACTAGACTTGTATATAATGACAGTGTGTGAACTCACGTCATTGTCCATGTATTTCAGTAAAGGTGAGTTGCACACACGGTAGACCTGATCCTCGTCCTGCTCGTCATAGCCCTGCAGTAACGTCTCCATGGAAACGCAATCCTCGCTTCCACTGTAGCCAGGAAGACTGGTGGAGATCAAGTACAACTTCACATAAATGGCAGCACCGTGAACATGTGGTGACGTCAACGGTTAGCAAAGTGACAAGGTGACGCCATGTCATAACAAAATCTTTGAAATGTGCTCAAGGAAATGTTGTTCCCTTTAACAGCAGTTGAACCCTGATGACATTCTCATACCTGTAACTTTCTCTAACACATTTATCAGCTGCTACAAAGTCCCCTCTGTGAAGATGAACCAGAACTTGGGCTGTTGTTTTCTAAAGAACAAGAAAAACACACAAGTTAAGGAATTTGACAGGTTCATTTATTATTGTCTTAATGAATTTAATCACAGACAAAACTAACTCACCTTGAAACACATGGGGAAGTTCTCGATTTCTTTGTACATGTTCTTCTCTTTCTGCAGAGCGACTGTTGCTTCATCCAACCTGGGGAGAAACACGAGAACTGGGTGAGGAGCCATTAGACCACTCACACAGAAGAAATATCCATCTGATTTTCAAAATGCATTAAAATCAACAAGCTCATCATCCCAAAGTCACGTTTTCTCAAAAACACTCCAGCTATAATTTGGCACCACAGGAGATTCATGCCAATGGGTTCTTTACCTTTTTAACCTGACAAGAAGTCTGGAGGCTTTTCCCAGCAGTTCCACTGCCTGACGCAGGCGGTCTTCATTCTACAGACAGTGAAAAACACATTCACCTTATAACATAAGTCGGTGACGATAAATTGATTATTGTCAGCGGCTCTGCTTTACCTCAAACACACCAGCTGCCTTCTGATACAGGTCCACAGCTTTCTCCAGGTTGATGGGCTCAATCAGTCTGAGAAGAAATTTGTTTTAGTTTACGGGAAAATCATCCTCGTCAATGACATGCAAGCAAAAATAATAAGGTATCAAAGTGAATGTAAATTCTCAAAAGGCAAAATTCAGATTCAATCCACATATTAAAATAACTTATCATCATAAACCTACAGAGACTGAGGTTTGAAATATGTGAGTTTGTTGTTTTTTTTTTTTTTTTACTTTCCAGCTCTGTCCAGAGCCATTGCTGCGGTGTCAGGAGTCCCATTCTCCATGTACATCATACAGGCTTTCTCTATGTACTGGATGGCCTCCGGCATCTTCTTCTGTTCCTGTTGCAGCACAAACACAATTTGACTTCAGACAAATTCCCGCTGTCTTCCTCATATTAAGGACTTCAGTGATTGCAATGGGGCCTTGGACTCACCTTCATCATCATACCAGCCTGCTCAATCGCCCTAAAGAAGAAGGGGAGTGAAATTAAAACACACTGTTTTCATATGTGTGCTGCTGATTATGATATCGACATTATAAAAAACCAGATACTTACTTTGCTGCGTGAAAGAGCCTGACAGTTGAGTTAAGGAAAAGAGAAAGCAGACTGAAACAAGAGTCGTTCCTCATCACTGTGACTGACTCTTTTTTTTTAAACCCAAAACTAAACAAAAACGTTTGAACAAATAAAACAGTTGCTCAAACACGTGTGACGTCTTGTTTAGAGAGGATACGCCTTGTTTTCTGTGTGATATTCGGCTTCCTTCAGGTAAGCATCCTTCGCCTGCTCGTACTGTTTGGCATTTTTGAAGCACACAGCTATAAAGAGGACACAGACAGTGAGTGACAGGGTAAAGAAGGGTTCGAAAATGTGGGGCATCTGTTTAGATTCGGTTATGGCACCTGCTTTGGCGTATTCTGATGCTGCACTGTCATAGTCAGGCTTCCACTTTGTCAGACCTGTCTTTAAGCTAAAAAAAACCCCGCACAAATCATGATTAATAAAGTACAAGGTGGCAGAATCAGCAACATGACATGTTTACTATCGGATACAGAATCAGATAAAATAGCTCTCGGGTTAAACAGCCACACTGGCCTCACAGCTAGCTAACATTAGAAATGAAACAAATTGGTTGGCTTAGCATAAAATACGCTGGATTTTCGTCCCAACTCACCATTTCTCCGCTTTAGCAATGTGCTCATGAGCTTCGTTTATCTTCTGGGCAGCCATGTTGACAAATAAGACGATGCGTTGTATTGAATTTGTTGACGAGAAATCGCCGAGGATGTTGTTGGCTCGATGTTTGGATTATGGACTGCACCGTCACACGGTTGTCGCAGGCTACGGGAGCCGCTGAGGACAAAATACATCGACAACGCGAACAGTCCCAGTTGTGTAGTATATTTAAAATTGTATGTAGTGTTATAATGTTCCGTGTCACGTTTTTCTTAAAATCAGTATTTTATAAATAATTAAATAAACAAATAAATTTATATAATATTTTATTGATAATCTCACTATCCGGAAGCAATTGCTAATTTGAAGATTGTGCTCAAGTAGATTTAAGATATTACACCTGTATTCTTTCTTCAACCCTTTGAAGTAAAATATAGTTTAAAGACAATACTTAGTATATTTATAAGTATATTTATGTAGTACAAGTACAGTGGTAGTAAATGTAATAGAGTTAATTTGAAATGTAAAATGATAAGGTTAAATGTAAATTTAAAGGAAAAGAAGAAAAATACTTCATATACACTAAGATCTTTTGGCGGAAGCGGAAGTTTGTTGTTGCGTGTTGTCGATGACGTCAGGGCGACTCCTGTGACTAATGGCTGAACAACAACAACCGTCACCAAACGACAAACTTTCACAAACTTGTGCCGAGGCGAAAGAAAGTTGGAAGTAGCGCACTGTTTTGGTTGTGTAACTGTTTGTTTTTCTTGTCGCCACAAATGTGGAATTGCTGATGGATCCGAGGTATGACATACCGCGGAGGGCCGGCGGCGGCGGGGGCTCCGCGAACTCGTCCCCCGCTGCGGGGGCTCAGTCGCGCCGCAGGAAGATGCCTCCCAGACCCGCTGATTTCAAACTTCAGATCATCATCATCGGCTCCCGCGGCGTCGGTAAAACCAGCCTCTTAGAGAGATACACAGACGACACTTTCTGCGAAGCTTGCAAGTCGACAGTAGGTGAGGACATGTTTTTAGCAACTTTGTAATTGACATGTAGCAGGGCGCCGTCTACTTCCTGGAATAGAAGTTACCCCAACTAGCATAACGGTGGATGTTGTAAATACACGCAAACCTTCATCACTGTGCAGTAGCACTAAACAGAGGTTAAATTACCATCTGGAGTTGGCTAAATGAAGCTAACAACATTAACAACATAATTTAAGCTAACAAATCTGATTTAGCTTAGTGTTTCCTCCATGACACACACACGTCAAAGGCTTGACATCAGTGTTGTATATATCTGTCGTTATAGTAACTTTATTTCTCTACTTTTAATGCAAAGTTGAAAGAGATAGAATCCAGTAAAACTATATATATATATCCCAGTATGAAGATAGACACATTGGAAATTAAGTAAACTAATTCCATTAAAGAATAACACAACAAAATAGTTACTGGTATAGCATCTGCATTTTATTGTGTAACCCAATTTGGTTCTTGTGTTGCAGTTGTAGTTAATTAAACGATGGTATAGTGTTATTCCGTTGACTCTGTTTGTCACATTTCTACTAAAATGCTCACACATCATATATTTCTACGTAAAAACACAATCACATTGCATAATTGATCAGTGATGTGTCACTGTAAACAAGACTACACTGTAAAAACAAAATGCCGTGCCATGGTTAAAGTTCCTGAAGCCTGTTTGTAAGCGGTGTTGGGTAAACAGTCCTGTGACTCGTCCCTGCTGTCAGCCATAGTGTCTAATCCCAAAATAGTCACACACGGCGGCTGCTGTGGCAGAGCTCCATTTTTGTGCCCTGTTGTTCCCATGAGTCATTAATCCTGCTCTCCTCTGATCACGGATACCACAGAGCAAATCACCTGACAGCCTCTCATTTGTAGCTAAAAATGTTGTTTTCTAAATTTGAAATTTCTTTGTTTTAATAGATCGGTGTTATGTAGCTTAAAGAGTAATAGCTTCCAAAAATATAAAAAATTAACCAGTTGCATAGTTAAATGGCAGCAAAACAACACAGGGTGCAGGAGCCATATTGGCCAAGTTGATAGGTTTCCTTTTGAAGATGACATGTTCCTGTAATGTGGCTTTAATAGTGCTTTAAAAGACACTTTCCTTTGGGGTTGTGACGACCTCATAAACTTCACAGCTACATGGAGATATAGATAACAACCCGACGACAGATGACAGAAGGAAAAGAAACAGGAATCGGTCAGGGATTTGTCAGCCTACAGAGCATGACAGCTTTTTGATGCGATTTACCTGCGTGATCCACCAGAGCGATCCTTTTACACCAGACATCAGCAGAATCGTACGTCTCTAGTCGTTGTCAAGCTTATTGCTAGGAAGGATGTAGTTGTAATTGATGAGCGTGACAATTGGATAAATAAAATTGGATTGAACAATAGGAGATGCTGGTACATGAGCATGTTTGTTTGATTCCCCTCATAGGAGTTGACTTCAAAATCAAGACAGTTGAACTGAGAGGGAAGAAGATCAGACTACAGATATGGTGAGTCATTGGATCTTAGTAAATTATAGTTAAGGAAGCATTTGCGTGACAGTGTTGGGCATAAATGTGTGGGAGCTCCATCGCTTGTATCACTAGCATGTCTGACCTCTTCACTAACACCCGTCCATCCTCCCACCTCCACATCCCATTTAGTGTTAACTCCATCCCGTTTTTGTTCCTGCTCCTCCCCCTTCCTGTCCTCGACCTGTCCGATCAGAAGCCCCCACCCCACCCCCCAATGTGTCTAGTCTCATATGTCGAACTGCTCGCATCAAGCTCCGTCACTGCCACACCCGGCTTCCCTAATGCTACCGCTGTGCTGCTGCATCTCTGTCTGCTCTCCCTCTCATAAGCCAGACCGTGACTCACAGGGGGAACAGGGAGAGAGTGGCTGGCTGAAGGTACAGTAACACTGCACTGTGAGTGTGGCCCAAACCCTCATGCTGCTAATCCAGACTCATGATTATTAGCTGAATCATAACAGCACAGTGTTTTACCTAAGTTTCAGTGTTTCTGCGTTAAGAAACACACACATATTTTGTTTTTCAGACTCCATTACACTTTATTTCCCACATTGTAATTAATACAAACCCCATAAACTACCTGAGAGGAAAACAAAACAACAAAAACCTAATGGTTTGTTGTGCAAAAATGAAACCACGCCTGCCTGCAATGCCAGTGGGCGCCCCACTTTGGGAACCACTGACTTAACACATGCATTTAAAAATATCTGTGCACTGTCATTTTTATAATTTGACATATTTGATCAAGAGAATCTAGTCTAGTTTCAAATGTATGTATGTTGGTTTGATCAGTACTAGCTGCTATTGTTTTGAAGAGAGTATCAATTGAATTTTAGGTAATAGTAACACTTTCAGTATTTATGAACATTTATTTGTATGTAATATACTGTATATTTGATGTATGATAAAGCTGTAACTGGAATGTTGTTTTTTAGTATCGTGTTATTACAATTTTATTTACTCTTTTTTTAGTTGATTATAATGTTTTAATGGTTTAATTGATAATTGAATTTAAATTGAAATGAATTAATTATTATGGATTATAATGGTCTGTCTTCAGGGATACTGCTGGCCAGGAGAGATTCAACAGCATCACATCAGCCTACTACAGAGGTGCTAAGGGAATAGTGATCGTGTATGATATCACAAAGCAGGAGACCTTTGACGATCTTCCCAAATGGATGAAAATGATAGACAAGGTAAACAAACACAAAGGACACTGTGTTAAATTGTTGACAGACCCAATTGTAAACAAATTATCATTATATTTCTTTCCTTGATTTCATTTTAACTCCCCCTTTGTGGCTACACTGTATAGTCTGCCTTTTTGGCAGTATGCTGGACAGATTTTATTGTAGTGGCTTGTGTATGAAATGTGCAGGTCGTGATCTCCTGATGTGTCTCGTCTCTGCTCTCTGTTTTGTTCAGTATGCCTCAGAGGAAGCAGAGCTTCTCCTTGTCGGGAACAAGCTGGACTGTGAGAGTGATCGTATCATCTCCAGACAGCAGGGAGAGAGGGTGGGTTCAACTCGCAGCTGAACCCTTTCAACATATCGCAGGACCCCATCTTTATTTTCTGTGCCTGTGAAAATCTCCTTTCTCTCTTTCATATGTTACAGTTTGCCTCTCGAATAAGTGGAATGCGCTTCTGCGAAGCTAGTGCCAAGGATAACTTTAATGTGGATGAGATTTTCCTGAAGCTGGTGGATGACATTTTAAGCAAGGTCGGTGTATTATGAGACCCAGTTCAGGAATTAACATCTGACCTTACAGATCTAATCATAAGTGGACAGCTCTAAGTGCAGGTGTGAACATACTTCCTGAATGCTACATCTCATCTAATTAGAGAGGCAATTAAAGAACTGATCATTGTGTTAAAATTGTTGCAGATGGATTGTTATCTTTATTACTGATAATAATAATCTATTACTGCATCTTGATTGTCAGAGGAAACTTCCATTATCAACTGTAAAATTTCACTGCTTTCAATTAACTGTCCATTGTCTGCTTACTGTTCTTTTGTGTGTCTCCTTTTCCGTTCCTGTTTAAAAACAACATTTTCTTCTGTGTTATTTACAAAGCAGGACATACTGAACTTTCAGTAAGTTGCCCGCTGTCTGAATATTCCACATATTAACTCTAACTGTTCTTTGATTCTACAGATGCCTCTGGAAGTTCCCAACAATGAGCTTTCCAACAGCGTCCTGTCTCTGCAGCCGGAACCGGAAGTGCCTCCGGAGTTGCCCCCACCTCGCATGCGCTGTTGCTGAGATTGGTCCCCCATCCCACACACAAACACACACACACTCTCACACTCTCTGCTAACACCCAGCTCACATATGCACAGCACCAGTCTGACCACCAGGGGGCATGACACAGCAGCAGTTTGAAAGGATCTACCACTGCTCCTTAGACGCAGGGACACTCTCCAGCAACCAGTATTATCTTCCCTTTGTTTCTTCTTCTCCTGTTTTTAACTGTACACTATGGCATCACACTAACACTTGGGCCTGGTAAATGATCCACTTCCTGCCACCTCTCTGTCTTCACTCGACCCAGACTACCTCATTCCTCTGACCGTTCATGGTAGAGAGCCCTCCGGTTGCAGTTGCACATTTTTGGTAGAGGGGGATTACGGAGGGCGTCACAGCTTGTTCTCTTGCGGTTTTATTTTGTCACCACACATATTTTACACTAAGATTAAAGTTATCTGTGTTTCCCCGAGGGTCTGTTATCTCTGCATTTTCAATCTCACAGAGAAGCTTAGGTAAAATCTGGGTCTAGGTACAGTTGTTTTATATTCTTATTAATAGGTGTTATTACCAAGTGGTAAACAAGAGCACATGATGTAAATAGGATGTGTTGCTGTAATGACTGGACAAGGTGCAGATTTTCTGTGGCCAGCGGTAGGTGGCTGTGTGGTGGTGATCGTTTTGGATCCCTTTGCCTTAAAGTATTAAAATGGCCAAAATGGCTTTTTTCACATTTTTATAAATCGTGATGTTTTGCACTACAATCCATAGTAACCAGTCAAACTGACATGCAGGTAAGGAAAAGTAAGGAAATTACGCTACTTGTAGGTAAGCTCTAATCCACATCCTGTTGAAGTAGGTTGGAGGTGCCAGGAGAGATGGGTAATGTAGTCTTTGATGGCTACACAGGGACATTTTCTTTGTGTGGCTGGTTTTTCAGAGGGAATAGAGACTGTAGAAAGCGACACAGGCACATGGTTCAAGCCTGCGTGCTGTTGTTTTGTTACTGATGTGTTTTTTTTGTTGTGGCGTTGTTGTTTTTTTTCCCCCTTCGAATTCAGAAATTATTTTGGAGATTGTGAGAGTCTCCCTCTCGGGGGGAAAGGCGCAGGAGGGTTTGTGTAGTATTTGAATGACTCAGGAACTTTGGTCGGCTCATATCTGCTCATGTTGTCTGGAATTGTATTTCAGACCTGCTTCAAGCTTCATATCACATTAAAAACATCTCGCTGTGTTTTGTAGAGGAGGATCGCAGCTTTGAAATGAATCTTGATATGTCATCACTTGCACAGTTTAAACAAGCTATGCATGTAAAGCTCACCTTTGTTCATGTAAACATTAATCATCATTTAATTCCTCTGCCTGTGTTGTGAGATTAACGCAGTATGAGCAACGTGCACTGTGGGTGTTTGTTTTGTCGATACATGTTATCGTCAAAGCCGGTGTGAAAGATGAGCCCATTCAAAGAACTCTGTGGATGTTAAACGCCACGTTATGGATTGTAACAATGAATCATTTCATCCCAAAAGGAAGACTTTTTACACTCAATGACATCCGAGCACATTTCACAATAAGGTTATCTGCCAGCAAATGACCTTTACACACAAATTATCTTGAAATTAGCTTTTTTTTTTTGAAGCAGTGATTTCTGAACATTTGTTCCAACATTGTGTTGTGGGATGAAACCATTCATTCCCCCCCTCCCCGACCTTTAGTATTTACCACTAACCCTGTGGTCTTTGTTTTAGTAGCCTTACTACTCAGTGTTTTAAATATACGTTTTAAAAATGCTTTTATTTTGAAATGTTTATCCTTTCAGATGGAAGCCTTTACTTTGTATTAAACCCATTTTACGTCTTTGAAAAATATTTGGCATGTTCAAAGTGCATTTGTGGTATTTATAACTTGTGGCATTCTTGAACTAATTAAATGCAATTAAAGATTTATATATATATATATATTTATTACCTGACTGTATGTTCATTTATTTTTTGTCCCTTTACGCTGAACTGGTCTGCTTTCTTCTGTTTGCTGATTTAAAAAACAAAGAGAGAGAGAAAAGTGAACAGGGGTCATGATGGTGATATTGATTAGAAGATGATGGATGAGCGGAGGGAGGTGACTGTTGCCGCCTCCTGGGGGCGTCACTGCACCTCATGTGACGTTGTTCAATAGCCAGTGGTGCATGTATGCAGTGTGTGTGCGCGTGCGTGCGTGTGTGTGTGTCACGCGCTGGCCCTCGGTGCGCTGGTGAAGCAGCGGCGCATGCGCGCTGTAGGAAATCACGGCAGTGGAGCCTCACACCGCAGCGTCTGCAGACCTGACTCGTCCGGTCTGAGGGAGTGCTGAGTGAAGGGGCGCGAGGCGAGGCGAGGGGGCGCGAGACGCACAGGGATGGAGAGCCGGCGCGAGTAGGCAGAGGAGGGATAACGGTCTGCAGATGCAGCCTGCCTGTCTCACCCCCCTCTGATCAGCGGTGAAGCCTGCTGGGCGCACGCGGGATGGAGTGAGACTCCAGCCGGCGCAGGATGCGCATCCCCGGCTCGACAGGGACGAAGGCAGAGAATCCCGGCTGTTTTCCTGCTGTCGCCCGGAGTCACAGTGTTCCCTCCCCCGGTGCCGTGGACTGATCGTTTCCCTCGCCGCCCTCCTGCCGCCGGTGTCGGTGTATGATGGAGAGCTCCAATGGCAGCGACAGCAAACCGCAGAGCATCCACCAGCTGGAGAGGAAGAGACTGAACCGTGCGCCCTCCCCGGCCAGACCTTTCCTCAAGGAGCGGAAACCTGCGGCCATCGGACCCAAATCCCCCAAACTCAGCAAGCAGCATCAGCATCTTCATCATCATCACACCGCCTCCTCCTCCTCCTCCTCCTCCGTGTCCTTATCCCAGCCCAACCGCAGCTCCAGGCGCAGCGCCGCCGCCGCCGCCGGGGCCAAGGAGAGACCCGCCGCCGTGAGAGGCAGCCAGGCCCGGTCCACTGTGGTGAAGAAGCCCGGGAAGGTTCCGCAGCCTGCGGCGGCAGCAGAGCCCAGACCCGCCTGCATCAAGCCGGACAGCAGCAGTCCGATCCTCGCCAAAGGCAAGAAGGGGAAACCCGCCTCCCCGGGCCCGCACCTCCATGGCTCTCCGATCCGGGTGCCCACCGCGGCGCCTCTCGGCCGGGTCAGCCAGACCGACAGCAGCTCGGACCTCTCCGACTGCCCGTCCGAGCCGCTGTCGGACGAGAACCGGCTGGCACCGGCCGCCAGCAGCGAATCCGAGTCCGGTACCGGCTCCAGTGACCGGGACCAGCAGGGGGGAGTCGACAGTGCGCCGCGGGGAGAAGCGGCCGGAGCCGCGGCTTCTCCTCCTCCACCTGCTCCACCTGCTCCACCTGCTCCGCCGCGCGCACCGGAGGCTCCACCGGGCCAAGGAGGCGCCACACAGGCTCCGGCCGCTCCGGAGCCGCACGGAGAGAAACACAAGCAGGAGGAACACACAACAACAACAACAACAACAACAACAAGTGCACAACTGAAAGCAGCAGGCACGAAGGGCGTCACCGAGGACGATCTGCTGCGGGAGGTTGAAGATCTGAGATCAGAAAACGACTACCTCAAGGTGAGAACACACAACCACCACAACACACCACAACACACCACCGCCTGAACACAGGTGATGCCCCACAGCCACCATGTTGTCTCCATGACCCCCTGAGCATCCCTGTGCATTTGACCTTTACAGCCAGGACACAGCATCCTGCGTGACCTTTACATTTCACCTTTTTTTAAAAAAAACACAACAAAAGCATCCATCAGTTGTTGATGTTTTCACAAAAAGACACAAGGTCTCAGTCTGGATGCAGAGGTTTCAGCTGTACACACACAGAGCTGCACTTAACACTGAACACAACAATAGATTCATAACACACACTGCCTCAACTGTGTAAGTGGACTGTCCTCATAACTGTGTGAGGGGACGACAACAGATAACACAATCATGCAGTTGGCAGATGGGAGACAGGTTTATTTGTATGTTGCCGTCAGTGTTTTTTTTTCAAACTTGTGGCTCAGTGGGAAAAAAAACAAAAACTAAACAAAAACACAAAAGCCTTAATCAGCTTTGCTGCCTCCTGCTGTAAAGGCTTCATCCCACAGGAGTTGATAACAGTCGCCCAGCGTGGGGGTTCAAACGCCCTCCTGCCGGTCTGTCAGGCTGCCAGCTGGGTACCCGAGGTGACAGGGACCCCAACCCCCATGTCCCCAAACGTCTGGGCGAACCCCCCCCCCCCCCCCCCCCCCCCCGCCTGATTCTATTATCCTCACGTGTTTATTCTAGTGTTTCAGTAACGTTTTGCTTCTTGAAACGCAAAAGAAAAGGGATTTGAACAAAGATGATAACAAAAGTGAGTTTCAGGGCTGTAAATGACCATTATTCTCATTGCAATAGTGTCACACACACACAACACACACAACGTTACGCAAGACTCAGTGTTGTGTTTGTTTCTATTGTAGAACAGTTGTAAACACTTATGTTTATGTGTGCTGTTTGACTACGGCTGAAGGAGTCCAATATGAATTAGTCAGTCGAAAGTCAACATGCAAATCTGTGAACGATTGAATCGTTAAGACTTTAATTAAGAAACAAGACGTTGTAGACAAATATGTAGAAAAATGTCTTGTTTTGTAATTAAGGTCTTTAATAATTAGTAGAGGACAAATCATTTGTCTATAAAGAGGATTCATTCTGTAGTGAAGAAAATATTGTTATTATTATTATTATTGTTCCAGGCAGATGAATGTGTGATGAAATCTGTAATTATCGGACTTCCTGTGTCCTGCCATAAGAGCTGCTGGAGAAATATATGGATTTTCTCATTAGCTATCAGTGACTGAGTGTCTACACACTCTCCACAAACATCAGTGATTTTCTCTGAACACATAAGAGTGCTCCCAGGATGCTGTTCTGCCTCTGGTCCTGCCTTTAACCTGGCCATTGATTGGACCGACCCGGTGCGAGGTCATTAGCTCCTTGCACCCGGGGCCCTCCTCAGATAACAATGCGCTCTTTGCATTTCCAATGAGGACAGATTTAGTTTTCATGAACCGACACACACCGCTTCCCCCTCAGTGTCCAGTTGTCCCTTCATTAGGTGCTCGTCAAGGCTCCTGGAATATCCGACCCCAGGGGAAATCTGCTGAGTCAACCGATTCCTTTGGGATAAGAGGCAAACAGATATCGTCATGGTTACGGAACAAACAATAGTAGATAAATCTCTTTGTCCAGATTGGGACGTTTCATTTTGACAGGAGATGGGGAATATGAATGCGTCTGATCCAAGAGATAAGATGCTTAGAGCCACCTAGTGATGTTACGTCATCGGTACTAAGAGCATTTGCATCACTGGAACTCATATGTAATCATATAAAGGCATTAACTTAATCTACAACAGTGTATTTATAACACACTGTCTCACAGCCTCACGCCTGAAACACGTGACCCTCGCTTAAAATATATGTTGCGGAATGACGAAATGGAAAAACTGAGATTCCTGGTTCATCCATTCTCACCAACATGATATCTCAGTAACTCCTGGAGGAAATGTCTCCACAAGCAAAGGTCAAAAGGTCACTGTAACTCAACAATTCATGTGCTAACTATGACAACATTTCAAACAAATGTCTAACAGAGATTGAATAAGTAAGTCATAGAGTTTTCGTCTATAAGGTCAAAGGTTAAATCGTCACTCTGCTGCAATATTTTATATAATATATCTATGTTCTATCTGCCCTTTAACATCTCCACAAACTGACACCGTGTCCACTCTGTCCCCTCAGGATGAAGTGGACGAGCTGCGGGCGGAGATGGAGGAGATGCGAGACAGCTACCTGGAAGAGGAGGTCTACCAGCTGCAGGAGCTGCGCAGGGATCTGGACCGGTCCAACAAGAACTGCCGCATCCTGCAGTACCGCCTGCGGAAGGCCGAGCAGAAGAGCCTGCGGGCGGCACAGACCGGCCACGTGGACGGAGAGCTGCTCCGCAGTCTGGAGCAGGACCTGAAGGTACAGCGCGTGAGACAGTACACACCTTTGTGTCTTTGCATTCATTCAGAATTACTGCAGGAACTCGTCATCTGTATGTGTTGTGTACTTTATAATATGTAGGTTACAAAATTTACACCACGCACCAGAATTATTATGCAAATTGGACCAAAGTGTCATAAAGATTTCAGCTTTTTGTTTAAACTCCTGGATGGTGTTGTGTCTCACGGCTCTTTGGATCACTGAAATAACTCTCACACACCTGTGGTGATTAGTTTGACAGGTGAGTCCAATTAAAGGAAAACTATTCAAGCAAAAGCTGTGTGAGGGAGGGAGGCAGATCAGGTCTGAGCAGCAGCTCTGAGCAGCAGCTCTGAGAGGCTGTTCGCACGTCCTGCAGAGAAATACAAACAGGAAGTCTCCAAAAAGTCACAAGTTCAATGGATGCAAGCGCTGTGAAGGTGATGTCAGAGAAGACGTCCTGTGTTAACATGTAACTTGGCCTGTTGAGATGTTTGTAATTGAAATAGCTATTGACCTCCTAATGCTGCAAATTCAACAAATGACCATTTCCAGTTCTGTACAACCTATAAAATGTTGTGAAACTCTGTTGTGCATTATAATTTGGAGCAGTGCATTTTAGGGTTTTTTTTAAAATTAAAAAAACAATACTGTTGTTCATCACTGGGAGTTTTGTTACTCTCACGGCTGATGACTTGAAAATTATACTGACAATTGCATTGATCATTTAGGAAAATCAGAGGAAAACTATCATATGCATAATAAGTTGGAACGTGGTGTTATGTTGACATGTGTTTTACAAAGCAGGTTACACTTATTTTCATGACCAAAATGACAAAGAAACAATCACTTAAGTCTGTTATGTTTAAAAAAGAACAACTTAGTAGTCAGCACTACATAGTGGTCAATTCAGCATCATGACAACAGTGGATATCTGTGGTGATTTGGTCTTTATGATTTTTTTAACACAGGTTACATCCGGTGTGTGTGTGTGTGTGTGTGTGTGTGTGTTGGTGTGCATATGTGAGCTCATGTAAACAGTACAAACAGTGTATCTTCAAACGAAACACAGCGTACTGTATTGTGTGGATAAATAATACATGGTGGATGTTGTTGTTGTCGTTCATGTCAGGTGGCCAAAGACGTGTCTGTGCGTCTGCACAACGAGCTGGAGAGCGTGGAGGACAAACGCAGCCGGGCTGAGGACGAGAACGAGCTGCTGAGGCAAAGGATCATCGAGGTGGAGATTTCCAAACAGGCGCTGCACAACGAGCTGGAGCGGAGCAGAGAGGTAAAGAGATGTTGATGATGGTGATGGTGATGATGATGATGATGATGATGATGATGATGGTGGTGATGTTGATGATGATGATTGTGATGTTGATGATGATGATGGTGGTGATGATGATGATGGTGATTGTGATGATGATGATGATGGTGGTGATGATGATGATGATGATTGTGATGTTGATGATGATGATGGTGGTGATGATGCTGGTTGTGATGTTGATGATGATGATGATGGTGGTGATGATGATGATGATGATGATGGTGGTGATGATGATGATGATGGTGGTGGTGATGATGATGATGGTGGTGATGATGATGGTGGTGGTGATGATGGTGATGATGGTGATGATGGTGATAGTGATGATGGTGATGGTGATGGTGATGATAGTGGTGATGGTGATGATACTAATTGTGATGATGATGGTGATTGTGATGATGATGATGGTGGTGATGATGGTGGTGATGATGATGGTGATTGTGATGATGACGATGATGATGTTGTTGTTGATGATGATGATGGTGATGATGATGATGATGATGGTGGTGGTGATGATGATGATGATGATGATGATGATGGTGGTGGTGGTGGTAGTGATGGTGGTGATGATACTGATTGTGATGATGGTGGTGGTGGTGATGGTCAGAGGCTGGTTTCAGTCCTCCAGCTTCACATTTGCTGTCATGTTTTTCACTTTGTGCCACTGTGTCTCATCACATCGTCACATGTTGCCCAGTGAGGAGAGGACTCCTCCATGTGGTGATGAGATGAGCGGAGGTGTTGCTCCTGCTTAAGGTTCAGGTGCTAAGACTAATTGGTCATGACAGCAGCGGTTTACCTGCAGCACACAGGAAGTAGGCTAATACCTGACCAGTCTGTATGGAGGCGGGGCTTTGTTTGCCACTGTGCACCTCAGTGTCTGCACGACGCCTGGCTCTCTTCCTGTTGCACACTCCAGCCTCTGTTGTCACTTGATGCTGGTAACCTCAAGATAAAAGTGTGACGTGAGAGGATGCTGAGATACGGCCAGGTCCTACTGACTGCAGATCAGTTTTTGTGTTTTCCCCCCCTGAGGTTTGTCCCTTGAGAAACAGAAACCATGTCTGATGGTGCATTTTGCCTGATCCGCAGACACGCGTCTTTATGATGCAGCACATCAATGTTTTTATTTACAGTTTCTCTGCATAGGATTTATCGTCCTCATTTTCCCGGGATGTTCATAACGCACAGCCGGAACACTGTTTTCCGAACCTCACAATCGTCCCTCTGCCCCTGGAGATAAACATCAGTGACAGAGGAGCAGGCTTATTGATGAACTGTTCTTCAGCCTGCTCCTCTCCTCCTCTCCACCTCCATCAGACCTGATGTGAGACACTTGAGAAGCTCTCGCTGCTCCTGTGAGGTCACCCATTGGCCGAGAGATTTTTCATCCCTCCGACTGCGGAACAAAAAAACCCCACTGATACGCGTAATGAAATGGAACTAATGAAACGTCAGCGTGCGTAACAGGAGCACGGGGTGATTTATTAGGTGTTTCCAGTCCCCCGTGATGGATTCATCTTTCATTGCAGCTGATTATAATCCTCTGTGCTCAGCCTTTCCTCCCTGGTGACCATCAGGTAGACCATGTTCTGTTCTGTGGTACACAACACGTTTTAAAATGACGTGGAAATTCACTCATCGCCAGGTGGATTGTGAGTTACATTTTCAATGGTGCTGCCTGATTCCATTCATTTCATGTCATTTAGCAGGAATCTCAGATTTAAAAAAAAAAATATCTGAAGAACGTCAACAAATAAACTGCGTGAAAGGTGGAACCAGGAAATAATTGGCAAACCTGTCTGCGCCTGAAGGAAACACGTTTTACCCTCCAGCACCGGGCAGGATGAAGCCATTCATTTACAAACCTGTTGTCTTAATCAGTCAACTGACAGTGTTTGCACTGATGTAAAAGTAGGAATCGACTTTAGAGGCGCCATACTTGAGGTTGTTTTTGGTTTTTTTTGTGCGTCATTACTGCAAAGGTTTGAGGGGGGGAATGTATTTTTAATAAATCACGTCAAACGTTGATGCAGCCATCGTTTGCTTCACATCAGAGCAGCTGCCTCCTGCTCCTCTCTCTCTTCTTCCCCTGTAACATATCAGCTTTGAAGAATCCCCCCCCCCCCCCCCCCCCCCCCCCCCCCCACACACACACGCCCCCCCACCCCTTCATCCCGCTGCTCCCTCTCCTCCTCTCTCCTCTGCTGGAGGAGAGTGAAGGAATCTCATTGACCTAGTTAATATCTCCTGTCAGACTTGCACCAATGGGAAGTGGGGCTGGGGCGTAGCAGCACAGGGACGCCGCTATAAGTCGGAATCTGCTGCAGTGACACACATAAAGTTTTTGTTTCTCATTTGCATAACGTGCACATCCAACACAGAGCAACTGGAAAAATCATCATATTGCATGAAAGCCTGCAGCCACAGGTGATATATGATGTCTGAGGTTTCCCTCCTTTGAAGTTGAGAGGGACATGTCTCCTGCACGTGGACACGTCTTCCTGCTGTGGACCAGTGGATCCAGACAGGATCTGTTTAGAGAACAGACCAATCGTCCTTTGACCCAGATCTGAAAACCGGTTACACAGTTTCCATCCTCGTCACCGTCACAAATGTTGTGAAATGAGTGGTTATATTTAGGCAGGTTGACGGCACCTTGGCCGACTGTAACTGAGTCACCGCGTTTCTCGCCTGTCTTCCAAACACACGCCGCAGACAGACAGACAGACAGACAGACAGACAGACAGACCGTCCCAAATATACAGCTCCCAGTAGCCAGCTGCTGGGCCCAAGCCTTGATTGAAGTATAGTCCCCAACAGAGGTTTTTTTTTTTAAGCGTCGCAATAATACAAACAGAGAGATTTCCAGATGCAGATGATGAAATATGATTTTTTTTTTTCATTCTTTACTGTGACGTTTTGAAAGGAATTAGCTGGTGGTACTGGGATTTGAACCCGTAACCCTCTTGCTGTGAGGAGGCAGTTACTAAACCCACTTTGGTCCACACCCTCTCGGCTGGACAGACAGACAGACAGAGGCTGTGGACCAAGTCCATGTCATGACTCATAGCAGTTCACTGTGGGCCTCTGCTGTCACCTGGGCTCAGATGTCCTCGTCTGGTTGGTGGAAACATAATGGTTTTTCAAACCTCGCCTTCCTCCTTCATTGGCTCCCCTCCCACCATTTTCAAGCCATAAAGGCAGCATGTGTGCAGCAGTGAAGACCCCCCTCCCCCACCCCCCCACCACCAATCCCCCCCACCGCCGTCTTGTTACCGACCCATTGTGATCCATTTGACGCACACATGGGGACAGTGAAATACTGCACAGACCGGCAAACAGTGGCTCGGGGGTTAAATTGACCTCATTATCCGACAGCTGGACATCAATTTGTGCTCCCGTCTTTACCCCTCATCCTCCGACCTACACCCTCCTCCACTCCCCCCCACCCCCTGACCCCCACCCGCAAGCTGAGCTCCAGTCACAAAGGAAAATAACGAGGATCAGCTGTGTGTGTGTGTGTGTGTGTGTGTGTGGTACGTGTTAATGTGCAGGAACCATTGTTTTGTTGTTGTTGAAATATCTCTTCCCGTTTCTGACTTGTCAGCATTATTTCGCCTGGAGGGATGGGGGGGTCGGGGGGGGGCTGCTGCAGTTGAATGTAGCTCTCAGATCTGAACATCATGATGAGTGCATCAGTGTGCCCTCCCCATCTCTGTGGGTGACACACCTCTGGCACGCCGCCATTCACTGCTTCCAGAATACCCTGCAGAGGCGCTGAGGAGTTCGCAGCCTGTTGACACGGCTGCTCCTCGCTGCCCCTTCTGGCACGTCTGAGCCACGGTGTCGCTCCTGTGTCTGTGAAGGCCTACTTTTAGTAGCGGGTGTGAACTGATGCTGACTGTCCATCCATGACCTCCAGCCTCGGATGTATTGGCCTCTCCCGCTCACCTGCGTCTCCCCCGGGATCGTTTCTGCTGACTCGGCATGTTCTTTTACAAGCAGCTCATTTCACACACATTCCCACCTGGGAGCTGCCATCACAGTCCCCTGGTTTCACTGAGACCTGTGTGAAGAACCAGCTGCTAATTCATCATTCATTGTTATATAATATAACCAAAACCCCCTCTCGGTGTTTAATGATGCAACAGCGTGCGTGCAGTTGAGATTTAATTGATAGCAGAACCAGGAGGGACGGCAGCAGCTGTTTGTCACTGGGAGCCGAGAACATCAGCAGGAAGTGTTCATTCAATCATATTTACAGTTGGATTCTTGAACTGGTGTTTAAAAAGGCCCCTCATACCTCGACTCGAGATCTCATACAGACCACTCGTTACCATGGCAGCCAGAGATGGACAGACCAGCCTGGCAACGGCTCATTCATTAGCGTGTGAAGATTTCCCGGCGTCACTGCTGTTCACCGGACAACCGACACGTTTCTGTCTGACTGCGCTGACAGAGGAGCGGAGGTCAGAGGAGTCGGTGATGGAGGAATCAGGCGCCGTGGATGGAGGAATGAATGAAAGGCTCTGTGGCGTGCAGGAAGACTGTACATATTTGAACCTGCCTCTGGCTTCACGCGCTTTGTGTTTGGACAGAGATGAAAGCGATTCCTCATCTCATTAAAGCATCTCAGAGGCAGCGTCCCACAGGAAGCTTCTCTTACCGACGCTGATGAATGAATCTGTGCAGTCCACACTGCTTTGTGCACGGCGAGACGCGCGCTGAAATAAAAAACGCCATGGCGGCAGAATGAGAGTGAATCTGAGCGGCAGCTGATGGTGATTACAGCTGCTGCTGATGGGAGCTCGCCGACGTTCAGCCTGCTTGCTCGCCCCTCCCCCTCCCCCCCACTCCTGCGGCCTTCTTAGCGTGGGATCTGCCGACTCAGCGTTACACTTTCGAGGTGTTCGAGAACCTGTTTGCCAACAAGCTATTGCGTAAGAAACACCCGGCGCACACACGCAGTGCCTTGTGATTGTGCGATTGTGTGTCACTGTTAAAGCCTATAATCAGACAATTTGTTAATAATAACACAGATGATTTCTGTCTCCTGTTTATTTCTAATTAGTATGAAACGACATGTGTGCCGAACCAGGAACCAGGAACCTTTTTGGGATAAAATCCTAGTTTCATCCTAAAGGTCGTCCAAACCTCGACCTTTAGGTCTCGTGTCTCTGGTTTGTGCCAGTTGGCGGCGCGGCGGCGTGTTTCCTGCACGCTGCGTGCCGCTGCTGTGGCGTTGTCGGGGGACATGGAAGGGAAAGGGGGGGAGTGACCTGTATGTGCACACACTGCCATACAGGATGATGTATAACCGATGCATGGCAGCGTAGGTCTCTATAGCTGCTCGGCATCGATTCCTCCGAGATTTACTGTTTTCCCAGTCTATAGGTTGCTATAGGACCTACAGGTCTCTAGTGGGCGACCAAGAGTAGAAGCCCTCGTATAACACGACCTTTACTGCCAGAGGTTGACGGAGGCGTATGGCGTAGTGTCCCCTCTCTGTTTGATAACACGATAACCGGTCGTAATCAGTCAACGATCAGATCATTTGATTTGTGCAGGGATACAGATCCAGGATTTCCTGCATCACACACAGATCAGCCATAATGAATATGGATAAAGGAGTGGATTTCCAGGATGGGCTTTGTTTGTTTTTCCTTATTGTAGTTTGCTATCGACCTAAAATATTGACGACTGCGTGCACCACGTTTGTGCATGAAGGAGATTTTTTTTCTTCTTCTTTAGCTTTGACACTAGCCAAAGATGCTGCTAATGGGAATGTGGGTGCAGGAGTGAGTCCGTTTACAGGAAGCTTGATGCGGGCCTGACATTGGAATGACCTCAGACGGCTGCATCCATCCTGCCTCTCTCACACGCCACAGTCAATGGCAAATTGAATTCCACGGTGCACGTTTGGCTGATGGAGCATATCCAGATGCACAGTGGTATATTTAGACCACTGCAGGTGATTGATCGTCTGCAGAAATACCACCGTGCCGTCAGTCAACATCATCATCAAAACACGGAATGTGTCCTGGGACGACGGGACAATTGAATTAGGCGAAAGAGTGTTCGACACTGATGTGCGTTTAGCATTAAGTTTCTGTTTTTAATGAATTCATTGAGAGGGATTACAGGCGGATTTCATCCAGATCTCGCTAATATGATCTGCGGCTCAACGTGTCACAGCGACTTATCTCTCTGAGCGATGGTTATTCTGTCGCGTTGGAGTCGTAGGCTTAGCTTTATCAGCAACCAGCAGCCGTCACAGCGCCCCCCCCAGGCCCCTGCCAACCCCTCCACCCCCTCCTTTGTGTTGGTCACACCACGCTTCCTGTTCAATCCCATTACCAGAGCCAGACGTCGCTCTCCGCACTGTGCACGAACATAAATAGGCCAAGCTGGTGAGTACAGAAAATACACTCGCTGTGTTCCCGTTCCAACTCGTCCTCCACCCTGGAATGATCTTATCCCGCCCTCTACCCTCCCTGTTTGTTTTTGGCGATGTCACTGTGTGATGTCATCCAGCACTTAGTGTGAGAGTTCACAAGATTCTTTCCTTTTGGGAACAACATCCGTTTCTCCAGGATTCACTGCGCAAATGTTTCCCATCGAACGTAACGGCAGCTCCTCGCACCTCGTTAACTTTAGCGGGAACATAAATACACTTGTCACACACACACACACGCACACACACACACACACACACACACAGGCACAGAGGGAGGAGACACCAGATCATCCAGATAAACCTGATGTCCAACACGGGTCATCTGCTGCGTTATTAGTCAACAGAGAACTACACACGCGTTTTTGTTGTTGGCGTGACATAATTCACACAAACACACAAACGCACACACACTTAACAGTACAGTGCGTGTGTGAAGCCAGAGAGGGAGGAGGTGTGGAAAAAAGTATGACGAGGAGTAAAGAGTCGGTCGGTCAGTGATGGCCCTCAGGGGCCCCAGGGGCATCAGGGGCATCAGGGGCATCAGGGGCCTCAGGGGCATCAGGGGGACGTCTTGTGTAACTACAGTCTGCCAACGCCACAGACTGACTGATGCCCTGGGGACTAAAACCAGTTGCACCACCACAACAACCAGCTCAGACACCAGCTGGAGCTGCCTGTCTGACTGCATGCCTGTCTGACTGCATGCCTGTCTGACTGCATGCCTGTCTGCCACTAACCCAGACTGACAGGCTGCTGAGGGCAGTCTAGGGCAGGGTGACGATAAAGAGGGATGAAAGTGTGTGTGCGTGTGTGTGTGTGTGTGTGTGTGTGTTAATACACTCCATACTCTGACACATACTGAATAACTTGTGTCTTGTTTTTGTTTTTTTGTTGTTGTTGTTTTTGTTATGTGCTATTTAAAGGTCAGTTCACACAAATGTATTTACAGGTTAATGGGCCAGACGGTCTCTTCGATCCAGGTTCCTTCATTTCCTTTACTCTCCGAGCCTGAAACCGACTTCCGTACTCAGTCATCAGGAATCCCTGGATGTGGGTTCAGAGGAGCTCTGTCACTTTGACACATATTGAACAACATCTCCTCCTGTTACTGTCGCACAGTTCGCTTGTGTTTTTTTGTTTTGGTGCCGTTTCTATGTGGGTGCTTCCTTCCTGTCACGGAGCCAGCGCCTGAGTCAAAGTCTGTTTCTGCTTCGTGCAAAACAGGTTCACGCTCACAATTTCCATCCGTCTGGCCACGAGTGATTCACACGGTGCGACTGGTCCTGTGCCGCTGTGGCCCCGAGCACCGATCAGGAACTTTCTATTCACGTCTGTACAGGGTGCAAGTAAAAACAAACGCACAATGTCATAATGCAAAGTGCTGAAATACACAAAAGTTAATGTCGGCCCCGTTTCTAGCTGTTAAATTAGTCTCCCGTTAAAGCAGAATTATTCAATATTCATTTTTTCCTCCATTTTTTTTCCATGTTATTAATTAAAAAGTTTTTTTGGGGAAAAAAAACTAATTAACTCTCATGGCAACAACCATCGTTTATCAGGGCCTCGGTGAAATGAATCTGCTCGTGGAGCATAACTCCAGAGGAGGGAAATGTTCATATCAAATGATGCTTCCTAGAAAGGAGCCTGGCTGTGGCTGAACTCATCACCAGACGCTTTAAATAACCGGCGGAGCAGCAATCTGTTCCTGGAAAACACACTCACACTGGGAATCTCTGCACTCTGCAGATATACAGGGGGATTTCTCTCTCTCTCCCTCTCTCTCTCTCTCTCTCTCTCTCTCTCTCTCTCTGTCTTGTCGTACCACGAGACAGACAAGATAAAAAATGAATGCTTTTATTTGCGGGTGAGGCTAAGCTGATGGCAGAAGGCCCCGTTTCATCCAGTATTATCTCCAGGACAGATTTCCCCACTGGACAGGCAGATGTTTTCCCTCGGAGTGATGTGGAAGAGCCGGAAGTTTCCTCACAGCTAATAATATACCGATCGACAAACATGTCACTAATGTAGCGTCCATTAACTCTGCCTCTGGAAAAACCAGATGTTGGTCCTTGATACCACACCTCAGACTGTAACAGTGTTTTTCATATGGATGAGTGGTTTCTCGAACCCTTTTTAAATTCTGTGCGTTTGCTCTTTTACAGACTGCTCTGAGGAGACGAGGAAGCAGGGAAACGTTCAAAGACAAGAAATCCACAACTCAGGTAAGAACTTCACGATCATCTCATTCTCTGCCCTTCATCATATTAGTGTATTTTGTATGTAGAACAATTATTTCTTTTGGATTTAAACCCACGTATACGTTCCTCCTGTTGCAAATACTCACTAGAGAACCAAATATAATTCATAACATACCATTATGGCGACTTGTTTACTATCTTTTCCTCATTTCTACTGTGCTACCAGGAGGACAGTGCAGACCTCAGGTGCCAGCTGCAGTTCGCCAAGGAGGAATCCAGCCTGATGAGGAAAAAGATGGCGAAGCTGGGCCGGGAGAAGGACGAACTGGAGCAGGAGCTACAGAAGTACAAGTCCATTTACGGGGACGTGGACAGCCCACTTCCTCTGGCCGAGTGCCCCGGCGGAGGCCCTCATACCACGCGAGAGGCCGAGCTACGCTTACGACTCAAGCTGGTGGAAGAGGAGGCGAACATCCTGGGCAGAAAGATCGTGGAGCTGGAGGTTGAGAACCGCAGCCTGAGGGCAGAAAACGAAGACATCAGGTGTCAGTACGAAAGGGACTGCTTCGGGCGAGAACCCTTCTCCAGTATGCCTTCATCACCGTACGGCGGTGACGCGCTGGAATCAGCCAGCGAGCTGCGTCGCCATCTCCAGTTTGTGGAGGAGGAGGCTGAGCTTCTGCGCCGCTCCATCTCGGAGATCGAGGACCACAACAGGCAGCTGACATCCGAACTCAACCGCTTTAAATTCGGCCCCAGCAGCAGCTCTGGGCCCGTTGGCGAGGAAGCTGGTGACGGAGGACTGTTTAAACCTGGTAATGGCGGGAACGGGAACGGCTCCAGTTGCGGGATGATGATGGAGGATCTGAAATCGGCCAGGATGCAGATCAACGAGCTGAGCGGGAAGGTGATGAAGCTGCAGTACGAGAACCGCGTCCTCATGTCAAACGTCCAGCGCTGCGACCTGGCCGCTCACACTGGCCTACGCACTGGCAGCCCCCGAGACAGCGATGCAGAGAGCGACACGGGCCGGCGAGAAGCTGCGGAGGACGAAGAGATGGGGCGACTTCTTCTTCTCCATCCCAAAAGAGAGGGCCCTATTGGGGGCGAGAGTGACTCTGAAGACATGTTTGAGAAAACAACAACCACCTCAGGGTTCGGAAGCTACAAACCTTCAGACGGCAGCGAGCTCAGTGCCACCGAACTCGCCAATCGCAGGAGGGAAGAGCGGGAGTCGTTCAGTAATGTGAGACGGGAGGCGGAGAGGCTCGGGAAGACGGTTGACCGACTGATCACGGACACTGACAGTTTGATCTTTGAGGGACGGCTGCTGGTGACGACAGGAGAGAGCCAGGAGGGAGGGACGGCGTCAGGATCCAAGCCTGACGCCCAGGTCCTGGACACCATCAACACTCGCATGAAGGCTTTCCGCACCGAGCTACACATTTTCATGGAGAAGTTGGACCATGTAGGGGAGGGGCTTCGAGAAAGGACAGATGATCTGTCGCCCCTGCCGAACCTCACCGAGTCCAGCAGCTTCCTGTCCACAGTCACCTCCATGTCCCGCGACTCTCCCATTGGCACCTTTGGAAGAGACCTGGTGACAGACTTCCAGGTAAGTTCGGTGACAACATTCCCTGTGACTGCTTTCTAATGTTACAGCTTTAAGATACATCTAGGTTTTGTAAACCATCAGGATGAAAGAAACCCAATGAGACACTTTGCCGTAACAGAGAAAATGTCAACATCTCAGTTTCTCTCATGTCCATCGAAACCAGGAAACGATTCTCTGGAAATCGACCTCAGAATCATCCCACCCAGGTGTCATATTAGACGTCTGCATTATTGCAGCGGGAGGCAACAGGAGTAGACAACGACAGAACCCAGACGTAGACATGAGTAAAACCCACCGGTGTATTTGTCGATTAGATGTAAACGGAACCTAGCGCGCCATCGTTAGCAAACCTTTTGTTCCACTAGTGCCAACACTAGGTCAAATAGCTCCACCATGAGCCACCCAGCTCTACCACACTGGCACCAGCACCACCCCCCTCCCCTGATCCACCGCCACCACCATCGCTTCCAGCTGCTGCCACATTCACATCTGCATCTTCATGCACACCGCCATTCGCCAGCAGCTCCGCCTGCCTGCCCCCTACGCCCTGCACTCACTGTCTGCAGCTGCCTGGTCGGGTGCTTGGTATGAATGGAGTCGATTAGCGAGGAGTTGATGTCAGCTTCTTCCATTTGGCCTCGATTCTGTCTTGTTTTTCCCCGAAAAAAAGTGATTTGCTGCATGTTGAAGTGTAGTAAACATTTTCCCTTCTACAGCTCAACGACACCATGCTATCATTTGTACTGTATGACTCATTATGACATGGTGTAGCTGTTATGTTTACACACGCACACACACACACACACACGCCGACACGTGGGACCAGTTACTCCACAGTGTTGCCACGGAAACTAACCGTAAAAATGTGTGCACTGACTAAAATAACCCCTGTTCAACAACAACAAAAAAAAACAAACCTCGGCCTCAGTTGCATGATGGTGTGTGTGTGAGTCGGCCGTGGACGAACCTCGCCGGCTGGCATCCTGCTCTGTGTCCTCGTTGTCCAGCGGCTTAGTGCGCATGGACACGCTGTGGGCTCATTGTCTCCGCTGCATGGTCGGGCCGACGTCTTGGCACGGCCAGATTCTCGTATGGAATAAAACAAACAAACATGAAACATTTGACTTCGAGGACCCAAAGTGCTTTGTGGAGACAATAGATGAAGCTGCGTCCACACTCATTCTACCCGGTGACTCTGCTTTGCCCCCTGCTGTCGGACCCACTGGGTAGTTTGGGTGGTTAAGCTGGGTGGTTTAGTCTGTTCAAAGCAATAATAATGTACTATAAAGAAGTTGACTAAGAGAGTGTTGGAGTTATGAAAGTAAAAGGCCGGAGTGCAAATCCAGCAGCTGGCGAGACCACGAAGATCAACTGAAGTATCTCAGCTCTCGTATCTGAACAACAACAACAACAAAACAATGTGCATCAGACTTTTGTTCAATGCTTGTACGAAACACGCGGCTGTGCACGGGCATGAGTGGAAAACCTCTTAGCGTTGCTAGCTCTCACTCTGCAGTTTGCCGCGGTATCTCTCAGCTGTTGGTTTGGACTCATGTATCCCTCATTGCATGCGCTTCATAACGAGTGTTTTGCATTTTTTTCCTCCCCCCGGTTCCCTCTCTTTGTTCCTCTTTGTGTTCCCGCCAGACGTTTCAGCCCATCGTTCTGTTCATCCTCATTCTCGTTCTCTTCTCATCCCTCTCGTACACCGTCATCTTTAAGTTGGTCTTTCTCTTTGCGCTTTTCTTCGTACTGTAGTTTGTTTCTTCTTCTTCACGCCGTCTGGTCTGTTCGTTCATTTTTCCCACCCACCGCGATTATGTTCTTTACCCATTTTCTGTTTTGTTTTTGTTTTTGTATGTTTTTATTCCCGCCCACTTTCTTTCCCTTGTCCCCTCACCCTGCTTGTTGTCTTCTGTCTTTTTTGTCCACCTCACATACCCCCACCACCACCACCCGACCCCCTGTATCCTGCACCTGTCGCCCCTTAACCCTGTCACACTCATCGTCCACACTCACCCCCTCAACCCCTTTCGTTTCCCTTCCCCACCCCACGTCACTCACAGTCTGGTCAGAGGGAGGAGCTGGAGAGGCGTCTAGGACAGGAGCGTGGCGTGGAGCCCCAGAGCCAGAGCCAGGGTGGGGGCCAGGCCCAGAGCAGGGGAGCCACAGGACCCACTAGGTACCACAGGCCCCTGGCTTTAAGAGCAGAGGTCAGTGCCTCCTCCCTCATCCATCTCCCTGTTCACCTGTGGGACTGAGTTTACGTTGGCCACCAAACATTTTGTATCCAGGGTGAATGCAGGTCCACAGGGTGAACGGACGCTGCAAACAACAACAACAACCCTAATACTAACAGAAGCATGTCGTCAGCATACTGATGCATCCACAGCACTAAGACATCCTGATCACCGGAATTCTGCCAAACCCACGTTTTCCTTTTTCCAATATTGGTTCAAATAATCAGTTCTTGTTATCTGGAGAAAGAACAAATAATGATCTGTATTGGCACGATGGTAGATGTTTGACTATACAGATAATTAAGTCTGAAGTCTTTTTTTTTTACTGCACAAAAACATGAAATTCTCATTCGAAACACCCCATGGTGTCCTGGAATATTTTCACAGCAGAAATTTTTCATTTTCCAGTAAACGGTATAAAGTTTTCTGTCATGGAGGTTGTGTTATGATGAGAAAGCAGCTCATGTTTGTCACTTTTTGAAGGTGAACACAATTTCACTTCATTCAGTCACTGAATATTCACTTCCACAGCCACAAACATTTATTATTTTCAACTTTAATTTTAACTTTAAACCCTGACGCAGCTCAGGACGGTTACAGTTATGGCACAGTCATGTCGATGTTCATTCGCCGCCCTGTGCGTTGTGTAATCTGTGAGGAGAAATGAGTGAGTGAATAGGAAAGCAGATTGGATATGGCAGGATTAGCGCCGCCCTCCAGGCCTATGTGATATGCGTCTGACGGGGAGGTGACCCAGGGTCAGTGCACCCTGAACAGCTCAACTTACTGTCGGGGGACACAGTGAAGGCCGCCGTCTCCAGATTGATGTCAAGCTGCCAAATGAGGCTAACATCCAGAACCATAAACATGAGCATCTCATTTCCCTTTAATCATTTTTTCACTTGCACGAGACAAAAGAGATCAGACCTGATGGGAGGGAGACATCGCAGTCTTTATACTTATACAATAAATCCTAAATTCTAATAATTTCCTGAAGTGTTATAGAAAATATTCACAAAAAGTCAGATCTCATTTGTGGTTTTCTTTTTTTTTTGATGCAGAAGAGATAAAAAGTTGAATCAAGCAGAATTGCCTCATTAACGGGTCCCTGTTTTTGTTTTCGTCTTTGTGGTGAGATATGAACATGTGACTTATTTACAGTGTTGGTAAAGTGACTGTGTGCTGTGCTGTTGTTGGTTCAGCTCCGGGACACCGCCGCCTCTGACGTCCAATTCCGTCTTGATCTCGAGCGAAGGCTGAGAGCGGCGACGGAGGAACGCGAGGCTGTCGTCTCTCTGCCTCAGGTATGACGACGCCGTCAGTCACGCCATGTTTTCATTCCACACGATTAACGAAGATAAAGCCCTGGAGTATCACTCCTCACTAAATCTGCCAACGGGTTTGAAGACCATTTTAATAAAGTCAAACACTTTAATATTCATAGGTTTTAATAATTTGTTTTTTGACAGGAACTACAGTCACGCTGTCGTCAGACTGACACGATTCCCGTAAAACGTGATGTTCAAAATATGATGAACGTAACATCTACTTCGACATGATTGATTACAAACTAAGTCATTGGGTATAATATGAAAAGCATCATATGTTTTCATATGGATGTAAACATACTCAAACATAACAAGCAGAAGTGTTTCCGAAATGAACCCGTGTGGCGAACATGAGAACAGCACCTTTCGGACGTAATAGAATATGACTCGTCTTTAACTCCCTGTCTCCTGAATCCGCTTCACCACAGGAAGATGACCTGTTGCGCCTTGAGGCCCAGCGTGGAGGTCTGGAGCTGCAGGGGCTTCAGAGTCACGAGGTTCCCTGGTCTCAGGAGAGGGCCGCGCTGCAGCAAGAGCTCCGCCTGTTCAGACGCAGCACCATCATCTTCTACATGAAGCTCAGGTGGATCCTCATGCACTGGAGGCTCAGCCGCAAGGACGACTGTGGCGGGGAGGCGATGCATCCGGAGGTGAGTGAGACGTCGACCCATCGACTGTGCGTCTGAAACCGATGCGTGGCTTATTGTGGCTCGTCTGTTCCAGTATGACAAGTTGGAGGTCATCCCAGAGTTGGGGGTGACAGTGGAGCAGGCCGAGGGGGAGACGGACAGAGACGACAGAATGGGCTCACCACAGACACCGGGGGACGTCCCGGACGCCGGTCTCGTCATCCCTCTGCCGTCTCCTGATCAACACCTGCAGCATCAGAGACAGGTACCAGGTCATCTTCACCGACATTCCACACCGACATTCCACACCGACAAGTCCAAAGCTCAAGAAATCATAATTGAAATAAATTAAAATGAGTTTTCTTTAATCTCCTAACAGCAACCTGAACGGCGGCTAACACTCAAATGTTTTTCATTCAGCTTCATTGTTGTTTTGCACTTTGGGAAGGAAGCATTAGCAGTAATAGCAGCAACATAACAATATAAAATATATAATATATATATATACATATACTGTATACACACATTATAGCCACTTCATGAACATTGTAACAGTTAAGTTGTCGTTCAAATAAATGAGTTTGTTGTAATTTGTGCTTAAATGAATGAACTGACTGAGTCCAAGCATCTATTGTGATGTGTGGCAGTTGCAGTCGTTGGAGCTGTTGGGCCTGGTATGCAGATGAGAATTATGACCCAGATAACGACTATAGAGGCAGTAATTATTTCTCAGTAACGCGCCTGGGTTCGTGCTGCGTCGTTTGGGCAAAAGCACAGACTCGCACAGATCCACTGGCGAGAGACAAAAGGATCAGTGTGTTTCAGCGAGTGTGCAGCTCCGCTAACGCTGCCTCTGCTCAGCGCTCCGCCTTCTGTCTGTGGACAGAGCGTATGGAAGCGTTTTGGCTGAGATGCATTATAAAGCAGCGTTAAGTGCTCCGCTTTGTCTCAAATCGAAACGAGTTCGCAACAGTGATCTCCGATTTTTCCTCTTTTGACAAGAGCGCCCCCCGCTGGACGATGTTCAGCCTTATGCACGAGGGTGATGATAATTCCTGCAGCCACAGTGAGATGAGACTATTTTAAGTCACGTAAACTAACAACATGTACAAATTTACGTTAGAACAAAAATCCTGTTAATCTATCAGTTTAAGAAATCCACATTCAAATCAAACTTTCAAATTTTCAAGTAAATAACAATAACAACTTGCGGGCCCATTAAAATGACTTGATGTGCCGGATTCGGACCGCGGGCCTTGAGTTTGACGCACGCGCCTTAAATCGTTGGACGCTCACTTGTCCGGCAGCTTATTCCTGAAGGATCTCAGGATTCTGGAGGGAATAGACGGAGCAGAACAGGAGACAGATGGGAAACAAGATGGAGACTTTGAAGTCAACTTCATTTATAAAGCGCTTACGTTGCAGGTTTATCCCCGAGGACACGGGCAGATGATCGCCAAAGACAAACTTGTCAGGAATTCTGAGATGAGGAAAGAGTTTGCTGTGTGTGTTTGTTGTTGAACATTTCCTACATGTGTGTGTGTGTGTGTGTGTGTGTGTGTGTGTGTGTGTAGTTCGGGGAGAACCGGCGGGTGCTGCAGGCCTTGCGGACGCTGATGGAGGAGTTCCGCGAGGAGCTGCTGGAGGAGGAGGCGCGGCGGTGGCAAATGCAGCAGTCCTACGCCAATGACAGAGCGGCCTGGGAGGTCAAGTGGGCAGAGATGAAGTGCCAGGTGGCACAGGTACAGATGGCGTCTCAGCAACCGCCTTTAAAGGGACAGGACACAATCTGGCGTAGAGAACCGCAGGTGCTTTCTATAAGCAGCAAGGCGACAGTAAACACATGGTCGCGCTCATGGCGAACGGATAACGAGTCAGATCCTGTCAGTGCATCCTGTAACTCGCATGCTTTGTATGCGGAGGTCGTTTTACACAAAAACACAGTATAAGCATAAGCACAAAAACACACGAGGAAAATAATGCTGGAACGAATACTCTGGGAGTGAGACGAACTGGCAAAGAACACAGGCAAACACAGGGTATATATACCAAAGGGGGCGGGAAAACTAAAACACAGGTGAAATCCATCAGGTAATCAAGGGAAAGGGAAGTAAAGCAACCTAACAACAAAAAGACTGTCCTTTCAAAATAAAACAGGAAATGCAGAACCAACATCATGACACAGCGAGTGTGCAGCTCCGCTAACGCTGCCTCTGCTCAGCGCTCCGCCTTCTGTCTGTGGACACAGCGTATGGAAGCGTTTTGGCTGAGATGCATTATAATGCAGCGTTAAGTGCTCTGCGTTGTCTCAAATCGAAACGGGTTCGCAACAGTGATCTCCCGATTTTTCCTCTTTTGACAAGAGCGCCCCCCCTGGACGATGTTCAGCTTTATGCACGGGGGTGATGATCATTCCTGCAGCCAAAGTGAGATGAGACTATTTTAAGTCAACATGTACAAATTGACGTTAGAACAAAAATCCTTTTAATCTATCAGTTTAAGAAACCCACATTCAAATCAGACTTTCAAATTTTCAAGTAATTAACAATAACAACTTGCGGGCCCATTAAAATGACTTGATGTGCCGGATTCGGACTGCGGGCCTTGAGTTTGACGCACGCGCCTTAAATCGTTGGACGCTCACTTGTCCGGCAGCTTGTTCCTGAAGGATCTCAGGATTCTGGAGGGAATAGACGGAGCAGAACAGGAGACAGATGGGAAACAAGATAGAGACTTTGAAGTCAACTTCATTTATAAAGCGCTTACGTTGCAGGTTTATCCCCGAGGACACGGGCAGATGATCGCCAAAGACAAACTTGTCAGGAATTCTGAGATGAGGAAAGAGTTTGCTGTGTGTGTTTGTTGTTGAACATTTCCTACATGTGTGTGTGTGTGTGTGTGTGTGTGTGTGTGTGTGTGTAGTTCGGGGAGAACCGGCGGGTGCTGCAGGCCTTGCGGACGCTGATGGAGGAGTTCCGCGAGGAGCTGCTGGAGGAGGAGGCGCGGCGGTGGCAAATGCAGCAGTCCTACGCCAATGACAGAGCGGCCTGGGAGGTCAAGTGGGCAGAGATGAAGTGCCAGGTGGCACAGGTACAGATGGCGTCTCAGCAACCGCCTTTAAAGGGACAGGACACAATCTGGCGTAGAGAACCGCAGGTGCTTTCTATAAGCAGCAAGGCGACAGTAAACACATGGTCGCGCTCATGGCGAACGGATAACGAGTCAGATCCTGTCAGTGCATCCTGTAACTCGCATGCTTTGTATGCGGAGGTCGTTTTACACACAGGTCATATCCACCCACAGGTCAGAGGTCACTCAGGACCCCAGGTTCAGCTGATTGATACCTGTGTCAGATCAGTAGGGTGAATATTTACAATGGAGATGAACAGGTTAACAGTGACTGATCTCCTCCACACATGTTTGTCTTTGCTCTCCGGCCAGTTGGAGGAGGAGGCAGGGGTCAAAGTGCGAGGCGAGGCTCAGGGAGGTGAAGGCGAACCGGCCGCCGATCCAGAGTGGGCCTGGAAGCAGGAGCGGGAGGAGCACCGGCGTCTGCTGGCCGAGAGCCACAGCGCCTCCCTGGACCTGCGCTGGAAACTGCAGCACGGCGAGAAGAGGTGGAGCCGCGAGAGGGCCGAGCTCCTGGAGCGCTTCGACCGCGAGCGGCAGGAGTGGAGCGGCAGCATGAGGGAGCTCCACCGCAAGATGGAGAGGGTGAGGAGAGGGTCGCTAATCCATCTGTGTGTGTGTGTGTGTGTGTGTGTGTGTGTGTGTGTGTCTTCTGTGTTGGTTTTTTGATTTGCTTTGTCGACATGGGAATGTGCATAGTAGCAGGAACTCTCTCTCTCTGTCTCTATGGAAACGGCCGAGCGTTCACCTGCTCAGAGGGAAGAAAACTGCTGACGCGGCGTGGCGCTGATGTATTATTATTCAGCAGCAAACTGTAAAGCACAGGTCACAAAGTCAGCTGCTCACAAACTGGCTGAGTGAAAGGAAAGAATAATATGTCACACATTTAACCTCCAACCTGGAGAAAGGCGTCCGACCCCCTCAGGCGTTGTTAATGCCTGTGTGTGTGTGTGTGTGTGTGTGTTATTCGTGGTGCAGATGCAGAGAGAGCTGAACGCCAGGCGAGGTGATGGCGTTGATGTCAGAGAGGGCGGCTCAGGCCACAGGGGCGTGTTCTCGCCTCAGGACAGTCCCTGCAACGCACCCCGCTCCCCTCGCTCCTCGCACTCCCCGTGTACGTCCACCCCGCTCCCGGCTCCTGCCACGCGCTCCCACTCCGACTCCGAGGCCATGCTGGAGGAGCAGGGGGCCGCCGTGAGGCTGAAGGGCCCGACGGAGAACCTGTTCCTGGATGCCTTGTCCCTGGACCCCCTCAGCGGCATCGAGGTCCCGCCCCCCTCCAGACTGGAGAGCGAGAAGAGGTTCCCCTGCATGAAGGAGGTAACGCACACATCGACTGGTGACACTCGGAGAACATATGGACACATTCATGATGAATATAAAGTTTTTTTTTAAAAATGTTATTCTCTGTGTTTCAGGCTCTAAATGAGATTTCGGAAAGAGAAGGAGCTCCGGACTACGCCGAAGAGGAGATGAGCGGTGGGAGTCTTCTCAGGTGACCTCTATAAATAAAACACTCTTCCATCAGGTTCAATATTCCGTAGATGTCAGCAGGAATTCCATTCATGCGTTTGTTGGGGGAAATTGAGTGATGTTGCGACATCTGCTGTTTTTGTCGACCTCTCCAGAGCGAAGTCGGTTTGCTCCATGAGTGACTTCCAGAGGCTAATGGACAGCTCGCCGTTCCTCCCCGACAAGACACGCCTCAGGGATGAAGGACAAGACGACGTCACTCCGCCGCTCTCCCCAGATGACCTCAAGTACATCGAGGAGTTCAACAATAAGGGCTGGGACTTCCCGGCAGCCGCCTCCGGTCCCGGTCCTGCCCGGGAGGTGTGGACGGACAAATCCTTGGAGGTTCGGGTTGGGGAGCCTGTTTCTGATCCATTCCAACCAGCTTCCTGGTTCCTCACCACCAGCGCTACCTTGACCACCAGCACCCTCAGCAGCCCTGAGCACTGCCACAAGTCCCCGCTGAAGGACAACGGAGCAGGGTCTTCTGGGGTGGGAGTGGAGCACTATGGGTTGCACATCCTCCATAGCCCCAGCAGACCAGGAGCAGCTGAACACCCCGCTGCCCAAGACCCAGACTTCCTTTACACTAAGGGGACCAAAGCGAGGGTCGGAGGAGAGGCTGGGGTGGGCGCCAGTGGGCCGGATGAGGTGTTTGACAGCGGGAGGTGGCCATGTGGACTTCTGGAGGGTGGGGGGCTAAGGACTTCTTCTAGTCAATCTCCTATCTGCCCCACAGTGGGCTACGCCTCCTCTCTGGAGCTTCAGCTCTCCAGAAACCTGAGTGATGACATGAAGGAGGTGGCCATCTCTGTGAGAAACGCCATCCGCTCGCCACCGGGGCCCGTCGTCCGGGACACGGCGTGTCAGACCAACGGATACACCACTCGAGGCACTCAGACCACCCAGACCATCAGTGTGGGCCTGCAGACGGACTTGTTGAGGAACCTCACCAGCAGCCCCCACCGCTGTCTAACCCCAAAAGGTGGCGGCACGCCCATCTCCTCCCCATCGCGCAGGAGGGTTCAGTACTCTCCCGTGGTCCAGAGCAAGTTTGAACGCCCCTGCTGCTCGCCGAAGTACGGCTCGCCCAAACTTCAGCGCAAGCTGTCCACGAACAACAAGGCCGAGTTACCCAATAACAGCCGCGCCCCCACTCCCACCACACCCCAAAAGGGCAACAGCGAGTCGGCGTGGGCTCGGTCCACCACCACTCGCGACAGCCCCGTGCACACCACCATCAACGACGGCCTCTCCAGCCTCTTCAACATCATCGACCACACGCCAGTGGTCTATGACTCCATGCAAAAGTTTAACAAATCCCCGAGTCGCTCTCGCCCCACTGAGCCCGGCCCCGCTCACGGCTCTCTCACCATGGACCCCAGGGTGCAGGACTGCCTGCGCACAGCGCGGGGGCGCTCACCGAGCCCTGTGCAGCTGATAGTGGAGACTCAGGGGGATAGAAATCCAGAGGTGGTGAGCATACGGCAGGACCTGTCCGCTCCACCAGGGTACACGCTGGCCGAAAACGCAGCCCGCATCCTCAACAAGAAGCTGCAGGAGCAGAACGTGCGCGAGGAGCGGCGGCTGCAGGCCGGAGGACAGAGCAGCCACGGCAGAGACGGCGGCAGGCAGGTGGACTCGGACAGAGGACAGTCCGGATGCATGGAGGTAAATACACAGACGCACAGGATTCATCGCTTCATCGTCCGTTCCATTTTGGGGCGGTGTTTTATGACGCAGTGATGTTTATGATGACGCGGCGTCGGATTTAACGTTGATTGATTGATCGATTGATCGGTTAAAGAAAAGAAATCTGCTGCATCTTATTTCGCACAGTCACTAAAATAAATGTTCATGCTTTTTTTTTGTTGTTCTCAGATTGAAAACGCTGACTGATCAGTCGATGGTAATGTTAAAAATATTGATGCGGAACTTTCTTCTCAAGGTTTCTTCACCGTCTTCCTCCTCTGCTTCTGTGTTTACCTTTTGGCTTTTATTTCTGTGCGTTGATCGTCGACAAAGAAACGACTGAATTCACGATTCACCACTCTAACTGCAGGAGTGAGACTGAAAATAAACAAATGCGTCAGGAAGTTGTGCAATAAATCATTGGCCTCATCGGCACCCTCCACTTCATCAGTGTCTGTAAATGCTTCCTGTTATTGAAACAGTGTGAATTTTTCCTTTAAAGAGCTGATACGTGATCAATTCAGCACTTTGATGATGGCGACCTGTCCACAGAAAGATTCAAACTGAAAAGTGGGTCATGCTGTGTAGAACCTGTACAATAACACAACGTATTCCGGACTGACTGTATTAACACCAGTTAGCGACAGAATCCCGCTGATGTCAGCGTTTTACCAGCTGATCTGAAGCTCTGAGTCTGACATGTGATTTCTTCTGTGGGTCACAACCCGACAAACGCCTCAGATGTTGTTGTGTGTTATTTCCAGACCTGCGGTTGAGTTGTGTTGTGTGTGTGTGTGTGTGTGTGTGTGTGTGTGTGTGTGTGTGTCAGGCTGGAGTCAGCCATTCCACATGCCACAACTGATCGTGTTTCTCCTCTTCCGCTTTTCCCAATTGTACCGATTAACGTTTCCCGCTCTGTATCTCCCCCCCTCCCTCCCCTGTCTTCCCCTCTGGGCTCTACCCCCCCCACCCCCACCCCGAACCCCCACCCCCGTCCGCTCTGCTCTGATCCAGAACCACACTGTCATACTAACAACTCCTTGGGGACTCTAACTCTGCTTGTGATGTAAGTTCCTCCTCTTCCTCCTCCTCTTCTTCTGCGACCCCTGGCAGAGGGTTCACCAACCACCTGGACCTCTCACCTCACCCCCTGCAGACCCCCCCCCCCCCCCCCCACCTCCCCCTCCTCACCGTTTTCATTATTGCATGGTAACAGGACAGCACAGTGACAGTGTGTGAAGCTATGGCAGTGGTGGCAGATGTTTTAATGTGTGCATGTATATTTGATATGGACCATCTGTGTTTTGAAGGACCATACTGGTGTTTCTGCATGTTTTAGCCCATTGACCATAAAACACGTCCCACTCTACTCCTCTAACACCATCCCATCCCATACATCTCCAGATTATATAAGTCCATTTAACGTAAACACTCTCTGGACACATCAGCATCAACACAAAATGTTTTTTTTTTAAATTATGATGTCTTGGTTTTAAATGTAATATCAATCTAAAGCCTTTTCAGTGTTTTGTAATGTTTGGAATTTGTGCACCTTCAGGATAAAAACCAAAACTGGATGGGCTGTAATTAAAAAAAACAAACAAAAAAAACTGGTATGGTCCTTTAAAGCAAACTTGCAGATCACGTGATGAAAAGAGTTGTCAGGTTTGTGTCTTGAACCCTGGCAGCACGACACTGTGATATTTTGTGTGGACCGGTGAAAAGACACAACAGCAGGCGTCTCTTTTGGACATTAACACTGGGTGGTTGTCGTCTCTTTTGCACACGTCCATTATTCACGTTATTCTAACATTGTGTTTCTACCAGGTCCCCTCGCTTTGTCCACATGTGTGCGACGGAACGAGTTGTGATGTTTTACTTCTCCTTTTTTCCCCTCACTTAATTGTGTGTAGGATTTTTCTGTCCTCTTCTCTCTGTTTAACCAAACATTTGGGTGCACTTTGCATTTTAAAGGAAAAATCCACTTTTATTGAGTTAAATCATGACTGATGATAATAATAATAATAATAATAATAATAATAATAATAATAATAATAATAATAATAATCTAGGAGTTGGTTTGGGATAAAGTGCAAGAAATTATTTTTGTAGGAAGAAATAGTGAAAATAGATGCAAACTAATAACTTAAAAATAAATACAATAAAACTAATATGAACTCTATCATGGATTTTTCCTTTCAGTCTTTTCTGAAAAGCGAGCGTTGTGGTGACTTCCTGTACACGTGGCGGGTGCATGACCTGTGGCGTTGAGCGATCTTTGATGCATTAACATCATTTAACCAGCAGCTTGTGTGTGTGTTCACTCGTTTGTTGTTGTTGTTGTTGTTGTTATTATTCATAAACAGCTGATTGATTGATGACCCAGACTCGTTCTCCTGTCGCCTCGTGACGACTTCCTGCAGGTTGTCTCATGCATCACTCACTGGTGGATCCAGTCTTTGCACCTTTTTGGACGGATTGTCCCTTTATTTAACCCTGTCACGGCGCCACGAGCCTCTCTGCCGTGTATTTATAGCAGAAGCAGATTGTTGCTTTGTGCGCTCAGTGTCTCACCATCCTTCAACCGAAATGTAACACCTGGAGGTGAACTATTCCTGAAGCGGTCACACGCACGCTGCCGCCAAGAACCTCGGGCGCACACACACACACACACACACACACACACACACTCTTCTCTCTCGTCTTACGCTTCTCCCAACTTTTCTTTTCCATCCAGGGGACAAATGCATAAAACTCTCTGCAGCATCAGCACCGCTACACAACACCTGTATGAACACACCGTGAACAGCACATGGACAAACCGCTGCGTTTGCATTGTTCTGTGCGTCACCTCAGAGTTCATGCATTTGGACGCACACATGTTGTGTGACGCACGACAGGACAACAAGTGTTGTCCTTCAGCTAACACCGGCTGTGTCCTGTAACAGCAACACACATGTGCGTGTGGGTGTTTGTGTGGTGTCTGAGTTGTGTCGTTTCATTTGTGATCCACGCTGTTATTGTGTTCATTGTTAATTTGGGTTAAATAAATGTGCGACCAGATGACAAACAGAGATGAGGAACTGAATCAGTCTGAAGTGAGTCATAGATTTATGGAACTGTAGTCTGGTCTGACTACACCTGAACTTTTTGCTTGTGCACATCATTTTATACATTTGACCCCTTCGCTCTCTCCTCCTTTCTCACTCTTTCGTTGTGTTTCTCTGTTTTTGTGTTTCCATCGTTGCGGCTCGTTGCTCTCCCCTCCCTCTGACAGCTCCTTGTCATTGGCAGGACCTGCCTCGCTCACCTGTGGCGCCACCCCTGGACTCCTGCTTCCTGAGACCGGCCCGCCCGGCCAACCGCAGACCCCCGTCGCGCTGGGCCGCCCGCTCTCCCTCCCCCTCCCCCAAGTGGCGAGACGGATCAAAGAGGAGGTTCACGTTCCCTCCACTGGGACACCGGAAGACCATCCTGGAGGGCGAGGAGCTGGCGTGAGTCCAACCTCTACCTCCTCTCGCCCTCTTACACCTCAGCCTAGAAAGATCCAGTACCTCAGAAGAACCCCCCCCCAAACCTAGAGACTCCCTGCAAGACGGAGCCTGACGGGGGGGGGTTGGATCCACCCAGTAGCACCAGCTGACCATCGAGGAACAAGAACTTCTTTTTAGAAGAACCTGGAATGTACTGTAGTCTTATCAACAAAGAAATAAAAAAACTACGTTTCCATAAGACGTGCCTGCACTTGAGTTAATCATCATCCTACATGTATGTATTTAATACACATACGTAAAGTATCCGCTGTTGCGTTTGTTTGTGACGTTTACATACATTTTCCTTCTTGTTCATATTTTTTTTTTGTTCCATATCAATTCATGCACAAACCAATTTTTTTAATGAGCCTTATGCTACACTTGTTTTTTGTTTTTTTGTTTTCGGAGTTTGAAGCTTGAATTTTAAAGGGGTGAAAAAAAAAAACCACAACACAAAGAAACAATCATGCAAACAAAGACAAACTCCTGCTTCACTGGGTCTGAAGTGGAGGCACATGATGTCATTTCTGATGCTAATGCGCTCGTTTCTTTTTTACATTGCGATGAATGTGCGGTAAACGTGTAGACGAAGGGGGGGGGGCCGCGGGTTGAATCACTTTATGCATATTTGGAAGGCAGTTGTACAAATATCAGTCAAATATTTGCATGAACACTAGCATGTACATAAGAGCTCTAGTCATTTGTGATCACTCAGCTCTGCTGTGAGCTAACGGGAGGTGGGGGGTGGGGGTGGGTGTGTTTGTGATGATAAATCTCGAGCTAATGTTTTTGTTGTCACATGATTTGCAATGCCCGAAAAGAAAAAGAGACTGTTTTTAGGTAAATTATTATTATTGTTACTATTGGATATGACAAACTTTTTTCTTATGACAAGAAAAAGTGATTGTGGGGGGGGGGGGGGGGGGACGGGACAACAACAACAACAACACGTGAATGTTGCAAATGAAGTCTATGTCAAAAAGTCTAATGATCTATAGTCTTATGTAAATAGTAAATGGTAATAAACATGAGTGTGTATTTACAAGACTTCCTACTCCTGTGTGTGTGTGTGCGCGTGTGTGTGTGTGTACACAACTACAGCTCATGTGTTACATTTATTATATGATACGATAAATGTAAGATATAGCTCATGATGGATGACAGACTCTTTCATCCGCCCTGAGTGTGCGTTCGTGGCAGAGACTGGCTCTGTGTGTGTGTGTGTGTGTGTGTGTGTGTGTGTGTCTGTGTGTGTGTGTGTAGATTACAGCACAGACCACCGCAGGATTACAGTTGGGTCAGTGGTGACAGACACGGTGAATGTGAGTAAGAAGCTTGTGTCCTCTCTAGAGGACAGAAGTCTAATCCTCTTGCATCAGGCTCATGTTTTGTCACGCAAGATTCCGTCCAGTCATAAAACCCTGGACGAAATCAAAGTGTCAACGTTTTGGACAAACATCAACGTACTAACTAACGTACAGTCGAACCCCAGCAACTAATGATGTGTTTCAGGGCTTTGCATTAGGTGTACTGGCCCTTTAGAAAGGACAGCATACTCGTGCTTGTACTAGCTAATAGGGTTTTTCCGATGATTTTATATTATTATACAAATAATATTTTATATGACAGAAAATAGAGAAGAATGAAAACGGAACATTTGTGCGTGGAGAGCTGTGAGCTCCTCCTGGCTCTCAGGGAGAAGAAAGGATGAAGGAGGGAGTGATAAAGAGGAGCTGAAGGCCTCTGTGTAGCTTTCACAGAGTTACACACGTGAATAATTCATGCAGGCCGGCTGCTGATGGCACAGAGGAAGATGCTCTGCTTTTACCGCCATCCGCCCTCAAGAGAAACCCGCCACTGCCACTGAATAATTCACACCGGTCCCAAAAAGACTCATAGGACACACACACACACACACACACACACACACACTCTTTAACACTGGTGTGTGTGTTTTAATGCACTGAACTCAGCCACCTCTGGAAAACGGGAGCTTGTGAAGGATGAGCATGTTCTCCCTCGTTTCCATCTAATTAAATTAGAATTCAATTAATGACAATTGAGCTAATAATTGACCTGACTAAGAATTCCCAATTGGTACAACAGCCTTATCAAAGTTGGGCTAACATGTAGCTAATAGTTGACATTATATAAAATTTTTAGTGCATAATGTTGCCTTGTTTTTTTGAGTATTCTCAGCTATATTTTTTTTACGGTGTGGGCGATTTGGTGTCACTGACAAATATCTGCTGACGCAGCGTGGTCGTCGTGTCTTTGGTCAGAAACCTTAGTTTCCACATCTCCATGAGACGTGGTTCTTGTTTTTCTCTTTCGATCTCTGCAGCCGGCGAAATCTGAAAAACGGATTTTCAGATTTCTCAGGCCCGCAGCTGCGTGCAGAGGCCTCAGACAGACAATGAGCGACACAATGGGCCCGGCTGTGCCATTAGCTGAGAGGTTGTCATGCCAACAATACAAAAAGCCCCTCGCCCAGCTCGGGGGGAAAGTTTGGCACAGAGTAGAGTTCATATTGAGTGAGAGCCCCACTCCTCTGTACTTTCTCTTACATCATTCTTCATATGAGAAAAAAGGCTTGTGTCATTGTCAATGGTGGTGAACCAGAGGGCTGTTACAGCTGGTAAACAGCACGGCAGACGCTTGCTCACTATTTTTCAGCAGGGGTGGGGGTTTAGTTCCACATTAAACGCACTATTGTAATCATAAACAGACCGTTCCATTGTGTCGGGGTGTGTGGCGACCGTTTGAACCCTGAACAATATGTCCAGCAATGAAAGTGTTTGAGACCAGCGCTCTGCATGATGTGCAGAGAAATATGGCAAACATATTTTATTCTGAAAAACTGGTTTGTTCCCTTACACACGTACTCTCGCACTGTTTGTAAAACCCATTTGCACCTGCCGGGGCAACTGTTGTGTAACAACACCAAAAACTATTATTATTCTTATTACAATTTATTATTCTTCTTATTATTATAATTCAAGTTATTATTCTTTTTGTTATTATTGTTATTGTTATAACGCTGATCAGTGTTGTCAGGTTACAAAACAATTGCAGGCCACTGTTGTGACCAGAGGAAGACGAAGGAGGAGATGGATTGCTGGGTGGTGAGGGGATGAAGGGGTTGTCATGGTAACCTCTCCTCTGCTGCTAGGGGGTGATGATGTAACATTGCCCATAGATGTGTTTCTGGGCTCCTTCCTCCTTCCTGTGTGTGTGTGTGTGTGTGTGTGTGTGTGTGTGTCTGTGTGTGTGTGTGTCTGTGTGTGTGTGTGTGTGTGTGTGTATGTTGAAGTTATTGGGCAGCAGCTGCACTGGACGATTCCTGCCACATGAGGGCGTCAACCAGCTGCTATGCTTAAAGGGTAAAAAAGAAGACAAAAGCATCAAAATGGATGAAACACTTTATTTTCAGACAAACGTGTCACAGATTGAAAACATACACCAGTCACATCTGTGCAAAGCTGATTTTTCAAATTCAACCTGAAAAAAGAGAGGATTGTTGAAAACAGCCTCTGATTAGTGCGACTACGCACAATCACTGTTTACTTCTTTTCTTTACACAAAACAACAATTATAAACATCTCACTGTCTGAAGTGTCATTTCCTGATCTCAGTCCCAAATAGACGTGGATCAGGAACCAGCAGCTCTCAGCTGTCTCCATCAGTACCGTTGCATAGTTAGAATAAAGAGAGAGAGGGAGAGAGGTGTTCGGGTTAGGGTCGGGTCAGGGGTCGGGTCAGGGTTCGGAGAGGTGTTTCTTCAGACTGCAGCTTCACACCTCTGGCTGAACAGCACTTCCACTACTTTTGGGTCAGCCAGGGTCGAAAGGTCGCCCAGGTCTTTGTCGTTGCGGGCGATCTGCCGCAGGATGCGTCTCATGATCTTCCCTAAATGAGTGAGAGTCAGAAGACAACAGGGACAGATGAGGACGGGGACAGATGACAACAGGGACAGATGATGACAGGGACAGATGATGACGGGGACAGATGATGACAGGGACAGATGACAACAGGGACAGATGACAACAGGGACAGATGAAGAGGGGGACAGATGATGATGGGGACAGATGATGACAGGGACAGATGACGACGGGGACAGATGATGACGGGGACAGATGAAGAGGGGGACAGATGAAGAGGGGGACAGATGAAGAGGGGGACAGATGATGACGGGGACAGATGAAGAGGGGGACAGATGATGACAGGGACAGATGATGACAGGAACAGATGATGACAGGAACAGATGATGACAGGGACAGATGATGACAGGGACAGATGATGGCCGGGACAGATGATGACAGGGACAGATGATGGCTGGGACAGATGATGACAGGGACAGATGATAAGGGGGACAGATGATGGCTGGGACAGATGAAGAGGGGGACAGATGATGACGGGGACAGATGATGGCGGGGACAGATGATGGCGGGGACAGATGATGACGGTGTTGTTACCTGAGCGTGTTTTCGGGAGTGCAGGGGCATTCTGGATGAAGTCCGGTGTGGCGATTGGACCAATTTTCTCTCTCACTGATAAGAAGATACAGAAAATAAATCTGTGACAAAGGAAAGATAAAGGAAAACGACAAAAAGCACCACAGGGTCGGGGTTTGGTTTTGAAGCTCGCAGGCTTCACCTCCTCTCTTGAGCTCCTCCACCAGCGTGTGGTCAAACTCCCTGCTGTCCTTCAGGCTGACAAAGCAGTAGAGACACTCGCCCTTCACCTTGTGAGGTCGACTCACCACTGCGGCCTCCGCCACAGCTGGATGCTCCGCCAGCGCCGCCTCCACCTCCGCCGTGCTCATCAGGTGTCCTGCGGGTCGGGAGACAGGTTCTCAGAGGGCTGGGAGTTATTGTGATGTCGGCACGGCAGATGAAAAAAAAAAATCATTTGGTTTGATGTCGTGGAAACGTTTGTGAAGCAGCGGTGTAAAAAAGAGTCTGCGTGCTACCTGACACATTCAGCATGTCGTCGATTCTTCCTGTGATCCAGTAATATCCGTCTTTATCCCGCCTGCAGCCTGACGCGGGAAACACGGGAAAACAAGTTCATAACCCCCGAAAGAGCTTTCAGAGCATCTTCTCCTCTCCACCAGGAGGCTCTCTGGTGTTTCACTGAGGCTTCCAGGTGAAGATGAACCCCCCCCACACACACAACCTTACCGTCACCAGTCACATAATAGCCTGGGAATTTCTTGAAGTAGGTGTTTTCGAATCGCTCGTGGTTTTTGTACAACGTTCGCATTATTCCAGGCCACGGTCGCCGGAATACCTGCAACGCAACACAGACGCAATACACACAAAACCACAAAAGCACAGGTGTGAGCCTGACTGACACTGCTGCGTTTTCCGTGCAAGGTTGTAAAAAAAATATTCCGGAACGACAGTGAATTTGCCATTTGACTGTGCGGGATTGACACTCACCAGATAGCCCTCAGCTTCACCCTCCAGTTCTTCCCCCTGTTCGTTAAGGATGGCCGGCTCCACCCCAAAGAAAGGAAAGGTCTGAAAGAGGAGATGTAGATTCCAGCTTTAGATCAGAATCGGAATCACCGTCGCCCCCTAATGGGAATGTGAGAATCTGTTAAATGAAACAACACTGCTAGATTCTCACAGACTTCCTGACCCGCATGTCTGTTATTGTTAGGACTCAGTGGAGGAGATGTGGGTGTGTTTATAGGTCACATAGGAAATGTTGAACATGTTTTCACTCACAGCAGAGCCGGGTTTCAGCGGCGTGGCCCCGGGAAGAGGAGTCAGAACATGGCCTCCCTACGGAGGAATCAAGACAAACATTATCCTGGTGAGTGGTTTTAAAGGGACTTTCCTGAAATGATTTATTACCAGTGATGCAGAATAACATAAAAACCGAATGTCAGCATTAATTCACACTTAACGATCAATAAATTGAACAGCTAATTAACTCATGATTATAAGTGGTTGAATTGTGTATGTGTGTTCGTTACTGTCTCTGTTTGCCAGAAAGTGTCGACTACAGGACATCTGCCCTGACCGACCGCCTCGTGGTACCACTGCCAGGCCTCCGGGTTGATGGGCTCTCCCACCGTACCCACAATCCTCAGGGTGGAGAGGTCGTACCTGGCGGAGGCAGGTGAGAAGGTTTTCATCCCTATCATCATTATGTCTCATTATATCAGCCAGACTCCTCCTCTTTTTGCATGTTGTTTACGTTTTCTATACTGAGCTAATTGTGTTTGCGTTCCTCAGATTCATCTAACTTCCTGTGAGATGGAAAACAAGTTTCCTAAACGGACGTTTTTTTTTTAACACTAATAGGGGGATAATAAAATGGCTGAAATATCAGAAAGAAAAAGTAGTTGAAGTGCGGATGATGAATTCAGACTGGAGGGATCATTTCTACTGCGGAGGCTACAGGATGAGTTTCCCGTGGTTTCTCCGACCGGAGCCACTGTGGAGTCACTCCAGCAGAGTCACACGTCGGAACCGCGTGTTCACACTCTTTCATCATTATTCCTGCAACTTTTTTTGTTCCCGCTGCTGAGCAGAATGTTACATAAGCCGAGAGAGGCCCTTTGAAAACCGAAAGTGAAAAATTTCCACATGAAGGCCGGAAAACCCTGATGCAAGAATCCGCTGGAACAGAATCCGAGTCCTCGCCCACCTTTAGTTTCCCAGAGTGTCTCATTATGGGGTTTGATCCTATGCATGTCGTGAACCAAGCCTATGCTGTGTGATCTCCTGTCGCTAACTCATGTGTTAACTAACACACTTTTCACCTCCGGTCAGTGACCCCTCTCTGATGCTGCCCCCTGCAGACGATCTTACTTCAGCAGCGGTTCCCGTCCATACTTCATCAGCAGGCGGATGACTGTGGGAGCTGTGTAGAACTTTGTCACTCTGTACTTCTCAATGATCTCCCAGTATCGTCCGACGTGAGGGTGGACAGGAATGCCCTCAAACTGGGAATAAGACACACATGGAGCAGGTGGTCAGCATCGCCACAGCTTCAACGCAAAAAAACTGTGTCTGACTCACCAGGACACCTGTGGCGCCGTTTGCCAGAGGGCCGTAGGTGATGTAGGAGTGGCCCGTGATCCAGCCGATGTCGGCCGTGCACCAGTACACGTCGTCATGGTGATGGTCAAAAACGTACTTGAAGGTCAGCGACGTGTAGAGCAGATACCCGGCAACGGTGTGGAGGACACCCTGTACCGTACACCATGAACGGGAACGCGGGCGAAAGAGACAGCAGGCAGCGGAAATAAGGGACATGACTGTGTGTATGTGCATGTGTGTGTGTGTGTGTGTGTGTGTGACAATAACATAAAGACAAAATGCAGCCGTGATGCTCTCGGGGAACATCATGTCCTGTTTGTGTAACAGCATCATCACAGGCTCAGATGCACTTTCACTAAGTCTTTAAACAGGAAATGAACAGCATGTCATTTTGTGTGTGTGCGTGTGTGTGTGTTTGTGTGTTTGTGTCTTACTTTGGGTTTGCCGGTGGAGCCGCTGGTGTAGAGGATGAACAGCGGGTCCTCGGCGTCCAGCCACTCGGGTTCACACTCTTCAGGGGAGTCTGTCATCGCCTCATCCCACCACACATCACACTCCGGGTCCCAGGGGGTCTGAACACAGCGGAGGAACAGGGAACAAATCCGCCACTTGAATCCTCTCATTACATCTGCTCACATTGTGTGGCGGGATCACAGGCAACAATGCACCATGACAGTTTCAAATTTTCATTGATGATGTTGATTTGTTGATTGATTTGTTGATCAGTTGATTTGCCAGTTGTTGTTTTTTTTTTACCTGTAGTCTCTTACACCCATCTCCGCTGTTTGTCCTCAGGGCATGGTGCCTGACGACCAGGCACCTGGTGATGCTTGATGATGCTCTATTAACAAAAAGTAAATAAGAGGCGATAAAAGGCATGAAACCTCATGTCATGACTATGGAGAACTTGTGTTATCCAAAGTATTTATATAGTCTATAAAAGTATTTATTAAAAACTGTGCAAGTGCATGACTGTACGCACCTCACATAACACCTGTAATTTACATTTAAAACCTTTGATTTACATAAATAAGATTGTTTACACATTATTTTTATGTCATTATTATGTTTTGATATGAAACCTGTCTGCACCCTTGATATTGCCTCCCCTAGATAACCACTCCCAGCATGCTTTGTTTCTCAGCTCACATCCCTCCCAGGCTCGCGTTGCCATGGGAGACAAGCAGATTGGGCTTCCCTGATGAATCTGCGCATGAATCACTCCATGTTGCCCAGCAACCCCCTAACGTGGATACCAGGCGGTGAGTTTCCACCATGTCCCTGATAGCAGCTGATATGGCTTTGGAGTGTGTGTTTGTGTGTCTGGGGGTAGGGCTTTGGAGTGTGTGTGCGTGTTTTTCCCGGCAGCAGTTAAACATGTAAAAATGGGAAACTGTTAAACTTGTAAGCAGGACGTACTTTTCCCGGCACTTCTCCAGAGCCTCGTCCACAGTCAGTTTCAGGTTGATCAGCTTCTCTCCTCTATAAACACCATCTGTACATTAGCAGGGAATGGAGGGATACAGAGGGAGACACAGCTACAGATAGAACCAACATTATCTTTACAGGCTCATCACGTCCGGGTCAAAGGTTAGGCTGGACTGACCTGCTGTGACCAGGACACTGCTCTGGGCGTCCATGATCCTGTCACACAGAGAGTCAGAGGAGAAACCTGCAAACTGAACGAGCACAGACAAAGACGCTCGCTTTGTTTACACGGTTTTAGACTTTTGCGTTACAAACCATACACGTGTGAAGAGGGTCACCTTGATCAGAGTCACCTCACCACACAGACATCTGCAATTGCCCTTTTATATGATCGCAATTTGTTGCATCTCTTCGGTTGCTAAGTTCACGCAGCGTAATGTTTCAAGTCACTATGGAATCTGGACGCAGCAAAATGTCACTGTGACATCATCGTTTACACTTCATATCTGGAGTCAGGTGAGAATCTAAACAGCAGGTGCCGTGCCTGATATTGTGATTTTACTAAATGATGATCAGGTCCAGTAAAAACACATAGGGTTGGACAATATACAACAATGACTGTCCACAGACAAGGTCATTTACACTCACGTCTGCCAAAGACAGGCCCTCGCCAGCTCTAAATTGAGCCAACCTTGGGGGGGGGGGGGATTTTTAACGGGGGGGGGGGGGGGGGAAGATATTTTTAACAACCGCTGCAGAGACGGGGACTGTTGATACAGCCAGTAAACGCCTGACCCATATACTGTGTGCAGGTGCTGACTGGTTGTGTTTGAAATGAATATACACGTCCTGCACGGTGACTGTGCTGAGAGATGATTCATTAAAATGTGCAAAAAAAAAAAAAAAAAGTTTTTGAACGTGAGTAAATTGGGTGATTCATCATACCACTTACCACGATGGAGTGAACGGCACCTATCCTGGCACAGGCCAGCATGGTGTAGACCAGCTCTGGGATCATGGGAAGGTAGATAGACACCCTGTCTCCCTTTTTAACACCTTGATCAAGGACAAAAAGCTTTAGGCTGTAGGCTGAGTGCCGGCATGTTGGATATGGGCCAGATACTGTATGTACTATATGTGTGATATTTCAAAAATAGATTGGACCACCATGTTGGTTGGATTGTGGCGTTTTGGTTTTGGGCCAAATACTGAAACAATACCGATATCATGTCATTTAAAAGAAAATATCGGGCAGATGTTAGAGATCAACATCTTTGAGGATACTTGAACTTTTTCTCGTTAGAAGTGATTTAATAATAAGTAGCTGAAGACAACTTCAGGCTCTCACCCATTTGCTTGAGGACATTAGCACAGCGGCAGACCTGGCTCAGCAGCTGGGAGTAAGTGATGGTCATGTGGTGGTCAGGTGAGTTTCCCTCCCTGAGAAGAAAAGATGCAAGAAAAAGATGTTGTTGTTTTTTTTCATTTGCACTTTCTTCCATCACAGATGGGATCAGAGAACCTTTGGAATCAACCTTTTGACAAGGTTAAATGATGTAATAAATGATTACTCTGCAAACATTCAGTAAGTGCAACATGTGTTGATAAGATCGTAGTCCCAAAAACTTTGTCCGTGTCCATTTTTTTTTTCATAATATTGTTAAAGGGGACCAAGAAGGCAGAACACTGCCATTACATCAGCTCCCTCATGAAGTGAAAACACTGTAAAGAGACTTGTGTGGGTAATGGTTGGTCTCCCACTAAACCCCTATTACTGCTGAGCTTGCAGAACAATTATTTCTTGTTTGCAAAGCTTCCTCAGTTGACAGAGCAAATACACAACAGGTATTACATCAGAGGTCAGACGCTGCAAAAGCAGTAAAAGAAAAAAACTATTGGTTTAAATTTTACGATGCACCTGTGAAGATGATCTAATTCTGTTTGACTGAAATGAGACTATTACTAATGAGAAAATGGAAGCAGACGTCCTATTGCAAAACGTTGTGAAGTTGCTCTCTGACTGTTGATTGTAATCTCAGAATGTGTTGGAGCCAAATCATGAAATCTGGGAAAGTTTACTGGCCTGCAGACAAACACTGACTTTGTGTCGCTCTGACTGTGGCCAGGTTTTAGTGCGCTGGGATTGCGACAGGGGACACAGCAGTTGTTTTCGACTGCAATACCTGACATAACTCCAGGCAGTGTTTCCCATCATTCACTCGGGGCATGCATTGTAGCTTACCAGTAATAGGCAACCTTCTCACCCAGGTTCCTCTCCCTCACATGCCTGTCCACGACATTATAGCATATGTTGGTTTTAGCCCCTTCCATGCATTTGACATACACGTTCCCTTTTGTCACGTTGAAGTTGTACTGCAGCATGGGCCCCGTCGCCGGCTTCTTCCAAAAGAACTCATCGGCGACCTCTTTCCAGAAGGCTGAAATGAAACAGACAGAAGACAGTGCAGACAGACAGGCTCAGAGGGACAGGAAATGCACGGAGACACTGCAAGCACTGTATCCAAACTGTACATGTGTCTGACCTACCGTCTGGATTCTCGAGAGACTTCCTGTACAGCTCCCGATAGGTGTTTAAATCAGGCACATGAGCATCCCTCTGCAGGTCAGCAGAGGGGTAGTAGATTTTGTCCTGAGATTCAGGAACAACCATTGCGGAGCGATAAACGCAGACGGACCTAGATCATCTGGGGGTGAGTCTGGATCCTCCTGGGTACGGTAACAACAACGGTAACTACAAGGCCTGTACTGTATCAGTTCAGCCTGCGCAAAGACCCACCTCTCATCCCTAAACCCATACTCTCACCAGTCTGCTTAGTGCCAGGGCAGCCAATCGCCTCGCCGGGTGCGGCACTCCCACTTTTTCATTGGATGTGTCCTGTCTGGCCTGTTGATTATGTTTTTTTTTTCCCAAGCAAGGGCATAGAGGAGGAGAGAGTGGTGGGATGAATGCATGGGATTCAGGCATGAGCAGAGGTGGGAGAAGGTGATGGGTGGCCCCTTCAGAAAAAATAAAAATGAAAAATTCTTTCATGAGCTTTTCACCAATTAAAAAAAAGTCTCGATAAAGAATATATTTAAACCCAGTGCAATAATTGATTCTTTGGCAGCTGCCAATAATCAAAATGCCTCAATGATTAAAGAACACATTGCATTTTCATTTTATACAGTTTTAAAATGTACAGCTCTGTAATACACATAACTGAATATATGTATTATTCATATTATATCATTATACTGTATATGTTATATATTACGTTTATTTACATTTATGCATCATATCCCTTCTCTTCATTTAATCTCATTTGCATTTCATCTGTGCTTTACATAGAAGCTATTCGTAAAATTGTTTTTAGGCGGAAACAAAAGATTGTTACTCCATTTAATGTTGTTCAATAATTCGCCATGAAGAAAAATATTTGTTGTTTCTATAAATAGAAAAATATTTTTCCAGTAAAGCGTGTAACCATGCAACGTGAACTATCAGAGGTTACACAACAGCTCTCAGAGGACACAACCTAATGGCTGTTTGTGTCATTTGTTTTTGAGCTCAAATAACAATCTGGGATCGATTGGTTGACGCTGCGCCTGACGTCATCAGACCGTGCCAATCGAGCAGGATAACGCCTGTGTTGATGTCGGTCGCTGCTGTCCCGTCCATCTTCTGACACACCGGGACCAAACTACAAGCCCCAACATGTTTCTGTCTGCTGTTGTTCGCTCTGCGGTGTCGCAGACGGTACGATTAAGTTATGCTTTACGATTCTGGATAATCGTTTTTATGGCCCGATCATCATTTTGGTAGAAAATGCCGTGACTCCTCACAAGGGCAAGCAGTAGCAGAGGCCGCTGGTCTAACATACGTTGGGTAACGCTAGCATGCTAGCTGGTTTAACTCGCTGCTCTTGGACGTTTTCAAAATGATTATTTGCCAAATAATCATTTTATATTTTATATGTGTAAAGCATTCAAATCGCTTGCAGCATATCGTGGTATAGGGAATATGGAAACCGACAATAGCCCCATATTTTCTTTAAAGGTGCTGTATTTTGCTATGGACGTTTCCAGTTCATTTCCTGAATTGTGGAAATGTTAATGTTGACAGACATTTGTTTTAATATGTGTTTAGTTGTAAGCATCCTGTGTTGTGTAATTTTGAGTTGAGACGTTTTAACCTTTTGTGACTTGATGACAAGCAATCTATAGAAACTACCTTTGGGAATGACTTCATGATGAAACATAATGCTTTGTCTGAAGTAGACATTTGTAGCAACATCTAAAATCTTTTTAAAAAAATCTTTTCTAGTCCCCTTTTATATCAGGTTGTTTCTGGCTTGAAGAAAGACACACATGCTATGTCTTCTGGTGTTTGAGTATCAATCACATCCCATCAGATACGTTATCTGTTTTCCTTCTTTCTGTTTTTGTAGGCCAGGCAGGTCAGGAGTCTGCATCGGTCAGCTGCACGTGCTGGAGCAGGTGGCATCTTTGTGGTAAGTTAAAATGTTATTACCAGTCATGAAGCTGGAAAGATTTCTTTGCTTTGGTTAACACCTCACTATTGGCTTGTTTAGACAGATAGAAATTTGAATATCTTAGAAGGGTGGTCTTTTGTTGTGTTTATATGAAATCAGTGAGTGCACTTAGTCACAAATTAGAATAGAAAACATGAAGAACAACATGATTTTGTGCTCAAAATATTTGGCATAATACGCATTATTGTCTAGCTGTGAGATCTCAATTAAATGTCTGTTGTTTCACCACTATAAACTGTTATTTTTCTTTAAAAACATAATTTATGTTTCTCAATTTGGAAATCCAATGCATTAATTTTAATCAGTGTAAAAATCATAAATTTTGCAAATGCTATTACTGCTTATAATAAAGCTGTAAAGAATCTTTACAGCCAGTTACGGCTATGCTGTGCAACAAAAACATCTCGTGTGATTTGCTCATGGAATGGAAAGATGCCATGGTACCAGTCTCTCGATAGTGAAGATGTTTTTTAAATCCGTGATTGGATTAAAATGTTTTACTTGGAATTGTCTTTGAATAGCTCCTCTCTAACGAGACATGTTTTTGAGAAATTTAGTTTATGTCAAACATCATTATATGTAATGTGTTTTTTTTTCTTAATTGCTCACATGATATTTGCTGCTCACAAGGGGGCAGTGTGTGCAGAAGCAGCACTAAGTGTTAACTGTGGTGTGTGTTTTGAATGGTTTGGTAGTAGCAGGATTAGTTTCCCCCTGGGCTCACATGATGGGTTATTCATATTTTATCAGTTACTATTAGGTAATGCTCAAATGTTTGTAGCACTCATGAAAGTGATAATTGTCTCAAATGTCTTCACATTTCAATATCCTGTAATCATAATTTCCATAAATTTGCAGAAAAATATTATTTAGAGACACTTTTCTCTTTCTGTTTTAGCACAGAGATACCCCTGAAAACAACCCCGATACTCCTTTCGAATTCACAGCAGAGAACAAAAAGGTAAAGCTGAAATGTATTATGAACAGTCATGAAAAAATTAAATGTGTATTTTTTTTTCCCTCCAACATTTTCCTCCTCATTGTTGATGTCAATGTGCTTATCCAGTTCTATTTTCTGTCTTTCAATGATGAATCATGATATTAGGATTTTGTTTCCACATTTCACTGAATGTGTATTTATTGCTAGGAGTAAAACAAAACAAAGATTATTTTGTGTTTATATTCATCTTCTCTTTAAATTTGATGTCAGCTAATGGATCCGGAGAAAACAATGCTTTATTGTGAACACTTACAATTTGTCTGTAAATAAATGAAGACCTAAAGAGGCATGTAATCATTATTCATTGCATTAAATTATTATAAACTGCATATATAAAATGTTCACAACCAGCCTTTTTTCACCCTGGTAGAGGATTGAGGCAATCATCTCAATGTACCCCGAAGGACACAAGCAAGCAGCCACCATCCCAGTGTTGGATGTAGCCCAAAGGCAACATGGATGGCTCCCCATTTCTGCTATGAACAGGGTACAGTGACTTTACTTGTTTATTTTTTATAGCTGTGTGATGACAATATGAATTTTCGCAAGACGCATTAACTGGATTGCATCTTTATTAAGAACCATGTAACACAAGGTCTTTAGTGTTGTGTAGGAACCTCATTGTTATTGTCATTCAGGTCGCTGAGGTGCTGGAAATCCCTCCAATGAGAGTGTATGAAGTAGCAACGTTCTACACGATGTTCCTTCGTCAGCCAGTGGGAAAATACTTCATTCAGATCTGCACAACAACACCCTGCATGCTCTGCAACTCAGACAGCATCCTGGAGGCCATCCAAAACAAACTGGGTAAGACAGCCATGTTGCATTTTACAGCAGAACACCAAGAAAAGATGAAAAAGCAGATTAAAACAATTTTTAATTGTGTACACTTGAGTTAAACAGAGTTTGGCAATAAACATGTACATATTTACAGTGTTGGTCAAACAAGCCAGACAACTGTTAAAAACATGCTCTATTTGTTGGTTGTTCTTTTCAACTAAATGGCATGGTTCATTAATCATTGCAACAGGAATATATATATAACAGTTGTGTATTGTCGAGTAGTACTGTATGGGTTTAGTAATACAACCCACTGTTTGTCAGGAGATTAGCTACATGAATATCATCTGTGTCACTGCAGGTATCAAGGTTGGAGAGACGACCCCAGACAAAATGTTCACACTAATAGAAGTGGAATGCCTAGGTGCCTGTGTGAATGCTCCAATGGTCCAGATCAATGACAACTATTATGTGAGTGCATTATCACATCCTTACTGAACATGATAACCAAATTAGCAATATTAGATTAAAGCATGAAATGAGTTTTGCAAAGAATGTCTGCAGAGAGCCTCCATGACCTATTTCTGGGACAAAACCTTTTTTTAGTCTACAAATGCACAGATCTGAACGGAATGAAGAAGAAAATGGAAACTGACAGAAAAATAATCCATGTTAATGGTGTGGAATAACACTATGCTGCCCTCTCTTCATTTATCTTTCTTGTTTCCAGGAGGATTTAGCACCAAAGGACATTGAGGATATTATTGATGAACTTAAGGCAGGCAGAGTCCCGCCACCAGGACCCAGGTACAGACAGTATTTAGTTTCATCTCATCAACCAAAATCGATGTATACTGGCTGTCTATTAAGAAATATTGACTTTTTCTTTGAATACAGGAGTGGGCGTTTCTCTTGTGAGCCTGCAGGAGGACTGACCTCTCTGACTGAGCCCCCTACAGGACCAGGATTTGGAGTAAGGCCAGACCTGTAGACAGTCTTGAACAGCTTGAACTGCTTTTTTTCTCAAAAGCAACTTGGGAAAAAAAAACTCCCTCAACCTGATATTATGTTGAATGCAAACATGTGTAAATAAACTGTTCATATACCTGTGTTGTATGTTTCAGTGTGTCACAGGGATTCCAATGAGAATGAATTGTCAGTGTTAACATGCTGACCAAAATAAACCACACAATGTTGTTAAATATCACCTAATTTTACTACATGATGTTGCTGAAGAGTTAAGAGGTTTTGTCACTATACTTTTAAGACGGTGCTGGGGAGAGTCAAAAGATTTAAGGATTAAAAAGCTTTATTGTCATTCTTCCCATGATGAAACACAACAGAAATGAATTAGAGTTTCTGGGGTCCCTCAAGTGCAAGTGGCAAGAAAGGGAAGAAAGCTATGTACAGTACCGTTTAAAAAGTCGAATAAATAAAATAGAATAAGAAAACCGATTAAGAAGGGAACTCTGGACCACCTGTGCAACCTGACTAGACCAAAAGTCCTGCCTCACACCCCCAACAGTGACCAGGGCACTAGCATAACAAATACAAGAGACAACTGGATCAGGCAAAACCAATCGTCTTGCTCCTGACTCTCCACTGCACCTGATGGCACTCCCATTTGCAACAAAACAGACTGAACCGATCCACAATCACTTGCACTTCCTCAATGGACAATCTGAAGTTTAACTGACCTGGCGTAGCACTGTGATGAATAAGTGTTATTAACTATACATTAAACACAATTCACACACTCGCACTTCAATTATAGATATGGGCAAATACAACTCAGATCTCTAACAAGGAAGCATGTGACGACACTCCTGTATAGTCATGCATGAATTCATGATATAATAATAATTATTATAATTATTTCAGCCCATTAGATGTTCAGCCCTGTTGCATTAGGCTCAATAACACAGCTCTTCCTACAACTGCTCCTGTCACTTCCATCCCACCCCGGTGGTGCTTCGTGTCTCGCCGGTTCCCCTCCCCCCAGCCCGCTTTTCCTCCAGGGACTTTCAAGCCTGCTCTGCAACATGTAATATTATGCAGCACCACGCATGCGCGTAGTAGCCACCATGATGCAAATGTCACTGCGCCACCGAATTCAAAGCTTCCCCGTACAAAGGCCCGGCGGGCTGAAGGGTGAATTAACGGGACAGGGCCACGAGCGGGCCTGTGGCCGAGCCGTGCGTGCGTGGTCGCGCGCGGGGGGGGGAAGAAGGCGACCGCCATCATTTGTCCTGTTTACCTCAGACGTGATCTTCCAGAAAGTTCGCAACACGGCAACGGAAAAGATGACGTCAAGCGCCTCTTACTGTTCTCCCCACTCCAGTTCTTTCATCCGCGCTCACGCGCACAAAAGCCATTAACGCGAGACGCGCGTACGCTTCGGACAAAGCGTTACACATTCTCACGTTAGAGGTGCGGTTTTATTTCCGGGTATAAAGGTAAAAATCGTTTGACACATACCCATCTACACAGTCTATCCAGCAGACGAAGACCTTATAAGCTCCGTGGGTCTCGGGCGGTCACGTGACCCCCCCTCGGCCAATGAGAGCGGCGCTCGCGTGTTTTGCCAGGCTTTTCTCGGGGAGGACGGGCGACGAACGGCTGCGATGTTTTCAAACCAGAGATGAACGTCACACTGCCGTAAGCCGCGGCCAGCGTCCGATATTTAAGGAAATAACTGTTTATATTGCGCAGTATCCACACACAGCCAAGCCCGAATGAGACGGCGTCAACGTGTAACCCCGTTCGAAGGTAAGCGCACTGCGAGGTTTGTTGTTTGGCTTGCGTCTCACCAAGAGTGCTAGGAATCCCAGTGAACGTTAGCCATCTGGCTACAGCGACGCGGGCTAACGTTAAGCTAACTTGACGTAAACTGCGTGAGAAAACCGAATGTTGTGTGCGTTTGCTCGCGCTCTGTATTCGTTGTGCGCCACGTGCGTTACACACATTGAGCACTTTCTCTGCGCCAGCTGTGTTATTCCACCAATTTCTGCGTTTACGGCTCTTTACTTTTGAAGGGAAAGTGTGGAGAGCCGATAGGAAAATGTCGGGGCGAACAGAGTAAGCTGTTTTAGCCCCAGCCTGCCAACCAGCCAGGGAGGCTGTGCAGGGCTGGGAACGAGCTAGCTAGCTAGATGAAGCGCTGGGGAGGGGGGACGCTGTGAGGGCAGCAGAGGGGCTGCAGTGGGCTTTTGTCTCAGGCTCTACAACGCTCCTGTGTTGAATCCTGCCACGAAATCATAAACCTAAACTCATACAACCCCTTATAATGGCCACACAGTGGCATTAAGCACATTCACTAATTCACTCACGCTTCCCCAATACGAAATCAGTGATATCGTATGTTTGTTTAACATGGCCAAGTTGAACATTGTAGCGCTCAACAACATATGAGTGGTTGTGTATTAAAGGCAAACACGCGCGACATTACCGTGAGGTGGGTGGTGTTGTCTGCGATCCTCCAGCCAAAGCCATCGTTTATTTACACACAGCACTGTTTCACTCAAGATAGTACGAAAATCCAGCATAATGTGCAGTTACGATTTACTAATACTTACAAGGAACTAGCATAGCATGAATAACCGGGAGGTATTGCGCCTCCCAGCCAGTCACTGTGACATTTTGGGGGTGTGTTGCATGATACAATAGCTGCCTGTTTTTAGATGGCTGTCCGCGCAACGACGTCCTGAAGCAACAAAAAAGCTTTAAAATGTATATGTCTCAAGTCTCATATTTGTAGCAATATATCAAAATAAGTATCATTATCTTTTTTTATTGCTGCCAGAATTATAATAGTGTGTTCTTGTATGTGTACACCTATATATGATATGTGTGTGTGTGTGTGTGTGTGTGTGTGTGTGTTGTGTGTATAGTCAAAAGAGCAGAAATTAATCTTGAAATCACTTTTGGTGACTTAGCATTAATTATATACTGATCGTGACAGATGAAAAGCTTCATGTCAGAATAAGGGAAAAAACGTAGTGATCAGTGGATGATTATTTCCTTAAGTCGGTCATCTAGAAATCAGATATACTTTATTAATCCCTTGCGGGAAATTCATCATCTCACATCTCACATTAAAAAAAAATCTTATAACTATGAAATACTGATAAATATTAACACACACTCTTACAGGACCCAGTAGGCAAATGTATGTAATTTAACCTTTTGACCAATTACGAGGGATTTATTGGCTATAAGTGGTGTTTGAATTCAACAGATTCTCAGTTTCATTTCCTTAAATGCAAAACTGCCTGAATTTAGACAAAACTGGTTTGTCTAAATTCAGTCATCAAAGCCAACTAGCATATGGTCAATTGCTGTTGTTGTCTATGCATTGTGTGCATTTTGGATTGAGGCCCAAGTTTTTCTAGTCTTTTCTAATTAGTTAACGCTATTCTCACGTGGTACCTGCATATTAATGTATTTCTTAAATGTACTTCTTAAATTTTACCCTGTTTCAGTGCCTACACCAGAGAGGACGTGTTAATCAAAGAAACTACCTTTGGTGATTTGCTCAGGGCAAATGAAAACCTGTCTACTTTCAATCCTTAATGACACATAGTCTTTTGACATCAACTAATCTACGGCACGTGACTTAACACCCATCTTGTGTAATCCTTGATCAGTAAATTCATATTTACACAGTAATATTGTTTATTTTTTAAACCCAGCAGCAGTTTGAGGTTTTGGTTTTTATTTATAGTTATTCTTTTGCTGATCACTATGTGATTGTGCTAATGTCCAAACACTCTACAGCTCCAAAACAAAAAGAATATGGGGATGAATAAAGATCCTGTAAGTGTTTGTGGTAACTAATGATGCATCAGATGTTGATTTGGCTGAGATTGAATGCAGTTTACCATGTTACCAAGGACTATACTCTGAGATTAGGGTTGTTCCGAATTGATATGCCGCATTTTACTCCATATTTTCTTGAATTGCATTATGGATAGTTTAGCATCAGCGTTACAATACTTATTTATTTGTGTCGTTGAAGTGCTTTGCTTTCTGGCAGTTAACTCTTATGGGTGCGTGACATTGAAAAGCACATGTGTTTATGTAGCCTTGTGTGTTGATAAGGCAACATTTCTAAACCTCTATATTATAACCCTTTGTGGAAGTGAAATTGCATGTACATACACAATTTTACTTGCCCAATTTTTTTATCAAGTAGTTGTCAGTTATTTTCTGTCAACTGAGTAATTGTTTCAGCCTGTAGGATACACATTTCATACATAGCCAGATGATAACTGTGGTCATGCCTTAAATGTTGCTGTCAGATCCTGTGCCTTTTACTCTGATGGCCTACTGAATAATGCCGCCATTAAATCTACATCCAAATCACATGCATCAGTGGACTTTTTCAAACAACAAGTGTCCGATATTTTAGCTGATTTTGAATGATGACCATCAGTTTCCCGACCTATTTGGAGTGTATGATCAAAATTTGACATATTCCCATAAAAGAACATGGCCTGTTGTGCACCTATACCACCACAGTTGGATAGGCTAATTTCATCCTCATCATCATTTGTAGTATAGTAATGGTTGTTAATAATTATAGCAATGATGTAATTATTCACATTTGCTTGCTGATTGGTTTTATTAATTGCGACCCTACTACGTACTATTGGTGTATGAAAAACAGTGTTGACACTAACTACACAGTCACTAGCACACACTTGCCCAGTAGACGTGATGATGTAGATGTAGTAGACGTCATGATAAGTTTTCAGGACAGAGATTCAGGGCATGATATTGAGTGAGTTAAAAATATTTTCTCAGTCTGACTTGGCAACATTTAGTGCCAACATTCATCCTCTGATCTCACTTGGATGTATTGAGTGACAGGCATGGATGCTCAGAAATCTGATTTTCTTTTCCAGTTTCTGCCAGACTGTGAAAATCAGATGAGGGAGCTTCTGCAGTCACATCAGTTTTACACATGCAGTCAACTGAGATGTTCATACAAGTAGATTGAAGGGGAGAAAGTATAGAATAAAACCTCAAAAAGTGTATAATGGACACATTTTTAGGTATGTGCCATTAGCACAGTCTTCATGATTATTTCTTAAATAATGCAACAATTTTCTTGCACTATTAAAAATAGACCCTTTAGTATATTACAACTATATAAGTCGAGAGCCTATTGTATGTGTAGCCAGTAAACCCAGTAGCTTTTCCAGCCAGACTATACAAGCCTGTTATTGAAAGAACAGGGTATTGACTAAGTTGCTGAACGGCAAGGACAATTATGTAAGGACATAACTGTTTTACTGAACAAATATGTATTTTTCATTGTGATTCATTACAATTTTAGTTTTCAATGGGGATGAGTAAGTCTTGAAATACTTTGCTGCCTTATATGTTTATGTTATTCATTTGCTGTTGTATCTAACTAGTCTCAAGTAAAGAAGAGAGGTATTGTAATTGCACTGGCATTTTACTATTAACACAAAGTAATGATTGCAGTTCCCCTTTATTTGTTTTGAGTGATAACAGGGAAATCCCCTAAAACGGTCATGGTTTGGTTTTTCTTTTCTTCCCTCTTATCGAAATGACGACTGTCCTTTTGGTGTTAGTCCTAAGGAATCCTTCTCATTTTGTCATGCGAGACGATAGATTAAAAAATTGGTCTTTCCTCTCTACAAGTCAGATTATTGTGATGCAGTTCAAACAGGACTGATAAGCATAAGTGCCTCATATACAACACAAAGTGCCTCTGCTTTAGCCTGAGCCTATCTGCAGTTGCAGTTGCTCGATCTGCCGAGCGTCTGCGTCTCAGAGGCCCAGCAAGCACGCATTTGTGGATGTTTGTGTATCTGTGTGTGAAGAGGGTGGAGCCTCCTGATTACACAACATGTGTTAGCCTTTGCCAGCAGCTGATTGTGTGCAGAGCGTTGTTTTGTTTAGTACGTTAAGTGTATCATTGTAACGGCTGATGTTGCTTTGATAATCCACCAAGACTGACAGCTTAAGTCACTGACCTTCTGTACAGGACTGAAAACAGCATGACAATGCAGAGTGAGAAAATAAAAGCTGCGTTTTTAAAAATAGCAGTGTTCACTGTTTTCTATTAAAATGAAACTATAAACTTCCTTTTTATGAATGACCAATGAGAAAGATAACAATATCAGCAGATAGTTTGGAAGGGAAACACAGATAATGTGTGTTTGGTGTGCTTTCATTATTACTCGTTCCAAAGAAAGCGATCGTATCCTGTTTATTCTGGCGTGGTTAGGGAGCATGATTTGTGAGGACTAAGGCCCCCCTAATGTAAGACAGGTAAACAAGTATTTCATTCACAGGCCAATTTCTGTGTATTTTCTGGGGTTGTTTTGCTACCTGTCTTGGAAATAAGCATGCTGTTGCTATCAAGGTATTTTTAAATTAAAAAGCAGCTGTGGTTTGTTTACTTAAGAAGGCTATGTCTTGTACTCGGAGTGGCTTTTAAAACCTGTCCAAAGATGCCAATAGTTTCTATCTCATGTATTTATTTGTCGACTTATTGTATTCAAAACGGGGTTGGTACACTGGGGTCAGATTGTACCGGTATCATTCAACTCAGCAACACTTGAGAGCCCCTGCATTATTTACAACCCCAATTAAATAGGAAGTTAATTTACTGCCGTAATTGTTTGGTGTGTCTCCATACACTTGAATATATGCTGGAATAAATTACATTTACTGTCCGCTGTATAAAATGCAAGGCAATGTAAAATGACAATAGAATACAACAGCAGTCAAGTGTTAACTTTGCCTGTTTTACTTGTAACATGTTTTAGCCCCATGCACACATTCTCGTGCTATGCAATAAAAAGATTGGAGTTCGGAAAATTTTAATTACACCACTTAACTACAACAGAGCCCATTTAGTGTAAGTATGGAAGGTGGTCCAATACTAGCATAGTCGAAGTCATTGGTATTACTACGGGGGGGTGGGATGGAAAGAGGAAGAGTCAGTACAACACCTTTTACACTTTACATTACAGGTATATCAGACACTCTTTGGTCAGTGCACCATTGTGCAACAAGAACAAAGGGAGAAGTGTTTTTTGTGTTCTTCGTGTGCAGACGTAGAAGGAAGTACAAGTTATCCTGCGGAGTGGGTTTGTAGACAGTATGACTAGTTTATCATTGCGATCTTCAAACAATAAATTGTGAAACGGACTAAATGTAAAGGCCGCTAATTGTCGTGCAGCATGGCGGTCGTTCAAAGCCTGTTGTTCTGCACGTTCCTACCAGTCTGAAGATGTGATGCTGCGTCATCCTTTACATTTTGGCTTTGCTGCTTACTCTTGCACTGCAAAGCTGTGGTTTTGGCACTGCACTGGCAGCCATGTGTCGGGCCTGTGATCGGATCAACATCTCATCAAGTATAATAGGATGTGGCAGGTGTAGATGGAGTCATGTTTTGAATGTCATAATGAAAACTGACACAACATTTCCCTCATGGTTTACTTTTCAGACTTGGGTCGGCTCAGTGTTCATGTGGGACTCAGTGGATGGTGATTCCTTGTGGTTGTGACACCTAGTTTTCTATCAGTATTTTGGTTTATAGTCGTGTATGGTGCTTCTCTGCCAGTAAGACCTTCAAGCTTTGCCCGCAGCTTGTCCTCTGTTGAAATGAAAAATGAGATGGGTGTTTTAAAGGGAGAGATGTGGGTCCAAAGATGACAACGCAATTTTATTCATTCACTTTGTACAAAATAATCGAGTCAGTACGTTGTACACGCATTGCACTGATTGTCGTTAACTATGTTGATGGCTCCTTGAAAGTTGAACAGCAACAGTTCCTCAGTGTTTGGTTCAGTCATGTGAGCTTGGCTCAGTGGTGGAAAAAGAACTAGATCCTGGCCTAGGTCCTAACCTTTGCTCTAATCCCTCCCTCATTCCCTACCCCCTCCATTTTAACCCATAATCAGCAGTAAAGGCTTCATTGTTCTTCTCCACTGCTTTGGGTATCTGATCATTAACCTACATTCAGAGCAGTGGCAGCAGGCATCTTAAGGCTCTCAGACTCTGCGACTAGTTTAAAGGGCGTATTTCACTGAGTCCTGGCCTGAGCCTTGTACTGCTGCCAGTAAACTTAACCCTATTGACGCCTCTTACGTACAAACATTAGGCTATTTTATGAGGCCTTTGATTTGTGAGCAAGCCAGGCCCTTAGCCTCTCCCTTGTAAATTTAGGGCTATTCCCGTTTTATGGAAGCTTTTAAGTGATGGATAAGGCTGTGAAACAGTGCAATGCTCAATCTTACATAAGAATACACATTTAGGACACAAAGTACGGTATGTTTTGGTCTTACATTTGCCATTCTTTTACCAAACTAATATGAGTAATCATTAGATAAATTAGAAGAATGAAAGGTTGAGTGGAAGAAAATGTATTTGGTCTTGACCAGCTACAGATGCCCATCAAAATGACCAAATTGACAGCTTAACTAGCCATGTAATTTTGTACAGTAAACAACAAAGTCTGAGCCTGTATGAATGTCTGGCACCTTGACAAAATGTGTTCGTTCAGTTAAATTTGTTTATATTTGCACGTTCAACATTTACTCACCATTCCCATGTTTTTCCCACGGTGAGAAAGGACCAGATCTTGAGGCGATGCATTGATGCAACAATAACTGGAACGAAGGCCAGACACTCTGGTTACTGTAGGCGTGTTGTGTCTGTCTGGGGTTAGGCTGGAGAGAGGTGAACTGACGCCTAGAGGGATTCAGTGTCACTGGCTGTTTGTTTGTCCGTTTATGTTAAAATATGCCTTCAGACATACTGATGATGGGAGAAGGACAACAGCTGCAGTCAGTGCATGCTTTTGAATTTGATGCTCAACTGCTTGGAATAATTGTGTCAAACGAGCATTATAAAGTGATGCATGCTATATGTAACACACTGTATTTTTATTTTTATTGTAACTATATTTGCAAAATTACCGTGAAGAATTAGGATCTTGTCCTGATGGGGAATAATACAGTAACGCCACAGCAAATTTTGACCTGGCTTACTATTACTTTCATCAGTAATTAATAAAGTATGACCCTATGTAAAAAAAACCAAAAACATTTAAGCTATAATATATTTTATATATTTTGAAATAGTTTGCTTTATTGTCCCAATGTTTTATTTTACACAGACATTAAAAATAAACCCAGCTGCCACAAATTTAATTTGAACAAATATAATAAATTGACTAATTTGTCATCAAAAAGGGTACTGATAAAATTTCCATAAGTTGAATCACTTGACTTGTTTGAGAAAAAGGGATTTCTTTTTGTTTTGGCTGCCTGTGAATAATTTGACTGGATATGTGGAGGCCACAATCCATTGATTTATTAAACATACACCGATGTATTATTTGTTGCTAGCACATATAATTTTTCTATGCTATAAACTTGTAAGCTAGTAGACTGCGTGGACGATCAATGAAGATGGCTCTTTGCTGGTTATTGTTGTCTCTTGTGTCCCTCTCCTGCAGTCTGTGTTATCAGGCCTTTGCGCATGGCTTTGTCCTGCTCCTCGTTAGAGAGGAGGAGGAGGAGGAGGCGAATGTTTGGAGTAGATGCGCAGCTGCAAGAGACCTCCCCCCATCATTTAGCCTGACGCCATACAGAACCACAGCCACGTGACCGGCTGTTTACTGTCGCAGCAAGCGATGTGCGTCTCCTTGAGCGCATTACAGGATTTCCACTGGGAAAAACTGACTCACGGCTTAGATTATAGGTTTTCAAACATTCCTGTTAATAATTTAAAATAAGGAAATATTTGTGTCTTATATATTGACCAGAGATGCATTCAGGACTTATTTTTCTGTATGTACCTCTGTTTGTGCACTTGTATGTACAGCCACATGGGAGACCAGAGGAAAATCACATGTATTTTCCAACTGGTGTGTGTAAGAGCTCGTAGCAGGCAGTACTCTCACACTGGGAGCTGTAGTGGAGTATCGTTGCACCAGCAGCTGCTGCTGCTGGTGGTGGCGGCGGCGGCGGCTGCATCGTACCGTGTGTGTCAGGCTCAGTGCTATTCTTAGCCCTTTTCCCTCCCTGTCCCATCCTGCAGTCACTGGATCAGGTTACCATACAGCGTGTGCTCTTCATCCATCTCGGGCTACACAGCCACCACACATGCCTCACACCCCCACCCCAACCGCCAACACATATCTCCACACCAGCCCCCACTCTACTCCTCAAACCCGAAACAGCTAAACTCATGCAAGGGCACGCACCGGAGCAGCCATGCTGCTGTCAGGGCCAACGTGGTCCAGCACTATAGGGAAATGGTTGTTATTGTTGTTCGTCAGGAACCAGTGGAGTTAAGCACAGGAACACTGGGTTATAAATAAATACAGGGACATTCGCTTCTCAGAAGGACCAGCAATGCTGCCAGCAAACTCAACTTGGGACTTCACCAAATAAGCACAGGCAGTGCAGATGGAAATTTTGATATTGAATTTTTTAAATGTTTTTCACTGGTCGATCATGTGTCTGGTCAAGCTAAAAGATGACTGTTTATAACCTGCTATATTTTTATATACATATATGCTATTTTCTTATTTACATAATCTTAAAGGGAAATTGACCTATTGAAATCACTTTTCAGCTAGGTTCCAGGGACTACTGATTTCTGGCCTTTTTTCCATGAAATTGATCATTTAGAGGTGCAGAAAAACTGATCTGAATTGACAATTCAGATAATTTATAGGTTCAGCCTTAACAGAAAATTGATTGATCACTCTTCCATTGGCTCACCTATATACATTTTTAGACTTCTTCGATACAAAACTGTTTGCTATCGGTTTGAAAGTCAGTGCTTGTTTATTTTGTTATTTTTTGTCAATGTCTTCCCCAGGCTGCTGAATTATTTACCACAGTGCTGATGTTAAGACTGAGAATACCAGCCATCCTGACAGATGTCTGACAGATGATGTATGACACAGTCATAGCGCTCTGTTGTGTGTCTTTACCTTTTTATATAGTCATGAATCTCTGGTTTTAGGGCAGTTTCATTGGTATTAAGTGGGTCGGGTAATTGTTGCTATTACTTAGTTTGTGTATTGGATGCCGTGCAAAACTAATCTGCGTTTTAGTTTCTGTGAACTTCAGTCGTCATCAAGGCAGGGGTTTCAGCTACACTTGAAACAACCCAAGGATAATGGCAGAGCTTGCAGAGGCTTATGCAGCCCTCATGAAACGCAGTGAATGTGAATGCCGAACTGGCTAGTGCCCAAATACCTCTGTAATTATAGTCACACCCTCCTTGCCTCGTCTCTGGGCCAGATTGGAGTCCTGTCAGCATTTGTTTTCTGGTCTGTTCCCTGGCCGTCCACACCGCTCGAATACCGCCGGTACACTAGCCTCTTTACACCATCACACATCTCTGTTGCGTACTGGTGGTAATTTCTTTACATCTTACATGTCCGTTTAGATTCGAGAATGAACTAATGGTCAACCGGTGGTCAAATGTCTCAGTCATTTTGACCTCACAAAACACACTGTTTCAAAGGTCAGAGGGATGTAGTGCAAATACATGGACTACATATGTATGAGTTTGAAGAGCGCTAGATGTCAGTGGGAACCTTCAGTAGTCCAAAACATTGTCCATGTGAAAGTGATGAGTATGAAATGCCAGACCGTGCTTGCTATTATGATGACATCTTGTAATTGAAGGCCTGCAGTCTGTCATGATCTCTTGAACTACAGTGGTAGTATGTTTTCAGTTGTGCATCATACGCAGGCATGGATCGATTGTCATTTCCCAGTAGTAAAGAGAGTAACCGATGACGTTGTTTGTAGGGATAATATGTCTGATTCTCAGTATCCCAAATGGTTTTGTCCTTTTGATCTTGTCTGTCTGCAGCAGTTGTAATTGACGAGATACGTTTGTTTTGTTTTTTTTCTCTCTTCAATTTCCAAGTCATTGTTTGCATTATGGTTCGGTTAACATACCAACCCCCCTTGTCCTGCACAAATGGTTTTACAGTGTCTATCTAATCCCCATAGGATTATTGTTATTTCTGTCTCACAGTGACTCAGTGACCAGGTGTATAATCATAAACGATGTGTGTGATAGCACAAAATCACATCTTACAGACTCCTCAATATTATCAAGTAATATTTGGCATTTTATTGAAATAAAATGAAACTAATGGGGCGTTGTCTTCATCCGCAACAGCAACATTAATGTGTCACAGTCACATGCCATTGAATTGTAGTTATTTAATCAAACCAGTGTGCAACGCTGATAGAGGAAACAAGCTGTGCACTGGAAGAAATCCCCTAAACTGATTGGAAAATTCATTTGTGCTTCTAGGCAAATATGTCACCCTAGGTAAAAGTGTACGACAGTTTTACTTGCTATGTAAATTAAAATGCTATGTACTATATAAATAATATTCACTTTGGAATAGAGTAAACTGAGTTTTCATAGCGCAAGGTGATGCAGTGTCTGCTGTTAAATCAAAATATATGTCTGAATATGTATGTTTAAAAAAAACAAAAAAAACAAGCAGGGAAGGGCAGGGGAAGTTCACGGAAAGTACTTGAGTAGAGGATCTCATGACTGAAAAACTTCACGTGAGAAGATAACAGACACATGCCATGTTTGGTTCATGCGTGCTCATCAGATTGTTGCACTTTCTCCAGTGACTGCAGTCATCCACATTGCCCCTCATTCACACTGCTGCTTGTGTTACTACAAACCACATCAGAGGGAATCTTACGCTGGTGAGTAGGCCGGAGTGACAGCACGTGGAGGGGGGTGGGGTTCCTGTCAGACTCATTAAGAGTCCCTAAAGCTGTGATTCATGTTGCATAGTGTCGTCGTTTCCTGGCTGTTTTCTTTTTTTTTTTGGTCTGAAGAAGTGGAATGGAAATTTCAATAAAAATCCCTGATTGCTGATCCACTCAACCTACATCCTGAAACACAGCTGAGTTTAACTGTATTTGCCTTTTTAATACACTGCCAACTCCAGCCAAGCAAGTTTACATTGCTCTTCTCCCCTCCGTAACGCAAACATTTGAAAGTCTAGCCTGTAGACGGTCTCAAGGATTGTCATTTAATTGTACCTGTACTTAAAAATGTCTCCCTGGGGTCTGGTGCTAACACTGAGTCAGTCATCCACTCGGGCTGCCATGTGGCAATCCTTCTCACTGATGTGGTGTTGTCTGTCTCCAGGTGCATGATGACCCTACTGTGCTGTAGCTGTCACAGCTAGTCAGGTGCCGCACCATGGCCAAACCTGGGAGCGACAGAGATGGAGCCATGGTGGATAAGCAGGCGGGGAAGAAGGTATGAGAGCATCAACACACACTAGCACCGAAAACAACACTTACCTGAGAAGTCTAATGTTTGTGTTATTTAACACTATTAAAGCTGAGTCTTCTATATCTGTAGTGCTTTATTTTCTAACATTTTAATATATACACAGAATTAAATGCTGTTAAAAATAGTTTTGGGGGAACGTAAATAGCTTTTGTTGTGCTGAAGTGAAGAGTGTTGGTTTCATAGTTTCCAGCATTTCATAGTTTTTGGGTTTTTCTTTTCGTGAAATGTATTGTTAGTGCTATCATATTCATCCCAGATGTTTGTTATCCGTCTAACTACATTTCTGCACCTGGTCACTCGGCATCAACATTTAATAATTTCCGCTAGATGTGGAAACGCTAATTTCCTACACGGTATAAATCTTGTCGATACATGTTATAGATTAATCTTTTTGATGCAGTGTACTGGCTTCAACAATCAAACAACCCCCCACTTTGTTGTACTAATCATGCTTTTATCAGAGAGATGTTTTACATCTGCTGTTACTTTTGAGCCAGAAGCAGATCTCATCCTAACTCTTACTTTTTACACAGCTTTGCACAGCTGGTACGTTGCTTCACTGAGATCAAAGAAGCACCACACTGCAGAAATTTTTCATTCTGCCAGAAATGTATTTTCCTCCAGTAAAAGCCATGGCAGTGAAAAAGCTTTGTCCGCAGAGCAGAGAGCTAGAACACAGTAACTAGAACTGCAAGACATTATGAAAGAACAAAGGTTACTGGAGTTGCTGTTAAACCCGACACAGTGAGTCCGGTGGCTTGTGGCGTATATTGCGCATTCATGCATATTATTCATGCAGAGTGTTATTCTTCTTTTAACTCCCACAGTTAAATTCATAGAAACTATAACTGCAGTGTTTATTCTCATCTGAAGCTGGAACAATTATCAATTAGTTTATTGAGAGATAAAAATGATTAGCAGTTGTTTTGATAACTGAAAAACAACCACACTGGAAAAACATAGACCCCTTTTAATAAACTTCCATATTTTTATTTAAATGTGTAAACACAGAAAATAAAATCTCTGACTCTCTCCTATTTTGGCAGAGACTCTGCCGTACAGTATTTCAATGAGTCATGCAGACCAACCTGTTGCCTGCATGGGCAAAACAATGTTGCAGAGACAATGCGCACTCTCCGTAATGTGATAATGTACAGTTTATATTAGTGTTATATAAGCAAGCTTTACTCTTGACTGAAATAGCTACTCACATGCCAATGTCGACTTATTTCCTCTCACGTTTGCAAATGCAGCTTTTCAAATGGGGCTGCCTCTGTCTTGACTGTGTTGTTTACATATACATGTACACATACACGCAGACAATACCTAATGTGGCCACACCTCTGCTATATTTCAAGTTTTAATTTTTCTTATTTCCTCCTCATCCCTGACAGAGCAAAGAAAAGTTGTCCCCTTTCACCAAAACTCCAAAGCTGGACCGGAGTGAGTTGCTGGGAAAGGAAGGGAAAGCAAAGTCTTCCATGAAGCGCAAGCTCTCCTTCACTGCCAGTCCGCCTCGGACAGAGGAGCGAGATTCGGACACCGGTAAGGACATTTGCTGGTCCACTATCTTCTCCACTGCCATGAGTCAAGTTGCTGGCTTGCTGCCATGTCTCGGCACTGCCCCCTGGTGGTTGAACAATTTCTGTAGGGACTGCCCAAAGGTCACGGGGTTCAAATTTGTTCAAGTTTGGCAACAGGAGCCGAACCTGATCATCCTAAGGAAACTGTGTTGCATGTATGTGAAGAAAAAACAATCGAGGTAAATGTAGTTATGTGTAAATAATGTACAGAGAATTTTTTTTTTATCTCTAAACAATTTTTTTCAGAAATGGGAGAAATGATCTTTGCTGTTTCAGTAACTGCTCTCCTAGGTAAAATGCCTTCCTCGGATGTTAAGATTCTTGTTGGAGACAGTATGTCTCAATTTTACTCCTTTAACTTGTGAAAAAACACAATTCTGTTTTCGTCATTTAGTTTGATGTTTAACCATATGTTTACATCAAATTTGAGACCTAAAATATTTAATTGTTGTTTGTTGCCAGGCTGTACTTACAGCAAATGAAACAGTGTGATGCATTTTGCAGACTTATTTGCCTTCATCTCCTCTGCAGGGAACAGTTCAAAGTAATTATTTTCATTGTGTGGTCCTGGTTTATGCTAACAGAAAAGAACCATCAATTAGAATTTTAGGGGCATAATTTATGTTGCACAGGTTATAAACCTCAACTGGTATGGTGAGAGCGGTTTTGACTTCCCAGCACAGCTTCTCTTGAATAGCTCTCAGGTCTTGTGTTCAGTGGCTGTAGGAAGACGGAAAGTAATGACTCCGTTGACCATCCCAAACTGGATCTCCTCTGCTGTGTCTTGTGTTGCCATGACTCATAACATGTGCATGGAGTGAGAGTCTGCCTTTGTCCCTGTCTGTATTTGAGTGTATGTGAGATGCGGTGGGTGAGAGACAGAGAGAGAGAGTGAGCGTTAATGCAGTGCTTTCCCACCCTTCAATTCTCCTGCTCCCCCTCCCTCCTCTCTCCCCCTCCCCACCCTCTCTGCTTTGCACTGTAGATGACTCAGACCCAGGCCAGTCGAGCGAGACCTGGGGAGAGAGATTAGTGCCTCCCTGCAGGATTTACGCAGGTAATCGCTGCAGCCCGATCCTCAGCCCCCGCGTCGTCTTCAAGCCACGTCACCCTCTTTGCACCACTATGCTGCCATAAACACACATACACACATGCACGTGTGTGTGTTTTTGCCGTGCATCTGCCCCATTACAGCTCACGCATGTCTATGTTTGGTAACAACTAAACGACAGAGAGAGGGGGGCTTGAGGACTGCCGTCTGCACTTGGGTGGCTTCAGAGAATGCAGTTGTTTTTTAAAATTATTTTTTGTGCCCCCTTTTTGAACCTCATGCTTGTCATCTGTTTCTCTGCGTGCTCGACAGATACAAGGGAGGTTGAAAACCACTGTGATGATTAACTTGCTGATATAAAAAAAAACAAAAAACTGCCTTCTTTTTAAAATTTCTGTTGTTGTGTTGCAGATAAAGATGGACCAGACAAGAAGAAGGTTAAAAAGGAAGCTGGGGGCAAGAAGTCGCAGGCCCCAAACCTTTTGTTTGGGTATCCTCTGTCAGAGCGCAAACAGATGGCTCTGCTAATGCAGATGACTGCCAACAGTCCAGGTTTGTGTGCCTGTTCCTCTCTAACCACATCCTCAGCATGACTCAGTGCATATCTGCTGTTGGATGAGTCATGCTTCTGAGCATTTAAACAAACATACGCACTAATTTTTTCAAAGTAGTTTGAGATGTAGCTGTGTAGAGAACATTCTAAAATATATCCAAGCTAATTGACTTTACCTGCTTTTCTCAGCATGTGGTGTTTTTTGCCTAAGGCATCGATTAATTGCCTCTTTCTCTTCCCGTCCCCAGACTCTACACCCAGTCACCCCTCTCAAACAACCCCTGTGCAGAAGAAAGTCCCCAGCAGCACCTCATCCAGACAGAAGGACAAGGTCAACAAGAGGAACGAGCGAGGGGAGACGCCCCTTCACATGGCAGCCATCAGGGGAGACGCCAAGCAAGTTAAAGAGCTCATTAGCCTGGGAGCTGATGTAAACGTCAAAGACTTTGCAGGTACGATATCCTAGGAAGTGATTATCTAACCGCTTTCATCATGTCCGTATAGTAGTCAGCTTAATATCATTAACAGCAAACAGCTGCTGATGCAAAAATAATGCCTCATGGTGGCCTGATAAAAACACACACTAAGGCACACATAACCGGTTGTTGTGCTTTTTATGTGTCACAGTTTAAGGTAATTGTGGATCTATTACTGACTTCTACTCTCACCAGGCTGGACTCCGCTCCATGAAGCCTGTAATCTCGGATATTATGATGTGGCCAAGGTCTTAATAGCAGCTGGTGCAGAGGTGAACACGCAGGGGCTGGATGATGACACGCCACTCCATGATGCTTCCAGCAGTGGGCATAAAGATGTAAGATTGAGTGTTCTCCTACCATATTAAGTAGTTGTACATCTGTTTGACTAAATATTTTACACACAGAACAATTATGGTTGGATTTTTGTTGTTCTAAGTTTTGTTTGCCCACTTCTCTTTCTCCTGAGTATGATTTCTTCTTCATCTGTTGTATTTTGTGCAGATTGTTAAACTCCTACTACGTCACGGTGGAAACGCCTTCCAAGCCAACAAGCGGGGGGAGCGCCCAGTGGACGTGGCAGACTCCCAGGAGCTGGAGCAGCTATTGAAGAGAGAGGTTCCAATGTCGGATCAAGATGACAGCTCTTCAGGTTTGCAGAAAACACTTCAGTCTTAGTTTTTTCTACTATAATTATACCAGATAGGCTTAAAAAATTATCAGTGGCTTTCAGTACCTAAGGTTCTGTATGCAGTCATGGTGTTGTCAGGTCTTTAATTACTAGTTCATATTTTATAATCAGTCTGACATGTTTTTTTTTTCTTTTTTCATTTCGATGAATGGAAAGACAAATAAAGCAGGTGTCACTCTTCTATACTGTGTGTAATTATAAATATAAGTCGGTATAAAAGTATAATTTGCTTGTCCATTTCTGCCTTTCCACAGAGTCTGAAGACCCACCATCAGTTAATCCATCCAGTGTGGATGGCAACATGGAGGACTCTGACACTGAAAAGGACTCAGATGGCAAACTGGCCATGAAGGCATCATCGTCTGCACCAGGGTTGGATGAGTATGAGTTCAAAGATGAGGAGGAGGAAGAGGATCTCAGTAAAGCCCTGAACGACAGACACATCCTTCGGAGGGAACTACGGCAGCGGGAGAAGGAGGACAGAGAGAGGAATCATGTGGCAGGCAGACAGAGCGGCAAGGGGGATTCCTCCTCCAAGACGAAAAAGCAGAAGACTTCTCGTATCCATTGCAGTACAGATACCTCCAGCGACGAGACGGACACGGTTTTAGAGAAAAGGAACTCCCCAACTTGCTCTCAGAGCTCAGAGAGCCTCAAGGTGGACACGAGATCCAAGAAAGACAATGCAGAGCAAAAGGACAAGGGCAAAGTAAAAAGAAAGAGTAAGAGCCAGAATAAAAACAAAGAAAACCAAGAGGATGGTAAAGAAAACAGCAAAACTCTGGTCCTCTCTCTCGCCACTGTGTCCGAGAGCACAGAGAAGGGCCGGGAGGAAGACTCCTTCAAAATGTCCTTTAGTCCTAAAGATGACTCATCTGTTCACCTCTTCCATTTGTCGTCCGTCAAAACGCCGAAACTGAATCACAGCCTGACTGATAAACAGACGCCACTCAAGCAAGAGAATACTAAGATGTGCGTTTCCATTAGCGACAGCTCTTGTCCAGTGGACGGTGTCAAATACAACCACTACGCAGACACAGACTACTGCACCGAGGGCTCCAGCACCAAGGGGTGTAAGCACAAGGAAAAGAGCAAACATCAGCAGAAAGAGTCCAGTGTAGATGGGGATGATGGGCATTCAAGTCCGTACAAAGATGGCAGCATAGGAAACAATATAGACAGCGCTGAAGGGGCCTTGAGGAAGACGGACTTGGACGGCAAGGTGGTCAAGAAGCATAAACTGAAACACAAGGAGAAAGACAAACACAGGAGGGAATACGAGGCAGAGCGGAGCCGCCACAGGCAGAAAGAGGCCAGGAAAGACGGCCACAGGAATTTGGAGTTTGACAGAGAGTTCTGGAAAGAAAATTTTTTCAAAAGTGATGAGACAGATGAACCCCTGCCAGTGAAAAAGGAAGGTGAAGACGGCAGCTTGCTCCAGAAGACCTCTGATTCCTCTCCCATCAAAGACGAGAGAAACACAAAGGAGAAGCACTCGGGGAGTAAAGAAAAGAGGCAAAAAGAGGAGCGGGACAAGGACAAAGCCGTGAAGAAAGAGCGGAAGGAGGCTGCTGGTAAAGAGGTAAAGGAGTCAAAGCTGAGTGAGCGTGACGAGAGGGTGGACTGCCACGGCTCAGGGCGGATTCCTGAGGAGTCGCTGCAGAGCAGCAGTATGAAAGAGGAGACGGAGGAGAAACCCGTAAGTGGGATCACAGCTGATCAAGAACAGCTGGAGCCCTCTGAAAAAGGCTTGCGCGAAAAAACTGACAAGAGGCTCCCAGGAAAGGAGAAGGAATCTGAAAAAATGGAAAAAAAGCATCCGGATAAAGAAAAAAAGGTGAAGACGGAGCACTCTGACAGAGCCGAACTGCAGAATCCAGTGGATCGTTGGAAAGATAAAGAAAAAGCAGGAACCATTCCTTCCCACTCGCCGGGAGATAAAAACTACAAAGAAAATGAAAAGCTGAAATTTTTATCAACAACAAAAAAGCACGACGACAGCAGGAAAAATAAAGATAAGTTTGACAAACGGTCTGATCGGGAGAGGCAGGAGCGAGATTACAGTGTTGGGGATCACAGAGAAAAGGATCGCACAAGCTCCGATAAGAAAGGAAAGCCTCAGGAGAAGACCACAGACCACAAGTCTGATCGCTCCAAAGAAAAGGACTGTGACCGGAAGAAGAGGGAGAAAATAAAAGATGGCGCCCTGTCATCAAGCTCCAATTTGAAATTACTCTTAGAAGAGAAGAAAGGCTATCTGTCTGAGAGCAAGTCCTTATCTGCCAAATCGAAGGAGGAGATTGTGAGAACGCCAGAGAAAGATCGCGACCGGCGAGACCGCGACAGAGACTCCGAGAGGCACAAGGATAAAGACCGGCACAGAGACCGCTCCCAGCAGGCCAAAACCAACAAAGTCAAGCCCGAGATGGATGCAGACAAGGCCAAGTCAAAAGCCTCGCCAGCCGCGCGAGACGCTAAGCCGAAAGAAAAGAGGCTCGTGAACGACGACTTGATGCAGACCAGCTTTGAACGCATGCTCAGCTTGAAGGACCAGGAAATTGAGCAGTGGCATCGGAAACATCTGGAGAAAATCAAACAGAAAGAGCGGGAAAGACTTAAACAGCGACCTTTGGCAGACCCAGGGAAACCCAAGCCTAAAGACAGAACAAAGACGGAGCCGTGTTTGAGTAAGGAGCTGACGCGCTCTAAAAGCTCCGACGCCTCTGACGTTCACAGCCGAGATAAACCACCGAAGGACATCGCCAGCCCCAGAACTGTGTCGCTCGATGGAAAGACTCTGCCCGCCATCAGCGCAAAGGTCATGTCAGCTGTGGAAAACTGTCTGACCAGGTCACCTCGGCCAGAGAGCGAACGCTGTGGCCTGATGTCCAGGTCTGTGTCCTTAGTCTCTGTCGCGAGCTCTGAGGATTCATGTCAGGCCACAACACTAACGCCGAGACATGCTGAATACGACTCTGACATGAATCTGGAAGCCTGCGACTCTCAACCTGCGTTCCTCCAGTCTTCCCTCGTCATCCAGGCCACTCGATCTCCATCTCTCCACGACAAAGATTGTAACAGTCTTCCAGATGTGCCGCAAAGTAATCGGACGCCACTGTCCTGCAGACATGAATCTCCCTACCTCAGGGCTATTCTGGACGAGGACGCTAACTCGCTGACTGAAGGCAAAGCTGTTGAAAATCTGCCAAAACCTGGTCTGCCCACTGAGGAGCTGAGAACAAGGGAGACCTCAGCAGAAACAGAAGACAGCCATACCAGTCAACAACATATGACTTCAGTGATTGATTCATTTGTGGAAAGAGAAGGGAGCACTCCTGGCTCCCTAACACCACAAATGTCAACCATAGATAATAAAACCCCAAACCCACAGTCCAGCCTCTCACAGTGTGGTGGTTTAACAGAGCAGAGAGCTCTTCCCTCCTCTGAATTTTCTGTTGTGAAGGACGTCCAGCATCCGATGGAAAATTCCCAAACAGAATCTAATAACAAGGACTGTGATCATCCGTCAGCAGCTGCAGCTTGTGTATCCTCTGAATCATCAAACACGAAACCCCTCCAGCAGAGGGAACCAGTCCCATCCTCTGGTGTGGAGAACCAGGAGCTGATAGAAACGGGTACCACACCGGTTTCTGACCTCAAAGAAAAACTCCTTGAGAACACTGATAGACCAGAACCAGAGAGCATGGAAACTGGTCCTGTGAGCTTCAGGACAGAAGAGATGGAAAGTCCTGTACCGTCCACCAGCTCTCACATTCCCAGCCCCACCACCGGGGAGTCTTTGCCAGGTTTCATCAAAACAAACACAGAGTCCAGATGTCCGCAAAACGACGTGGACGTAAATAACCACGACTGTAAGAAATCAAAACCTTCCAGTGACACTGCAGGCCTGTGTGTTGACGTTCAGACAGAGAAGAAAGACAACGTGCCCTGTGTGAGCCCTGAACACGTGGCTGAGGAGACGACTGACGTCCCACACAGCTCAGACAGCAACTGTACTGCTGCTGTTTCTGCTGCAGCAGAAGGTTCACCACTAGAGGGCAATGTGGCTATAGAGGGCTTGTCTGAACTGGGAGCAGAGGGCTCCTCGGAGCCGATGGAGGTGACACCTGCCGACGAGAAACCAGAGTCGTCTACAGGGGGAGAAGAGCTGAGTCAAAGCTCCTTCCAGCCAGGAGCTCACGGTGACAGCAGCAGCAGCAGCAGCAGTGGCAGCAGCACCAGCAGCAGCACCAGCGGCAGCACCACCACCTCCGGTAGCTCCTCGCCACAGTCTGCAGACCGGGACTCAGATTCCTCCGGGGCTAAGATCAAGGTCCGCTCTTCGGATGAGGAAATCGACGTCAACGTTCCCCACCCACGCAAGAGGAAGATGCCCAAACTGTTGAACTCGCAGTCGTGCTCTGCCGCCCAGCAGGAAAGGGAAAGGGGGCAGCAGTCTCTGGCTGCGATTGTGGACTCCGTAAAGCTGGAGGAGATTCAGCCCTACCAGACGGAGCGGGCCAACCCTTACTACGAGTTTCTGCACATCAGGAAGAAGATTGAGGAGAAGCGCAAAGTGTTGTGCAGCGTCACCCCCCAGCCACCACAGTATTATGACGAATACGTGACCTTCAACGGCTCCTACCTCTTAGATGGGAACCCACTCAGCAAGCTCTGCATCCCAACAGTGAGTTTCAGCACAACTCCTCACCAGCTCTACTTCTGACCTGTGTCAGTGCTGACGTTTGTTTGTCGTGAAACTGACATTATAACGTTCGTTTAAGATCATATGATTAGGTTTTATGTCACACCGAAAATGTAAAACAAAACTTGATCGATAGATGAACGATCAGATCAATCAGATTTTTGTCGTGTGCTCAGTGATTTCATTCAGGGAAGTTGGTATTCGGTTATAGAAAAGTAAACGACATGGGTGGGAGTGACGAATGAGGAATGATGGAGGCATCAAGGGTTTTGACCTGTTTCTGTCTCCATTGTTGTGCAGATAACTCCACCTCCATCGTTACCTGAGCAGCTGAAAGAGATGTTCAAACAACAAGAGGTCGTCCGCATGAAACTACGACTGCAACACAGCATTGAAAGGGTACATAGTATTAATGGCGTACTGAAGTTGTCTCGGTGATACCATTTTTGGAAATGAATCCATGAGCAGACATTGATTAGAGTAGGAATATTAATTTGACTCGTTGTTCCTCTCCTAGGAAAAGCTGATTGTTTCAAATGAGCAGGAAGTCTTACGAGTCCATTACCGAGCAGCAAGAACACTAGCAAATCAGACCCTGCCTTTCAGTGCCTGTACAGTTTTACTGGACGCTGAAGTCTACAACATGCCCCAGGACGTCCAGGTAATATATTAACCACAGTCTCCTCAGTCAGTGACTTAATGCTAACTTCATTTTGACACGTGGACATTTGATGTGTTTGATAAGTAACTGTGCTTTGTTTCTCAGAACGATGATGGCAAAACATCGGTAAGGGACAGATTCAACGCGCGGCAGTTCATGTCCTGGTTACAAGATGTCGATGACAAGTTTGATAAACTGAAGGCAAGATCACCGCCATTGTTTCCCACTACACCTTTTCAAACAGAATTCACTGATAGACCTGTTTTTTTATTTTATTTATTATTTTTTTTAAAAAAGCCTTTCACGTGTGTGTGTGTGTTTATTTTTAGTCTCTTGACCAATTCTTTCCTGGATCTGAACGTCTGGTTGAATATATATTATTTTTTTCTTTATTTCACAGACGTGTCTTCTGATGAGGCAACAACATGAGGCGGCTGCACTCAACGCCGTGCAGCGTCTGGAGTGGCAGCTCAAGCTGCAGGAACTGGACCCGGCCACCTACAAGTCCACCAGCATCTTCGAGATCCCCGAGTTCTACATCCCTCTTGTGGAGGTCAACGACGACTTTGACCTTACCCCAATATGAAGCGTAGAACAGGCGTGCTTTTCCAAAGTGGCGGCCATGTCGTGGACGCGAGCCGCAGCCCGCGCACTCGAAGAAAAATGTGAAGCACTTAAAATGTGGCGGCAACACAAAAGAGCACTTAAAATGAGACGATTTACTCCAGAGCTCTTAGAGTCCAAACCGGCACGTCCACCACGAGAGCGGGGAGCGTGGACTGACCAGGAAACAGGGCGTCCGGGCCACAGATGAAGCCCAGGGAGCAGAGACCAAACGCTGGGCCAGGAGCTGCAGCAAGAAACAAGAGTGTGGACGGCAACCACCTGTGACTGCTCCTCGCCGAGCAGGGTCGCACAGCTGAACGATTTCAATTTGTTTTCAAAGTGAGTGTTCATACACTGTGTACAGATTGTGCTCTTAATTTTTTTAACTTATTTTATACATAAAAATGTGCATTTGTAAATAGCCATGTAATTATTGTTTTAAACTTGTAAAAACAAAAAATAGATATTTTGATTGTAAACTTGTTCTGTCTCACGTTTTAATGGACCAAAGTTGGTTTTTATATCGAGTGTCCTCTTTGTCTGTGACGTTCTTGTTGTTGTTGTTGTTGGCTTAAGACCTTAAGCATGTGGCTTTTGTTGTTTTCTCTTTTTTCTTTTTGGTTTGTTTTTACAGTTTCTTCCTTCCTCATCTGGATTTCCACGCCACAGCTGGTGTTTTTTGACTTTGGCAATTAAATGCTGTGCATGCGTTGCATTGTTTGTACTTTTTTCCTGAAGAGCTATACCGTGGACTAAATTGTGAGGTTTACTGAAGTGTTCCAGCTTTCTTTTTTTCTTCCTTTTTTCTTTTGTTTTTTGCGCCAATGTGTTATGTCCCCTTTTTGGCCTCACTCCTCGTGTTGTTGTCCATTGTGTCTTGCGCACATTAAAAGTCTGTTGTGGCTTCCAAGGTGAAAAAAACATAATTTTACAGTTTCAATGTGAGATCACAACAAATCCTATTTTTTCAACATAATGCCTTTTGAACGATAGTTCTAAAAAAAATGTCTATTTTAATATTTACTTGTTACATGACTTGTATATATTTGTAATATATAATTGAATAAATTTTATTTGTTGTGAAATGAATGCGCTTGGTTTTTGCATTATTTATTCCAGGGCTGCATCAAATATTGCAGATGGAATATTTAAGTCAGTTGAACAATATTAGTAAAAAAAAACATTATAAGTTAGTATAGTTGATATTTGATAAAATTGTTAAAAGTGATTCTGTTGCAGCTGTACAAGAAATGTTCAGGTTTATTCCAAACTGAACAAACTCCAGCTGTCATTTAGTAATATTATCCTCAGCCAGCAGATGTCGCTGTGCACCACCTCCTACTTATTGTTTTAATACCAATGAGTCTGTTTGGGTTCATGTCTCTGTTGAAACTGCATATATATATATATATATATATATATATATATATATACTTTTTATAAATATACTTTTCACCATTATTTTGACAGAACACAAACTGAATATTCTAGCATCATGAGGGAGGGCTGATGTCAGCTGTATCTAATAAACCGACCACAAGTGATGCAGGTTAAAGAAACTTATCAGGCCTGGATCCAAACGGTGGCTGGGGGAGGTGTGTCCGCCGACCTGCACCCCCCACCCCCCCCCCCCCACCACCACCCCCCCCCCTCTCCGGCTGGACGTGGAAGTGGGGCTCGTTGTGGCTCCTGTCCAAAACACATGTAAACACCTGTGGAGCTGAATGGCCCATCGGGACGCGTCTCAGCGGGGGGCGGGGTTGGTGGTGTGTGTGTGTGTGTGGGGGGGTCGACTTCCGTATCGCCCCTTTTTCTCACCTAATGAGACACTGCGATAAGACCGCAGACAAAGAGCTGCGTCACAGAGCGGGGTGTGTGTGTGTGTGTCTGTGCGTGTGTGTGTCTGTATGTGTGTGTGTGTGTGTCGGACACCTTTTGACCAGAGTCTGCGGCGCGCGGTGTTTACGCGCGGCTCTAAACTCTGTGCGCGCGCGCGCACGTGAAACCCAGACTCGGGGTGACAGTTCCGGTTCGGTGAGGTCGAGCACACGTGTGTGTGTGTGTGTGTGTGCGTGTGTGTGTGTGTGTGTGTGTGCGTGTGTGTGTGTGTGTGTGACCTGAGGCCCGGCACACAGGAGTGGAAAATGGAGCGTGTTCCTTTAAGGCGCCTGGCTGCCTGTCGCTTTGTGCTGCGGAGACACTGACGCCCTGTGGACACAGTGGACAGACAGAGAGCAGCAGCAGGAGGAGCAGGAGGAGCAGACACCACCATCTTCATCCTGGAGAGAAAACAGCCGCAGCCCCCTGAACAGCACGCGAGTCGCGGACCCGTTCACAGCCGCTGTGTGGTGAGTTTCCAGCGGCGCCACGCCGCGGTCCGTGTCCGCCTGGACTGACTCTCTCTCCGGCTGCGTCTGCGGCCGCGTCCCGCTGCGGCAACGTCTTTGGTTCTGGCGAAAAAAAAAGAAAGAAAAAGAAAAGAAAGAAGGAAAGGTGAAAGTCGCGAGAGAGAGAGAGGGAGAGAGAGAGGCCAAGTGCCACATGTTTTTTTCCTCCGCGTCCTGTGGAGAGAAACACTGAGCAGACAGCGTCTGAAAACATAGGTGAAGCAGGCTGATGTTGCCAGATGTGTGGTGGTGTGTGAGTGTGTGTGTGTGTGTGTGTGTGGGGGGGGGGTCGACTTCCGTATCGCCCCTTTTTCTCACCTAATGAGACACTGCGATAAGACCGCAGACAAAGAGCTGCGTCACAGAGCGGGGTGTGTGTGTGTGTCTGGGTGTGTGTGTGTGTGTCTCTGTGTGTGTGTGTGTGTGTGTGTGTGTGTGTGTGTGTGTCGGACACCTTTTGACCAGAGTCTGCGGCGCGAGGGGGAAACAAACTGCGGTGTTTACGCGCGGCTCTCCACTAGTTGCGCGCGCGCGCGCGTGAAACCCAGACTCTGGGTGACAGTTCCGGTTCGGTGAGGTCGAGCACACGTGTCGGTTAGTTAGTGTGAGGACAGTGTCGGCCGCTGTGTGTGTGTGTGTGTGTGTGTGTGTGTGTGTGTGTGTGTGTGTGTGTGTGTGTGTGTGACCTGAGGCCCGGCACACAGGAGTGGAAAATGGAGCGTGTTCCTTTAAGGCGCCTGGCTGCCTGTCGCTTTGTGCTGCGGAGACACTGACGCCCTGTGGACACAGTGGACAGACAGAGAGCAGCAGCAGGAGGAGCAGGAGGAGCAGACACCACCATCTTCATCCTGGAGAGAAAACAGCCGCAGCCCCCTGAACAGCACGCGAGTCGCGGACCCGTTCACAGCCGCTGTGTGGTGAGTTTCCAGCGGCGCCACGCCGCGGTCCGTGTCCGCCTGGACTGACTCTCTCTCCGGCTGCGTCTGCGGCCGCGTCCCGCTGCGGCAACGTCTTTGGTTCTGGCGAAAAAAAAAGAAAGAAAAAGAAAAGAAAGAAGGAAAGGTGAAAGTCGCGAGAGAGAGAGAGGGAGAGAGAGAGGCCAAGTGCCACATGTTTTTTTCCTCCGCGTCCTGTGGAGAGAAACACTGAGCAGACAGCGTCTGAAAACATAGGTGAAGCAGGCTGATGTTGCCAGATGTGCGTGTGTGTATGAGTGTGTGTGTGTGTGTGAGTGAGTGAGTGAGTAAGAGAGTGAGTGAGTAAGAGAGTGAGTGTGTGTGAGTGTGCGCGTGCACGTTGGCCTTCAGTGAAATATGACTTTTCTGGAGAGCTGATGCTTCATGACAAAGCTGCTGTTTTCATCACATCTTCCTCCTCTGTCTGAATGTTTGAGTCGATATGACTCTGTGTGTGTGTGTGTGTGTGTGTGTGTGTGTGTGTGTGTGTGTGTGTGTGTGTGTTGGCACTCAGCTTGAGGTGTCACATGTCACTGTGCCATTGACACGGCCTGATATGTGGAGCACACAGATAAAAGCAGTGTAAGTGGAAACCCCCTTTAATCCACAGCCTCAACCCTGCCGAGGTGAAGCTCGTTATGTTTTTATTTACACCTCACTCATTACTCTCATTATTACAGGTGTTTCCAGTGTCGTGCTGGTGAGCCATCAGGATGAGGCCCGGTCAGCTGATCCTCCCCACCGCCGCCGCCGCCGCCACGCTCCTCTTCCTCCTGTCGGGACTGTCTCTGTGCTCGGCCTGCAACAAGGCCCTGTGCGCCAGCGACGTCAGCAAGTGCCTCATACAGGTAAAGGTCAAAGGTTAAGTTTCCTCTCCCGCTGGCGCGCGTGGTGCTGATCACCGAAACAGGAAGTTTCTGTTTGTCCCAGAGTGTCGCAGCTGTTTTGTGTAAACAGAGACTTTTATTCCCCCTGGCGAGGACACAAGTGAAATGTTGTGTGCTGGTGAAGCGGCGCTGTCGTTACCCCTCGGCTTCGTTAAGCACGTGTGCTGGTTTAGAACAAATAACCTCGCGCAGACTCAGCAGGATTAAAAATCCGCCCGCGCTCAGAGCGAGATGGGCGTTTGGGCCTCGGAACAAAGATGGGATCTGTGGTGAAGAATGCAGATGCATTCCTGCGATAAGCTTTTGCCAGAGTGATGGCAGAGGAGCTGGGATGCGCACACACACACGCACACACACACACACACACACACCTATTCTGCTCACCGGCTGATGCTGGCTGCTGTCACAGCTCTCGGTCCCGGAGCAGAGGTCTGTGTCTGAAGTCGCTCTAAAAGACTTTGATTCATTTTGGCGCCCGAGGTTCTGACTCTTTTTCTTTCTTCTTCTTCTTCTTCACACTTTATATCATCATCACTTCCTGCGCGTCATAGTTTCCCTCTCGCCCGGGGCCCAGTGGCTGATGGGACGAGGGGTGGTGCCCCCTCGTTAGCACAGATCCTGTCGTGCACTCTTGTTATGCCGAGGAAAAGATGAAGGAAGGTGTTGGCCTGTTTTTCCACCACCTGTCAAGTTAAATTTGAACACACCCCCCCCCCCGCCTTGTGTGTGTGTGTGTGTGTGTTTAGTGACCCTGCCTCTGCCATTACCATCTTGAAAGCACTGTATTTAACCCCAGAGGCCGTTTCACCTGTTTGACCTCTGGGCTTTACGGGTTCAGTTGTTGTTGATGGTTTCTTTATTGGTTGTTGTCTGGAGTTGTTGATGCTAATTGCGATTGTTTTTATTTGGAAACGGGGATGTGATGTGTTGTGGATGGCACACGCTGTAAACAGCACTGACGTGGGGCAGGAGTTAAAGCACAGGTCTCTCCCACACACCACAGACCACAGACATGCAGATTGGGGGGGTGAGGGTTAATTGGCCTGTGATAGGGCAGCGACCTCTGTGGGGTCAAAGGGTAAGTGAGAAAGAATGGATGAATGTATTAAAGACATGAAGCCAATTCACAAAACAAAAACAAACCAAAGACCAAGAGATGGATCAGTTCTGTGGATTTAAGAAAATAAATCATTTAAATGTTTTCCTTTTTTTAGTTGATGCACAAGGTCGAGTTGTACGTTGACGTCGTTGCCATGGTAACTGATTACATTCTATTTTCTGCCTTTTTTTGGCACAAACGTGTTGCTACCAAATGATCAACAGCTGCTCCCTCTGGCTTCAATTTCAGTAAAAATTCAAACATCCTGTTATCAACAGAACATCTGCAGCTCACCCCCCCCATCTCTCTCTCTCGCCGTTGTTATTTCCAGGTGGCTTATTTCTCCTGATGAATCACTGCTCGGGACAACGGGCCCTGTAGCTTCCGCGACCCCGCCGACACCGGCTCGTTAGCTGTCAGGGCCGAGAGCGATGGTGCGTGTGACGTGAAGGAGAAACTTTCCCTGTGTGGAAGCAGCGCCTTGGTTGTGATTAGTGTGTGTGTGTGTGTGTGGGGTGGGGGGGTGGAGGAGGTCTGCCACCCGACGCTCGCTTTTACGCTCTGCTGCCATCTCAAGTCGTTTGTCTGAATTCCCCTAAACCCCTGAGGGTGGGAGAAAACGAGGGGGGGAGGGGGGGGGAGGTGAAGGTCAGGAGGAGGTGCATGCGTCTCGGTTGGTTGTTACCAAGGCGGCGACTGAAGATGATCACAGTTTCTCAGTCATTTAGTAAAATGATTGTCCATCACTTTTCCTTACACAACCGATCGAACACACAAACACACACACACATCTGGTTTACAGTCACCTGACGTAGAAGAAGATGCTAACGTCACATCTGCGAGGTGATGATTGAGCCTTTTCATCTTTCTGTTTGCAACTTAAGATTTGTCTCTTTTTTTTAAAAAAATAATTTTTTAGAAAAAGATAGAATTTAGTTTCAGTGGGATGCTTCTGAAACCTTGAGGGCGCTCGAGCAGCTGCGTGTGGAAAAAGTGGCTCGCAGGTCAAAGAGGGTTTTAATGGCGATGTTGTTGACGTTGACGTCGGCGTGTGGGTCGTGATGTAGAGACGTAGCCTCTTCACCTGCGCGGCCTCGGCCAGTCGCACAGCTCCACCTCAGTGTTTCCTAATCTCTTCCCATTAGATGTTTTTCTCTCCCGGGGCGGCCGTTTCGTTTTTTTTAGAATTCCACCTTTGGGAGTGGTAATTACCTGCGGGATCCGATCTCCATCTCCATCAGAGGTTTGGGGATCGAGAGGCTGGTGATTAAGTTGAGCTGCGTGTGGTTTTGCAACACACACACACACACACACACACACACACACCCCTCCCCGTGGTGAGTCACCGGAGAGTCTTTTATCATGGCCGCGACTGTTTATGTGCTGGAGTTGACTTCTGCAACGATATAAAACGACGAGTTGGAGGGGGTGGAGGGGAGGGGGGGGTGAACGGAATGAAAAAGAAATGAAAAGGAAAGAAAGCAAAAGGGAGGAGAGGGGAGAGTGAATAAAAGGAACGAGGGGGAAGAAAAGGAGGGAGAACTGTGTGTGTGTGTGTGTGTGTGTGTGTGTGTGTGTGTGAGTGTGTGTTGTCGAGCGGGGAGCAGCGTGTTCTGTTCTCCAGGTGTTTTCTTTTCCCTCCCTCCCTCCCTCCTGATTCTCCCCCATCGCGGTGACCTTGACATGGAGGAATGTGCTCCCCGAACACAGACGCAGGAACAGAGGAACTGCTCTCTCTCTCTCTCTCTCTCTCTCTCTCTCTCTCTCACCCACTTTCCAGTCCCACCGACACTTTTCAGCTTGGTCTCGTTCCCTGTGTCTTCGTCCCCGGGGACGAGCTGCACTTAAACTCAGGAATGAAGCTGTTTTTCATTGTGTGTCTGTGTGTGTGTGTGTGTCTATGTGTGTGTGTCTGTGTGTGTGTGTTGGATGTATGCAGAAGCTCTTGTAAAAGATACATCGGCGTCCTATAAGAAGCAACTGCATTTTATAATATTAAAAAAATGCAGTGTGTGAAGTGAACCAGCTTTATAACAATACACTTTTATTTTCTTTGTTTTTCTAATGATGCCACCTCTCAGGTCAGAGGTTATGTGGCTAGTTGACGTATGATGTTGCATGATGATGTTGCACTGAGCACGTTGCTGTATAGCCAATCAGTAAATAACCGGACAGTCTGAGTGGGGTCATTAGGGGCCACGCTTGACCTGGTGAAGCAGTGGATGTTGAACACTCGTTCATGCCATGTCAATAAAGTGCAAAAACAATTCCTGGAGTTCCTGCGTTATCCGAATCCAGTTGTTGAGTTCGCTCTGCTCGGCATCAGTTCCAGAGGGGAAAGAGGAAAAAAAAAAAACGATTTGAATGTTTAAACGTTAACATGTCGGAACCTGTTGTGAATAGAAACGCTTTAGTCCCTTTCTTTCTTTCTTTCTTTTTTTTTTCTCTTTTCTTTTCAGTTATCACAGAGTCTGTCCCGATGACATGATGACATGATGACATGATGACATACCAGCAGCATAGGCGTACAGTTGCTCCGTCTTGTAACGGCTTGTGTGTAATAGTTAGTGTACATGAGGCAAACTGGCTGTTTGTCTTTGTGTTGATGTTTTAATGGCACGGCTCCTGTTTGTCTGTGTGTTGTCTTCTGCACACTGTGAGCTGTGATGCTACTGCTGCACCTATACGACCTGCATCTTTTGTTTATGTGTTTATATATAT